>CM057342.1:590843216-591174971 GCA_030015575.1 Agapanthus africanus | reverse complement strand
AGCGCACGCTGAGTGTTTTCTTCTCTCTCTCCTGGTAGCGACCATATCACGCCTTAATCAAGATAATAATACGGATTATTGTCCGAACCCGCTTGTTATACTGAGCTGGGGAACGTTGGTCCCGCTCCTACTTATAATTGTTATAAGACAGAGCAGGAAATTGGGGAATACCAGATTTCCCGTGCCGCCCAAACGAAGAGAGTGCATGCTGATGCATCATCTTCGGGTGTGTTCATTACAGAGAACTGTTTCTCAGTATCCCTTACGTCCTGGGTATGTGATACCAGATCAGGATCCCAGATATGTAATCTGTTACATAGGGCTACAGAAAGGTAAAGGACTGAGAACGGGTGATAAGTTTCATGAGGCAGAAAACGGGGCAAGTGTTGCAGCCAAGTCTGTCGGTCACTGTCACCCTGTATTACCGATACATTGATTCTGAACGAATGTTGTTAGATACCGAATCTGATATACAAAATCATATCACTCTCTTTATTAGTAAAGAAATGATAAAATTTTGTATTGTTGGATAATGTTTTGAACATTTCCTATATCAAAAGTTGATCGGTTCAGGCACGTTATCTAAAAGCATTGATGTTCTAAATCAAACTACAGTTCTTTTGTATACAGAATACACACAAGAGGAAGAGTTCAGAAATGGACGGATCCTTCTTGAGGTATTGTAGACTAGGTCATATCAATGCGATCCGACTAGCTAGAGTTACATATAGATGCATATTTAAATATGTTTGAATTTACATCTTGTGAAACTCGCCAGTCATGTCACAAAGATAAGATGACCATAGCTCCGTTTACTGGAAACAGAGAAAGAGTTAATGAACTCTTGGGATGATACATGTTGATGTATGCAAGTCCCCTGTCTACACATACCAAGACCGGTTCTTTGTACTTCATTACATTCTCTGATGATCTTTCGAGATTCAGACCTATGTTCCTGTTGAAACACAAGTCCGAACTTTTGAGATATTCACAGAATATAAATTAGAAGTAGAGAACCAAAATAAGGGTATAAGTATTATGTCCTATGATGAGATCAAGAAGGAGAATACTTGAGCACGGAAATCCTGGACTATTCTAAAGGAGAATGAGATTCTCTCTCGGCATTACTCCTCCGTATACACCATAGGACGATGGTATATCGGGGCGGAGCAGATACACCCTATTTGATATGGTGTGCTCTATGATGAGTAATACTGAGTTACCTATTTCCTTTTTGGGGGTTATGCACTTGAGAAGTTGCATACCTATTGAATAGGATTTCAATCAAATCAGTTGCCTACCGCTTCATATGTGATATGGATTGGGAAGAGCCTATGTCTTAAGTTAGTTAAGATTTGGGGTTGTCCGGTCTATGTCTAAAAGAAAAATCCGGATAAGCTCGAGGCAAGGACTGTTATGTACAACTGGAAAGGTTCCAGCTATACAAACTACTGCAGATGATTTGATAGAACCAAAGGATTCAGTAGATTCCAACGAACCTCAGCCTCTCCGCCGACCTAGTAGGGTTCCTCACCCACCTGAGAGATACTTCGGTTTCTCTATGACAGTGGGAGCGAGGATTGCATCATGAGATGATGACCCAACTAGCTTCGTGCTGGCCATCAGGAGTGGGACTCTGTAAAAATGGCTGGATGCTTAGTGATCTGAGATGGAATCCTTATACACCAACAAAGTATGGACTTTGGTTGCAATATCTGATGGTTAAATCCCCATCAGGAGCAAGTATATCTGAGAAGATTACTTGGTGTACATGGAAAAGTTGAGACTTTCAAAGCTAGACTTGTTAAAGGTTTTCGTCATTGACCAGGCGTGGATAATGATGAAACCTTTTCTAGTACCTATGCTTAAGTCCATCCAGATACTACTTGCCACGGCTACATACCATGACTACGATATCTGGTGGTTGGTGTCATGACAGCTCTTCTAAAATGATGTTTTGGGAGAGGGTGTCTATAAGTACACAGCCAGAGGGCTTCGTAAACAGTGGGAGCAGCGGAAACGTGTGCAAGATGTTTTATAGGATAAAACAGGCATCGCGGAGTTGGAACATCTGTTTTGATGTGGTAGTCAAAGAGTTTGACTTCATCAGAATGGTAGATGAACCTTGTATATTCAAAAAGGTAGTAGGGAGTATGGTAATGATCCTCGTAGAGTACGTGGATGAACATACTCTTGATAGGGAAGGAGTTTCCTATGCTACGCTCGGTCAATCTCCGTTTATCACATGGATTCTCCACATAGGATCAAAGTGATACCTACTAAATCCTGGATTTTGGATCTATGAGATAGATCTAATTGGATGTTAGGTCTCTCACTAGTTATAGTGAGACGGTATCAACCGATCCTGGGGAGAATCACTGGAAGGGTTCCAGGGTGATAAAGACGACTGAATGTCAGTCGCAGGCATTGTCTTTACCCTAAGTAAAGGGACGGTATGTTGGAAGAGTTCCAAGGCAGATACCGTGACATACTAGACGATAAAGGCTGGATACATCGCTACTTAAGATGCTACCAAAGAGGCTGTTTGGGTGTATATTGGTTCATGAGATGAACTATGTTCCTACCATTGTGAGACAATGGAGTTGTGGCTTATGCCAAGGAACGCCGGTCCCATCAGTGATCCAGACTTATTCTAAGGCAGTATCACTTGATCATGGAGATGGTTGATCTCCAGGGAGATCGAGGTTAGGAGAGTAGACTCAGAGGACAACACTGCGGATCCACTCACAAAGGCCTGTTCCCAGAGAGAGACACTTTTATGGGATGGTTGAGTATGAGATACTACAACCACTGCTACAGATGGCCCTAGTGCAAGTGGGAGATTGTTAGTTATATGTATGCCCTAGAGGCCATTACTGTACATTGGATGTACATTGTAGTGGATACTAGGATATATATAGGGAGGACTTTCTTGCTCGACATGATAGTATGCTATCTGGTTGAACTTTACCTTAACGTGTACACTGATTGTCTCTCTGTTACATGTTGGTAAAGCCCTTAGGATCTGTACTTGACTACCTGGACTATGATGAGATCATACTAGTGGGGACATGGTAGTCCATAAGTACATCCTTCAAAGTCCCTAGTCGTGGGTGTATCGAGACGGGGCATCGATATACCAGAGTAGACTAGCGTGTACCTTCTCGACCCATACAGATGGGCGATGGATGATCCCATATCCATCGGTGTTTGACATCAGAGATGATATACGGGTGCTCAGTGGAGACTGGGTACACTGGACGGACTCGCTGAGAACTCCCAGATGGTATTATACCTCACGTCAGATGGCAGTTCTCTGGTGACACTGGTACAGAGTAGTCTGTTGACCCGAGATCGTCATAGAGTCTTGTGTGGTTCCCACTGTGCTTTGATTTCCATCTTACCACGTCCAAGAGGGCGTGCAAAACGGTGGTTTTTGGGTACAGTCCCGAGTCACATGGAGGCAATGAGCGATAGGAGGGGATTCGTCTCTCCCGGTATAGGGAGTTGATGTTGCGCTGTGTTTGATTGGCTATAACAGGAAAATCCCTGGCCAGGGTTGCTGAGATTTACTGGTAAGTGTTACCAGTAGTTTCTCGAACAGTTATAGACCTCATATCGACACGACTTATTGAGCTATTGGGGTCTGACGTATACCACCCCTAGGCGAGATATGCGACATATCAGACGATCAGACCGGACTGTACGGTAGTGTTACTGGTCGGATTCACTGGAGTGTGAGCGGGCTTGCTCGTCGATCTTCAGATCGCTCAATACCCGGGTGGCCGTTACGTTTAGCAGACCGCTTGCGGCTTGTGGGTGTTTGATATGATCATCATCTGCTGCCGGCGTATTGACGAGTCTTTAGAGTCCTACACAGAGGTTTCCTGGCTCAAGCGAAACGAAATAGGAGCGCATATGAGATATGTGCGGGACCGAGAATAATGCGTGTATGTGATACCGTATTTCATTCTCGCGATGAATGTATCGATTAGGTTATATGCGATATACCCTAGTTATCGAATCAAGGGTTGATTCGATAAACCGATGCATTGCATACTAGTCGGTTATATACGATATGACCGTATCGTTAAATCAAGTGTTGATTTAATGATTTGATGCATAATTATATATTTGATATATTACTTTGCATTAACTAGTGTCGGTTCACTTTAATTGGATTTTCTCGCCCGGATGTGCACATTGTATATTCGATATAGTTTTGTGCACATGATTGTATCATGTTTGATGATACATGCCTTTTGGTTAAGTGTAAAGTATCAAACTATAGTTAAGTGGATGATTAGGGTTTTTGATTTCCTTATTTATATATTAATCTTTTTCTTTTTGGAAAAAGAATAAGCAAATGCAAAATGGTGGCTTTATTTGGAAGCTTGTTGAAGCTTCATGAACACTTTGACTTAGTCACCATTTTGACTCATGCTTAACCCTAACTACTCCACTAACCCTAGTTCACTCTCTACAACTAACCATGGTTCACTTATGATAAGAATGTATTATTCTTTTCATTTTATATTATTCTTATCATAATTTTTCCTTCTTCTTCTTCCTTGCTTCAAGTGAAGAAGCTTGAGGTCATCAATGGTGGATTGATGATTTGAGTGAGAAATCCAATTCTAAAGTCTACCCACTTCCTATTTCTTCATCCTCTACCTCTTGCCAAGTAGTAGAGTGTGTTTACTTCACAAGTTTCATGACTTGGTGAAGTTCTGAGCTTGATCTAGCGATGCCTCGACGTAGATCATCTTCGGCATGGACATCGACGACCTAGCTTGCCCATTCTCCGACGAAGCCAACTCTTGAGCCCGGATTTGATTTGGACAGCGGAGAGGACCTCGTTGCGGAGCTATGGAGGTGAAGCACCGGATCTACAAAGGTTGTATATCCGTATCCCTTAGTTAACTGTTAACTAGATTACTTTTTCGCCTAGACATCTAGCAAACGATCCGTAGTTTAGGGTTTGTAGGCACCGTAAAATTTTAATATGGCATGTACGATGCCTTGTGAGACCTCCTTGGTGTGCCTAGGAACCCTACAGAACAAACGAATGTAACTCGGAATAGCAAGTCAAGAAGTCTGTAAAGCACGTCTAGTTCTGATCCAGCCTAAATCTTCTCCTCACACTGAGCATGCATACTCAGGTCGTCAGAGCGACACAATAGCAATATAATATATATAAAATCAAGTGACAGTTCTAACAGTGGTAATAGATATGAATAGCAGTAAATCAATGACAACATGAATATGAATGTGCAGTAATCAATGCAGCGGAGCAGTAAAGCAGTAGAACGATATGTCACGTATGTCAACACAGTATATAAAGTATAAATGCCAGTATCCCTATCAGTCTCTAAGTCTCACTGTACAGGTCACTAAGCCTATCGTCAGTCCAAGTGTGTGAGTCAACCACTCGCGAGTGTCCTCCACCCAAGGGTAGAATCCAAGGGCAAGGGACCACGGGCCCAACATGTAACGAGAATATCACGGTGTATATATCACGTACCCTGTAAATCTCCATATAACTCCCTAAATATATAAGCCGGCATGGGACTCCCGAGATTCTGTTGAACTCACACTTAAACTACCCCACACCCCGTGGTCTACATCAAACGCTAACCACAACCCTAAGTACTAATCGATCCGTGACAAGTCTGCGCGAGAACTGGAGGCAGGACCTCCATCAAGCACGTCCCGACTAATACCTAAGATAAATGGCAGTGTCGGATGTCTTATCTGTGACACCCGTGCAAGCGCTTCCATAAGTGTCCCATACCACTTATAGTCACACGTACACGCATTCCACAGACGTCGACAATGCAATAGAATAATAGGGTCACTGATTGTGTACAAGTACGTATCACTTTCACTTAATCACGAATACACGAACACTGACGTACTTGCCACAATCATCGCTAGAAACTAACACTGGGTAAATGCACGATATCACTAGGTTATCACTACAATGTTATGGGCATGATATGATGCGTGAACAGTATATGAACATGATCAAGATGTCATAAAAACAGTATTCTATCACTTGCACGATTTATCATGAAACGTACGTGTATAGTTCAGTGAAACGATAAACAGGTGATAATTAGTATGTTCAGTTATCTATCCATCTAATTTAGTTTCAAGCCAATCGGGTTCCAGGATCATTAGTTATAACCATTTCATTTTAAGCGCTCGCGGCTGGAAATCCGGTTTCAGAATCAGAAGTCCGTTTCGCAACGCATTTTAATCCCAGTTGGGATCAGATTTTAGCGACGCTACAGTTGGATGAATTCTAGGGTTTTCAGTAAGGTTTTCCACGCAATAGACGGATCGTCAATCGCATCTGTACGTTAGGAGTTATAATCTGTTTAATATTAACATGTCAATTCTAATTCTGTTGGGACTGTTATGTGTTCCGATATATTAAATTACAGATTAAATATCAAACGGTAGCGAAACAGAATGAAATCAATTGTGTTGTCTAGCTAACAGATTTACCTATAGTAATCAGCGGAGTTCCGCAATCTACGAGTTAAGGAGGTCTGGTGGTACTCAATACGGAACAGCAAGCGACGACTGGAGTCGCTCTGGACTGCAGTCCAGAGACGCACTCCGATCCAAATATCATCACAGTTTAAGTACAGGAATGTCTGGAAACTAGCATAGGGTTAAAGTTCGTCGAGTTGGCTTCGATTCGAGCCCTCGAACGCACTATTCTAGTATGTATATGATTTATGGTGAATTTAACGGTTTTCAGGTACAGTAGAATTTCAGTTTTACGGTTAAACTTGGGGGTAGTCGTTTTAATCTTTAACAGTCGTATTTTCTAATGAAATTTGCACACGTTATCCATCCCTACAAGGGCCAATGCAATATATCCAGTTCCGCCAAATTTGATAAGAAATTTCATTGGGAACACACACCGAACAGTTTTAACGTCTAATTGATTTAACACTATAACATGATAATTTAAGTAATCTAAGATTTTAACTTAGGTAAAATAGCATGTAAGCAAGTAAAGAACTTGCCTGGGAACGTCTCGGGGATGCACGGCAGCGACGCGGTCTATTGTGATGGCCCGACGCGATCATGACAAGTATTGACCTCGGCTCGATCTTGGCTCGGCCTCGGAGCTTGGACTAGGCTAGAAGCTCGAGCATGGCATCAAGGCTCGGTTGCTGGGGTCTTGACGGTGAGGGTAGTGGTTCACAGAGCGGTGTTAGAGAGAGAGAGAGAAAGAGAATGAGAGAGATAGAGGGATTGAGAGAGAGAGGCAGTGGGTAGGAGAGAGGGAGAGAGTACTGAAAGAGAGATTGAGAGAGAGAAGGAGAGGAGGCAGAGTGAGAGAGAGAGAGGAACAGAGAGGTAGAGAGTGAGATGTAGAGAGTGTGAGGGGGAGAATAGAGGGAGATAGAGAGAGAGAGTATAGAGAAAGAGATGACGACGACGACGACGACGAGAAGATCACCGGCGTCGGGGCAGGGGACTCGGTGTGCAAGTGAGGGGGTGCAAGGGAGTGGGTGCAGGCGAAGTCGCTCGGGGGCAGTGGAGGAAGAGGAGGAGTGAGCGAGGTAGTGTGGTCGTCGGCGGCTACGAGAGGAGCGGGTGTGCAGGGAGATCGGCCGGGGTCAGCTCGAGACAGGGGTTTCTGGGGTGAACGAGGGGAGAGGACGAGAGATCGAGGGAGAGAGAGTGCGTGAGGTAGAGAGGAGAAGGGGAGACGACGAGGAGGGGGTCACAGGCGTGCGTGTGGGGAGTAACGGTCACGCAACGTGGGCGCGGGCGGAGGAGGCGACGCGAGAAGCGCGCACGCGAGCGGGAAAAAGGGAAAGGAGCCGTTGAGGGAGACGAAACTGTAGGGAGCGGGTCGGGTATGCAGGCGTGGGCTCGGAGGGGAAGCGGGCCAAGAAATAAAGGGAAATTTGTGATGGATGGGGGCTGGGCTCAGGTTGGGCCAGGAAAAGTAATTTAAATGGAGAATATGGAAAATTAGAAAAGGGCCGGGCTTGGGATAAATTAGAAGGAATAGAGGGATGGGGCCGGGCCGTGGGTTTAATGGGGTTTTAATAAATAATTGGGAATTAAACTGTTGGGCTGAGGTAATGTGGCTGGGCTAAATAAATTAAAAAGAATTTTAAGAGAAAAATCAGGCCGGCCAAGGTTTAGAGGAAAGAAATTGAATTATAAAAAGGGATGGGCTCGGGGAGCTGGGCCAAAGGATAAATAAAAGAATTGTGGGGAAAAGAAGAGGGCCGGACCAAAAAGGTTTTGATGAAAGAAAATAGGCCGGCTGGGAAAAATTCGTGCTTGGGCCGGAGGGGAGATTCAAATGTTTTGAGAGCGAAAAGGTTTTGGGTTTAATAAAGTTTCTTTAAATAATTGAATGATTAAGAATAACAAATCTATAGTTTACAGAGAAATACAGATTTAGGTGTATAAAAAGAACCGGGTATTACACTTAATCATTTACTCTCAAATGAACCTCTTCCTCTTCATGATGCACCTTTGAAACTCTCAACCCTACAAGCTCATTTAAGTTGTCAAAAATCTCTAGCACTAAACTTAACTATGGATTAGAGGTATGATTTTTTAATAATAAAGAATGCATTGTTATTTGTGATTATGTGGTTTATTATGGTACATTGACTGCATTTAGGTTAATTTATTTTTTCTTTTGATTTCATTTGCTATCAATTCTAGGGTTATATTCCCCATTCATGCAATTTGATTTTTGTTCCTTTGATTTCAAAGGCCATTATGTCTAATATTTTCATAATTTTACATTGATTGCTCTTAAGTTAAGTTTTCATGCTTTTCTTTTGATCACTAACTATAATATTTAGGTTTACTTTTTCCCTAATTCATGCAATCTGATTATTTGAAGAGCATAATATAGTCATTGTGGGGAGGGTTAAATATATCATTTTAAACCCTAATGGCTGTTAGCATTTGTTTGGTGGATGCAAGTTAACCATGAGGGCTTATTGATCTAGTTATAAGTTTTAGGGGTTGTATTTAGAAATACTAAGTTGTAAGGGTTGTATTTAGAATTAGCTAAGTTTTAGGGGTTCAATATAGAAAAAACCCTTTCTTAATCGAAAATAATCATATTGTTGTTTTTTATTTCTATTTCTACATAAATTATTTTATACTAATCATCCGTGGAATCATGGGATGCACAGACTTTGATAAATCGTGTGGGCTACACTCCAGAGATTAATCATGGAGTGCTAATGGAAATGGCTGAGCATAGGAAGGAGTTGGAGAAGAAAACAAAACCAATTTTGGAAACCTTACGGAGTTACCAAGACCTGCCTCCTGTAATGTTCATCCCCCCCTTCTTTATGATAATGATTACATATTGTCGCTAGTTGTGGCATATTAACTAGAATCTCCTTATTATCATTCAGGGTAAAGCTCTCGCTGCGTTAGCTATTGAGGATAAAAAGAGGCAATATGCTCTGCAGAAAAGTATCTTGAAGAAGTGTTGCATTTTGCTTTAACCACACCTGAATTATGATTTGTATGTCAGTATGGTTCATTTGTTGTCTCTTAATTTTGGTTAGTATTATATTGCTTTCCTCTATTTTACCGTAACGCCCCATTAATCCTTATTCAGCGAAATTGATTTACATGTTTGCATGATTTCTTACACTTTCAGGCTGTGAATGTCCACAGTTGGCCATTATTAACTTTTCCTGCACCTGTCTGTTCATTATCATGCTAGGAGCTAAATCTGTGAAGGTTTTGTTACGAACTCTTATTTCCCCTTCCTTGTTGCTTTTAGAAAATTTTCATTTTGGTATAGGCATGGTTTCCTTTGTCATGTGTTGCTTTATGTTTTTCAGAAGCCATTGATCTTATTCTAATGTATATGGTAAATATTTAGGACTTTGTGTATCAGATTGGAAAATGAGTTAATAAAGTAGCGATATATATAATAATCGCAGCTCCAATATTTTAATTTCTTGTAGTAAGTATGTTATGAAGAAATATATTTGTTGTCAGTGTGACTTAATATTCTTTGACGTTTCGACCCAACCTCTTGGAATCAAGTCTAAGTAGAATGATTCCGACAGTGAATACTTGCAAGTGTTAGCAGAAGTTGGTTGTTTTTAACTCAACAAATTTTATTTTATGTTCTGTGTTCTTATTAGTTCCTTGTATAATCATAAAAAAATGCTTCACCAGCATCATAAGAAATTTTTAATTACTAAAATTATATGATTTTGAAGATCATTTTCGTTTACATAGGGATTGTTTATGTATGAGGAGTAAGAGAAATCAAGAGATCAGGATTTGGAAGTCATGCATAAAAACGAGTGCAGAGTTTGGATTTTTATGTTTGTTCAGGAGTAGTATGTTGTATCATAAGAATAGTGTAAATTAGGAGTTTGAAATTTGTATTTGTTAGAGCATTAAAAAAACTTGGAAGTTGTAAGATAAAAATGGTGGGAGGTAGGGTAGTTAAAAGAGAATATGTAATCAAACAAAATAGTACCTATATGTGGCAATCTCTAGCCCAAATCTCCTTCAAAAGCTCTTCGATTAAGATCTTCCAATTTCAATCCCTCCATACATGAAATTTGGACCTTCAAGTCATAACGTATTCAGAAAAAACAAATAGTTGAAATCCAAATTTGAGCAAAAAATTCAGGAGTCTGAAGTCCTGACTTTTTCAAGAGAACTCATGCTGCTTCCATCACCGCCGCTGATCTAAGGAACAAAGCGAGCATCAAGCTGGGGCAGCGACGATTTGAGAGATCTTGGACGGACGGCATGGGGCTAGGGCAGGAGAGGCTGTCGCCTGATTCGATTGGATCTGCTCAGATCATCGCTAAGATTGCGGATTTGCTTAGAATTAGAGCACTGAGACCAGCAGGTAATAGTTAGGGTTAGGGTTAAGGTTTCATTCTCTCATTCTCAAGTTGAAGTTGATTTCCTTGCCTTTCCCGAACAATTCAATTTTCTATCATTAGGTTACTACTTATTTATGTAATAATTTTTCTTTTAAAAATTGACCCTTTCGGGGTTCGAACTTGTGACCTCTCACATTGAAGAGGAAATTGGTATCAACTGAGCTAAGCCCACTTGGTTAATAATCAATGTTACTTAAAATAGCTGTTTTATTTTTCTGGATGGTGAAATTTAACCATAAATTGAATTTAGATCTGGTCGCTAAACTTATAATTGTTCCTGTTACCATTTTATCGAGTTCAATTTGTTTGTGTGCAAGTTCTGTTGTAGTCATGGGGGATCTGTCGCTGAGGAAAGCAGATGTTGAGGAGAAGAGGTCAAAGATGCAGACGGAGTCCAAAGTGCTTCTTGAGTACACTTGGAAAGCAATTCTGAAGCTCAATGATCTCAAGAAGTAAGAATGCTTTAATTTAACTTCCAAATAATATGGATTCATTATTTGATATGTTATCTTGCTTTGATTCTAAGTATTTGTATCAATGTTTAGGTGTTGCTTGAAATAAGATCCTGTAGCTGTATTAAAGCCTTACATATGCTAATTCCTTATAACATATCTAACATTTCCCCATTTTACTAGGATTCCACCATGGTCTGACAAATTAGTCGATGCAATTTGGTTATTAAATTAGGACTACGATAGGCCATTCTTTATTCTATGTCTTTTTTGGCCAGGAATTTGACACTAGTTACGAGAAGGATGATGAGAGGTTCGCGTCTAGTGACTCGTCATAATCCTTTGCCAGATCTTTCATAGAGCTTTACCAGATCTTTCATAGAGCTTCGCTTCATACACTTCATTTCTAATTTATGGATAAAAAACGCTTAGATGGCAATGGAGATGATGTCTTAGAGTGCTGCTAGATTAGACCACCTCATAAATAATCTTTAACCAATATGAATATGAACAACCTATGTCTGAATATGTAGTCTATAATTGTGTAAACTAGTCTAATTTGTAGTTTTGGTTTAACGCATTTTATACAAGCTTAAAAAGGGCAAGCTCTGCTCCAAAACCTTAGGCTATTAGCTAATGATTCATTTACTCCATTTTTGTACCACTTTTACATAAAGATCAAGGTTTGCGATGTGATTTTGTGGTAATTTTTAGTTTTCGCTTTTGTTTTATATTGAAAAACTTTTTGCATTTTCAAACGAGGTTCTTCAATTCTTGATGTGCATCCCTGTTTGGTTTGGAGAACCTTTATGAAGCTTGAAAACAAGTGTGCTTTCATTCTAACTGTGACTTTCGTTTTACTTGCAGAACTTTGTGAAGTTTGAAAATGATCTCGAGAGGCTCAAATGCACCATTAGTGCAAGCAAACATGGCGATCATGGAGTCAAAAGAGAGGCAACACATAACACTCCAATTGCAAGGTATTGAATTCATTGGATTTATAATTACAAAATGGTTGATTTGTCTGCCACTGAGTTATTGATGGGTTAAAATTCCTCTTTTCCTACAAATAAATATAAATAAAAATATTTGGGCAAATTTTTTCTAAAACATGTGATTTTTTATTGATAAATTTACGGGGAATCTGATTTGTGACTGAGAGTCTGATCTGCTGCTGTGTAGGAGGGCTGAAACTATGCAGGTTCTTAGCCTCAGCAGGCAAACTGTTGTATTATATAACAGCGACCCCATGGCTGCGGTCACTAGACCCAGTCCCCACTTAAAGCGTCCCTGCACGCAGTTGTTATGTTGTTTCAAGGGGATGTTTAAAACGTAATATCGATGCCCTATCATATAATACCTATTATCATGACTGGATGCTCATATTTCTATTTGAAGCGCTTATGTTCCCTCTGCATTAAGTTGATAAACATTAATATCTGCTCAACATTTTAATTGAAAAATTCCTGCTCTTGATGTATCCTACCAATTTGCAATGCTGTTATGTCAGATATTCCTGCTGTTTTTGTCGAAATTAATCATATTTTTGTTGTTTTGCTTATGTATCATCGTTGTATATAACTTATTATTTAAACCATATTATGCAGACTCAGTTAAATTGCATGGGCTACACTCTAGATATTAATCACAGCGTGCTAATGGAAATGGCTGAGCATAGGATGGAGTTGGAGAAGAAAACGAAACCATTATTAGAGACCTTAAGGAGTTGCCAAGACTTGCCTCCTGTATGGTTTAATTTTTTCCTTGTCATTAATTAATTTGGTTATTACATTGTCGCTACTTACAGTGTATTAACTAGAGCCCTATCATTACTTTTCAGGATAAAGCTCACGCCGCATTAGCTACAGGGGATAAAAAGAAGCAACATGCTGCAGCAGAGAAGTATCTTGAAGAAGTGTTGCATTCTCTAACCATGCCCGAATCTGTAACCAGTTGAAGTTGAAAGTTCTTAGTCAGAAAAAGTTGTCATTTCGCCACCCGTAACGAGCGTCCCTTTTCCTCGTCGTTTGGTAGAAAGAAAATAAAGACGATTTAATTTTTATTGTCTTGTGAGGAGTTAATGTAGTTTATGGATATTATAACTTGCAGTAGTTGAGAGGTGGTTGTAGAGCCAGTGGCTTGTAGATGCAAAATATTGCTGTAAATTCAAGTGATTTGATTTAAGGTAAGTAACTGATATATGAAATATTATTCTTGTTTATCTTGATTGTAACATTCTTGTTGCATTTTTTTAGTAATTGAAGATGTTAAAAACGTGTTTATCTAAGCCAGATAAAGCTTATTCTAAATCGACAAAAGCTTGTTCTGCCAACTGAATTATGTTAAACATAATTCATGTGCAAAACTCAGATCATCACTTTCATATGCCCGGCCCTACAGTAAATACCTCAACCTATAGTTTTCGAGGGATTTTTCTCACTAAAATACCCTCAAAAGGAGCACGAGGTATTTTTACCATAATAAAAAAAGCTTTAACATAGTTTAGTGAAAAACCTCGATATCCGAGGGTATTTTAGCGTAATTTATTCCGAATTTGCAGTTTCACAGGCCTAAAACATGGAAATGGAAACAGCACCCCTATTTTGACACAGCTAAAGAAGCATCCCATGTCTATTTCCTTGACTGAAGTATAAAACCAATGATAAATCACACAATGTCCATCTTTGAGACAACAAAATGAAAAGCACACAATCACCTTGCTATAAGGCAAAACTTGAAAGCTAATTCTGCATGCTCACCGAGCAGCAGTAAAATCTAATAATGGAAATTGGTTCTGATGGAGCTCTGGATCTCCTTCACATGTTACATTCCGTTGATCCGCAGCGAGTGGTAACGGGTGACTGAGATTGGATCTGAGGGTTTCCCTTTGATGCATATGGATCTCAATGGGCTTGGAGTGGATGAAGCTGAGCTACCTGCAAGGAAGTTCCGGGATGGTTGTGCCACCGAGGACCCTCCGACGATCAAGTTAGACGGGCTAAATGGGCAGAGTAGCGGCCTATCTGGGTAAAATTGTCTTACCTGATTCGTCTGAGAGAGAGGTTTATATAGTGGCAGCAGTGGGCTAGCGGGTGCGAGATCATGCCGGCCGTTACGTCTCTGGCGTTACGCCTGCATGAAAGGCGGGATTTCCCATTAATGACGAGATGCGCTCCTTAATGGGGGAACGAGATGGCGTGGAACGCGGAATCGTGGGCGGCGGATACCTCGCGTCAGGCGAGATTCGCGGAGCCGTGGCGGAGACGCTTGTGATCGGTGCTATGGGTCGGTCGATGAGACCGAGGAAAAGAAGCTCGGCGGGAGGCTCGGAGGTGAGCGGGTAGCCGAGTGGGGTTGGTTCATGTGATAGCTCGGAGGCGAGCTAAGAGAGCTGAGGGAACTCAGCGTGCATGAGGTCTCGGAGGCGAGCCGATGGTTGTTTGTGAGGCGGGCACAGGAGTCGTCGGGAAGGCCATCAAAGGTCGGGAACATCCTTGGAATGAAGGCACGGGGCATTCTTCTAATGTACCATTCCTGCTCCTTTCCCGCAAGTCCTGGGACACGTCATCTGCCACGTGTCAACATCTGGGGAGTGCTCAGTACCGAGCATCATCATTAGCCCCCCACTCCCGACCGGACCTATTTATGGGTCGGGTCGAGAGTGGTCTAACCGGTCGTCCGGGCTAAATTCTTATTTGATGACGTCAGCGGATCAGGAAAAAGATCTTGCATTAAAGAGGAAGCGCCGATTTGGGCGTACGCTCATCGGAGCGCCAGACCACGTGTCAGACGCTAGTTGGCTGACGTGACGGGCCGCTGGTTTTCTCGCTCCCGATGGGGCGCGCCCAATGCGCGTGCGACATGTGGAGTGTTGATGGCCGTTGAACGAGAAGTGTCATTTTGGCGGGAGACGATCAGCGCCGCTGGATGTGTTCACCGATTGCTATAAATAGAGATGGGATTCCCCTGAGGGTCCACGCTTCGCTATAATTTCCTCTTCCCTTCGTGTGTTGGCTCGGCGCTCTTCCCTCTAGGTCGGATTTCCTGCGTTCTTTCCTCGGAGGATCCCTTCTCCCGATCAGGTTAGATGTCTTCCTCTGAGGAGTCCGTAGAAATAGTTCGGGTAGAGTCTAGAGAGTCTTCTGCAGCTTCCTCTTCTTCGTCCGTGTCGGAATCTTCCTGGGAGGTTAAGGTTAGTTGCACTTCCCGGGGTCGTGCGGCGGGGACGGTCCCCAAAGCGAGCGCCAGGAGTGTCTGCGACGTAGTTTCCCTTATGAGGCATGTGGATGAGCTCACCACAATTCGGGCTCGCTTCCATATTCCCCACGGCTACTCGCTTCGTTTGGCCGGGGAGAGAGAGAGGGTAGATCAGGTACAGGGTAGGGAGATTGCCTTGTACTCAGTGGCTTTGGGGACGGGATACGCCTGCCCTTCTCTCCCGAGGTGAGTACGGCGCTGCGTTGTTTTCAGTTAGCCCCGGGCCAGTTAGTGCCGAACTCCTGAAGGATTCTCCTCAGGTTCCTGGTCCGGTTGAAATTGCGGGATATCCCTTTCAGTCTGAACCTTCTCCTTTCCTCTCACTGCTACAAAAACCACCCCGGCACTCGCAAGGACGAGCCGAGCTAGGTATATATTTCTTTTAGAAAGCACCAGGGAGGCACGTCCGGATCGGGGGTCGTCGCAGTGCCTTCTTTCATTCACGAGTGGAAGGAGAAGTTTTTGTTTGTCGGTCCATCAGAGGGCGAGGATTGGCCTATGCCCATCCAGTGGCACATGGCCAACTGCCCGCGGGTGAGGCGATCGAATCATCCTGATGCGGTGGCGGTGGTGGAGTGGGAGCCCGTCCCCCGGGCCGATGTGTTGTTGTCTGAGCAGGCCCTCAGTTGGTCCGGGCTCAGCCCCGCTCATCTTATGGGTAAGTTAGGAGTTTTGGATGACCTGTTTAGACTTAGATAATCTTCTACTTTCTTCTGGCGTTGCTAACTCCTTTGTATTCTCGTTTTCTTGCAGAACCAATGGACCGAGCTAAATTTTGGACGGCGCTTGTCGAATAGAAGAAAGGGAAGAAGACCGGAGGCGCCGGCCCATCGCGTCCCACTACGAGCACGGCTCCACCGGCGGCCGCTTCGGCCAGGCGCTCGAGTACGCTCCGGACTTCGGATCCCTCACGAGTGCAGAGTCGCAAACACGCTCGGGAGCAGGAGCCCTGGGCCCTGGATCTCGAAGACGAGGAGGATGTCCGTGCGCCCATCCTCAAGAGGTACCATAGGACGGTGCCCATACCACGGCTTCCCCGATCATCGTGGATGAAGGGGAGCTTCGCTTTGAGGTGCCCTCGAGGCTTTCCGTCGCCGACAGCCTGCTCTCGGAGATGGAAAGGTCGGCCGGGAGCAGAATTCCTCGGGGGACCCTCAGGGCCCAAATGGCGACCATAGCCCAGGAAGCCATGCAGGTCAGTGTTCGGCCCCCCGTTCGGGTTTTTGTTCAGTACTTTTTGTTCGCAAGATTGGGCGCCCCCTTTTCGTTTTAACCCCTCCTTTGTTTTCTTCAGGTTCTCCAGCACTGCACTCTCGTTGTCAGCATGGAAGACGAGGAAATTGCCCCGGCGATGCAGATCGCGGGCGAGTCCTCCTAGCGGGAGGAAAGCTCGAGGCTGGAGTTGCAAGAAGCGGAGGAGAGAGTCTCCGTCCTCGAAGACCAGGTGGCGGCCGGGGATCGGAAGATCGCCAACTGCCGAGAGGCCGTCCGAGTTTTGAGGGAGTCCAACCAGGCCACCGAGGCCAAGTTGGAAGACGCCAGGGTGCTCGTTAACACCCTGAAGAAGATGGTGAGCACCCTCAAGAGGGAGAACGAGGCGGCGAAGGAAGGAGTTAGGCGTGCCGACCTCCGAGCAGCGAAGGCGGTAGAGAATTACAAGAAGTCGGACCAGTACTACATCGACCTCGCTGAAGCCGCTGCCCTCGTTTGGCATGAGGCCCTTGATGCCGTCAAGGCCAAGATGCCGGAGTTTCCTGACGGCGATCTCCGGGGTGAGTACCCCCTTGAGGGTAAGGCATAGGGTAATGCCTCCAGAAGCGTCACCGGGAAAAAGGTCCCAAGCGGGGGCGTCGGGGAGAAGCCGGTCGCCCCGGCTCCTGACGTCGAGGCCCCTGCGGTGGGTGCCGACCTACTAGCCACCATCCCGGCCATCGTGGTGAAGGCGGAGCTCATCATCCTCCCCGGCCCCGAGGCCTGAATCACTTCGCCTGCTTCTTATTTTCTCTTGCGCTGGAATTTTTGTAAGTCTCCGGGCGTTTTGCAAGGCTGGGGAGCCCATAATACCTCTGTAAAGACTTCCGACTTTTGTGAATGAAATCATTTTGTAGTATTCTTTGCGTACATATTTTCCCTTTATTTGTGGTAAAATCTCCATTTGCACGGTATTGCTTTCATGATATGTTAGGTCGGAGATCGGTCCTTCATCTGGCGATCGCACGTCTCGAGTTGAACCCAACTACTTGCCAAGTGTGCAAAGACTGGTGTTAGGTCGGTATCTTCATGGTCCCAAAGTCGAGGTGGGGATCGCTTAGTAAAGACGGGTAGGAAGTCACTCTCTAAGAAAGGATTGAGCGGGGAAATTGCTCGGTGGCCTCTTAATGAGGGCTTCCTTAGCGGGTAATTTCTTACCCACGTACGCCAAGAATCGAAGCCCTCATCAAGAGGCCACCGAGCAGATTCCCTGCTCGGTCCATCCTTGGCTGGTAATCCCTTACCCAATGACGCCAAGGATCGAAGCCCTCATCAAGAGGCCACCGAGCAGCTCCCCTGCTCGATCCATCCTTGGCTGGTAATCTCTTATCCAACGACGCCAAGGATCAGAGCCCTCATCAAGATGCCACCGAGCAGCTTCCCCGTTCGGTCAATCCTTGGCTGGTAATCTCTTACCCAAAGATACCAAGGATGCTCTGGATCTCCTTCAGATGTTACCTTCCGTTGATCCGCAGCGAGCGGTGATGAGTGGCTGAGATTGGATCTGAGGGTTTCCCTTTGGTGCGTGTGGATCTCAATAGGCTTGAAGTGGATGAAGTTGAGCTACCTGCAAAGAAGTCCCGGGGTGGTTGTGCCACCGAGAACCCTCCGACGATCAAGTTAGACGGGCTAAATGGGCAGAGTAGCGGCCTATCGGGGCAAAATTGCCTTATCTGAGTAGTCTGAGAGAGGGGTTTATATAGTGGCAACCGTGGGCTGGAGGGTGCGAGATTCACGCCGGCCGTTACATCCCTGGCGTTTGTTAGTGCATATGCCCTAGGGGCCATTATTGTATCATACTAGATTGTATATTACTTAATGGAAGCTTGGGTTATTCACAGTTGTATATACAGTCTTGCTAAAAATGGTAGTATGCTACTTGGTTTGTGTCTACTTTAATATGTGCATATGTTTCTTGTAACGTATCACTTATACATATTAGTAGAGCCCATAAGATCTTTGCTTGATTACCAGCGTTGTGATGGCAGTCACACTAGTGGGGGCTGGGTAGTCTGTAAGCAACATCTTATACAGGTCCCTGGTCGTTGGATTATCGAGATAGGGCATCGATATTCCGGAGTAGACTAAGTGTGTACGCTTCTCATCCCAGTAGGGGAGATGGTCTGTCCCACAACCATCAATACGTCGTACTGGAGATAGTATGCAGGTGCTCGTTAGGTTACGGGTACACCGGACAGGACTCGCAGGGGAACTGATTGGTTGGTATTATACCCGTCGTCAGTTAACAGTTCCCAGATGACATGAGTACAGCATAGTCCACAGACTTGACACTGCTACTTCGCCTCGAGTGTGTCCCACTGTTCTTAGATTGCTACCCTACCACGGCTCAAAGGAGTCGTGCAAACAGGTAGCAGTTGGGTGCAGTCCCGAGCACTTGGAGGCAGTAGTGGTTAGATAGGATTCGTCTCTCCCGGTATTGGGAGATGATATCGCGCTGTGTCAGAGAGCCATTACGCAAAGTCCCTGGCCAGGGCAAGCGAGATATACTGGTAGGTTCCAGTAGCTTCTCAGGGTGTAATGGGCTTCGCTCCGACACGACTTATACAGCTATTAGGGGGCTGACGCTTGCCGCCCCCTAGGCTTGATATGCGATAGTCTTAGACGAACGACCAGACTGTACGAAGATTGTCACATCAGGCTCAGTGGGAGTTCGGATGAGTTTCCTCATCGGCCTTCTTATCGACATCTACCCGGGGATCGTTACGTATAGCTAGTGCCGCTTGCGATCTGTGGTTAAACCCACTGCCAGCGTAGTGTCGAGTCTTTAGAGTCCCACACAGAGAGTTTCCCTACTCCAGGAGAAACGATATAGAGGTCGTATGGTTTTACGACAAGGGTTCGGACGCGTACGTGTGTTTACGCACGTACGACTTTTCGGACAGTTTTTACTAGCCGGTTTTGGTTTAAGCCAGATTCTAGTATCGGGTTATTGGATTTATACAGTCTAAAGTTTTTCCGTGTTTTCACGGATTGGAGGGGCGTTCTCGTAATTTGTCGGGAAACTTCTAGAAGAGTGGTGACTTGGGGGGTAAGGTGGCATTGCATTAAATTAGATTAATGACTCATTTGTGTGATTCATCCATGTCATTAATGCATCATAAATGCTTAATGACTCATGGGGATGAATCACTCATAGATATTTATGAAACATGGTTGTTAATTCTATTATTTCATTTTTGGATAAATAAATACTGCTTCATATATATTATGATACATCATTATCTCATTTCATTCTCATCTTCACCTTCTCTCTCCTCAAGCTCTCTCATTCTTCAAACCCTAACCCTAAGCTCTCATGAGTTGAGATCAAGGGTTAGCTAGACTAATACATCCATAACCTCACTTTATATCCCCTAGGTAGCTTAGATTAGCAGTTTAAGCAACCTAGTTATCTCAAGTTTGAGATTAAGCTTGGCGTAGGAGCTCTCGGGTGGATCGTCTTTGATTCGAGGAGGCCGTTGAGGTGCCGATGTTCCAAGGAGCCTACGAGGAGTTGAGGACAGCGATGAAGACCCGAAGGACATGTAACGTGAGGTATAACTTCGAATCCGAGTAGTTAAACCTCTAGTAGATAGTTAGCAATGGTTTAGATAACGATTCATGCGCTCAAGTCCGTGTTACGAAGCTTTGATAATCGTTTTTCATATATTCCGCCTCCCCTCAAGTTCGTGGGGTGCGTGACATGGACTTACAGTGGTATCAGAGCCAACTAAACCATTACTAGCTTGTTAGCAACTGATTAGAAGTTCGATCGACGGAAAACACGAAAACAAAACCCTAACCCCTTTACAGTTTCTGTTAATTTTAAAAGTGTTTGAAATTTTTTTTGACATACCTTAAAATTCACAGCAGGGAAATTAATGAATACTGGGAAAATACGAGCCAGTAACTCGGCAAAACGGCCGTGGATCCGCTGTAATAGAGTGCTTCTGCCGCGGATCCGCCGCCGAGTCAACGCCGAGTTGACTCGGAGTTTCATAGTAATTCATAATTTCTGGTTTTTTATTTTCCTGTATGTTCTGTTTCTACCCAGGTTGCTTCTTTGCTGGTTTGCTTTTGGGGTAAACACGGAATATGGTTTTCGATCGATATTCTAAGATATTTGCTAATTGGGTTTTTATCTATAATTTTTAATGTGTTCGTAAACCTCCCCTAACTGCTAGTATGTCGGTTGGCAGGGGGTTGCACATTTCTGTAATGTTTACTGTTTGTGTATATGAACTGTGTTGGACTGTTGTGATGATTAGCCGGGGTTTGAGATGTATTTAATATTCATTCATTCAATGTAAATGTAATTTGATGTAATATTCTTTTGCGGGGCACATCCAGGTTGCGGTTGTAGCCACCGTTGTATTATTTCTTTTTACTGTTTTTGCTCCTACGATAGACCCAAGGTGGGATACACAAACTACCGGGTACGTCAAAGTGTTTAGTGGCCTACTCACGTTGTTGAGGGAGACCACTTCACTTCGGGTACTTGACAGGTAGTTTGCCGTACCCGTAGGGGTCTAGGGTGTGGTAATGGCTATTCATCACAACTGTGTAATCCGTCTTTTATTGCAGGCTCAAAGCAAATGCGGATTGCTATTAAATCCAATAAAGTTCATCTGTGATCTGAAATGCTTATTATTGCGTCTGACGAATGTACAATATCTATATATGATAGCTATTAGACGTCACTTATGTTTTACACCCGCGCTAGCCCATCCTCCGCTCTGTCATTAGTTAAGTAACCTAACGGGTGATGACGGGACCCAGTGGCGAATGCGGATGGCATAAGAGGACGTGATATTTTCGTTGTTTTCTGCAATGATAGAATAAATGATGGGACGCATTATTATAATGCAAAGAAAATAAACCAAAGTTAAATCGTTGGAACAAATTTAAAAGAAACCACTCGGTTATTTTAAAAGATCAGATTTTTTAAATTGCGGAGCTTTAACCACTCCTTTAAAAAAAAAGGTATCAGGTTCCTTCGATTATATCAAGTTCACTACGTTCACGGTTTTGCCAAAACCATTCGTAGCCCTCCGTCATTTCTTATGGATGGTCAGTAGTATTCAAGCTATGTTTGTTGGCTTTCGTCAAGGCATAGTGTTTGGTAGCTGCGGGGTATTCATTTATTGCATAGATAGATGTGTTGGTTTGGGACAGTCGTATTACCTTGTTGGCTTTCGTCAAGGGTATGTACGGGTGGGTTCAAATTAACCAAGACAATGATGGGCAGAACTTGACATGTGACTTATGATTTGTTGGCTTTCGTCAAGGTCATAAGAGCATGGGGCAAATATCCATATCGGGAGTTTCTAAAGAAACTGAAATTTGCTAGTGTTGCATACCATTTTGGAGTTTGATGAATGTTGGTAGGATTCCTACAACTTTATCATACGATGATATTTTGGATCCCGATTCTACTGTGAGTATATACTACTTATCAGGAGATTCGTCACTTAACGATCAATGCTATAAACCAAGTAGGTGTGGAGAAAGGTGTCAGCGGGGCTACGCCCCCAGAGAAAAGAGGTTATTTAATTAAGGAACTTCGCGAAAACGTTGGAAAACTTCCCTCGAAGTATCGACACTGGCCTAGTTGAACGGTTAAGCAAGTATTGTACGGTGAGAATAGTCCTGGCCAGTTCTTCCTTTTTGGTTTGAGGAGGGATTCGAGAAACAGTGGGAGCCATCCTGTTTAGATAAAATTAAAAACCAATCTAAACTTGCAACAGCATCATGCTAAAATGTTTTCTTCTCTCTTTCTTAATTGCAGCGACCTTGTGACCACACATAGGTTACATCTAGATAACAAATTGACTGAATTTGACTTATATGACTGGCAAAGGTCTGTCCAGATGTCCATTGGCTATAACAAGCTGGACCACCCTATTACTACTCAAGATCCCGCCGTCCCAGGTCCAGTTTCCACTGTCGCGGATATGGATATCCGTCAGACAAGGGAAAAAGATAAAGCGAAAGCTAAGTGCCTCGTGTTAGCTTCAGTTGATGGTACATACCAGAAGCAGCACGAGAAGATGGACTTAGTTTCCATCTTTCTCCATAATAAAGATTTATATGGAGAGCAATCTCATATCACTAGATATGAAACCTCGAACGAATTAATTAAAGCGAGGTTGGCTGACAGGTCATCTGTAGGGGACAACGTCCTTACAATGACTAGCTGTATTGATGAGCTCCAGGACCTGGAGACCGCGTTGGGAAACGAGTCAAATATTGACTTGATTCTACAGTCTCTGCCTCCTACCCTGAAGGAAACCAGGGAAGGAGAAGGAAAGAGAAAGGCAAAAGTTTCGGGACTGAATATAGTAAAAGAGGGACGTTCCTATTGTTACAAGAATGAACATTGGCAGAATGATTGCATGGCTTTAGAAGCCAGTAACCAGGATACGAAGCATGTTGTGGCTTCAGCCTCAAGTGTGTTTGTTATTGAGAACTGTATGTCAGTTAACCCTACTTCCTGGGTATTGGATACCGGGTCAGGAACTCACATCTGTAATTCATTACAGGCTCTGAGAAACCGTAGGGTTATCGGGATAGGTGATATGACCCTCACGGTTGCTAACGGAATGAGCATGAACGCTGAATCCGTAGGGGAATATCATCTTGGATTGACAACTGGGCAGATATTGATTCTTCGTAACTGTTTTTATGTACCAGGTACGACTTGTAATATCATATCTGTACCCTTACTTTCTAAGGAAGGATATGATTTTACTTTTGCAAGAGATGTGGTTCACATCCACCTAAATCAAGTTATGATTGGGTCAGGTACATTAGAAAACGGAATATACGTATTAAATCAAGCTCAGATTTTCAGTGTCCAGAACACACTTAAAAGAAAGTCTCCGGAAACAAATCAGGCTTTCTTATGGCATTGTAGACTAGGTCACATCAATGAGAGAAGGTTAACTAAGTTACATAGAGAAGGATATTTGAATCCGTTCGAATATCAAACATATGCAACTTGTCAATCCTGTCTCAAAGGAAAGATGACAAAGACTCCGTTCACTGGACACGGAGTAAAAGCAAGCGAGCTCTTGGGACTCGTACACAGTGACGTGTGCGGTCCAATGTCTACACATGCGCGAGGTGGTTATTCCTACTTCATTACTTTTACGGATGATTTCTCTAGGTATGGATATGTCTTCTTAATGAAGCATAAATCCGAGGCCTTTGAGAAATTCCAAGAATACAGGAATGAAGTGGAAAAACAAGCAGGCAAGAGTATAAAGACACTGAGATCTGATCGAGGTGGTGAATACTTAAGTGCCGAGTTTCTGGGTTACTTAAAAGAGAATGGAATCCTCTCTCAACTTACTCATCCATACACACCACAACACAACGGTGTATCAGAAAGGAGGAATCAAACCCTATTGGATATGGTTCGTTCTATGATGAGTAACGCTGAGTTACCGCGATCATTCTGGGGATATGCACTAGAATCAGCTGCATATCTTTTGAACAAGGTTCCAACCAAAACTGTGCCTACCACACCATATCAGATGTGGAGTGGGAAGAAACCCTGTCTTCAATACCTGAAGGCATGGGGATTTCCAGCTTTTGTAAAAAGGCAGCATGCGGACAAACTCGAGGCACGCTCAGTACAGTGCAAGTTTGTGGGATATCTAAAGAACTCCATGGGATATTGTTTCTATTACGCAGAGGAACAAAAGTTTTTTGTTTCTCGTTATGCCCACTTCTTAGAAGCTGAATTTTTAGAAAATCAGAAAAGTGGGAGTGCAGTAGAACTGGAAGAAATTCCAGAACCACAAGCTATTACTGAAAGCTTGGAAGAACCAGAAGGTTCAGGAGAACAGGACATCCCGACGCCACTCCGCAGGAGTAGTAGGCAATCTCATCCGCCCGAGAGATACTACGGTTTTCTCATAGACGGGGATAGAGAGGATTGCACTATTGACTATGATGAGCCTACAAGCTTCCAGCAAGCCATTCAGAGCAGTGACTCAGTAAAATGGCTGGATGCAATGCGGACCGAAATGGAGTCCATGTACACTAACAAAGTATAGACTTTGGACATTGCTCCAGATGGGGCAAAACCCGTAGGATGCAAATGGATCTTCAAAAAGAAGATTGGTGTAGATAGACATGTTGAAACCTATAAAGCTAGACTTGTTGCAAAGGGTTTCCGTCAAAGACCTGGTTTGGACTATGACGAAACCTTTTCTCCAGTGGCTATGCTCAAATCCATTCGGGTCCTTCTTGCTATTGCTGTCTTCCACGATTATGAGATCTGACAGATGGACGTAAAGACGGCCTTTCTAAATGGAAATTTGGAAGAGAGCGTCTATATGGATCAGCCAGAGGGATTCATTCAGAGTAGGAGCAGCGGTAAAGTATGCAAACTGCTTAAGTCCATTTATGGACTAAAGCAGGCATCTCGGAGTTGGAACATCTGTTTTGATGATGCTGTCAAAGAATTTGACTTTATCAAAAATCCAGATGAACCATGCATATACAGTAAAATTGTAGGGAGAACTGTAGTATTCCTCGTCTTATACGTGGATGACATTCTCCTAATAGGAAATGATATTCCTATGTTACAGTCAGTCAAAAGATTCTTATCACAGAAATTCTCCATGAAAGACCTGGGTGATGCCACCTACATTCTGGGGATCCGGATCTATCGTGATAGATCAAAGAGGATGTTGGGACTTTCACAGTCCAGGTACATAGACACCATAGTGAAGAGATTCAGTATGGATGATTCTAAGCGCGGTAACCTACCGGCTTGTCACGGAATCACCCTCTCCAAAGAGATGTCTCCCAAGACTGATTTGGAAAGGGATCGCATGTCGATTATACCCTACACTTCTGCGGTAGGCTCTATAATGTATGCGATGTTATGTACCAGACCAGATGTAGCATACGCATTAAGCGTTGTAAGCCGGTATCAGGAAAACCCAGGGGAGAAGCACTGGATAGCAGTAAAGAACATTCTCAAGTACCTGAGGAGGACTAAGGAGATGTTCTTGGTGTATGGCGGAAAAGACCTCCAGATGGAGGCCTTTGCTGACTCCGGCTTCCAGAGTGACAAAGATGACTCCAAGTCCATGTCGGGTTATGTCTTTACCCTCAATGGAGGGGCGGTCTGTTGGAAGAGTTCCAAACAGGAGACCGTTGCTGACTCAACAATGGAAGCGAAGTACATAGCTGCTTGCGATGCCGCAAAAGAAGCTGTCTGGATGAAGAAGTTCCTCACAGAACTTCAGGTGGTTCCTTCCAGTGTTGGTCCAATACCTCTGTATTGTGACAACAACGGCGCTATAGCTTTAGCGAAGGAACCCAGGTCCCATCAGAAGTCCAGACACATCTTAAGATGGTATCACCTGATCAGGGAGATCGTAGATCGCCGGGAGATCGAGGTGAAAAGAGTAGAGACGGAGAATAACATTGCTGATCCATTCACAAAGGCCATTCCTCAGACGCAGTTCGAGAGGCTATTCGAGATGATAGGTCTACGATATGCCAGCTCATGGCCCTAGTGCAAGTGGGAGATTGTTAGTGCATATGTCCTAGGGGCCATTATTGTATTATACTAGATTGTATATTACTTAATGGAAGCTTGGGTTATTCACAGTTGTATATACAGTCTTGCTAAAAATGGTAGTATGCTACTTGGTTTGTTTCTACTTTAATATGTGCATATATTTCTTGTAACGTATCACTTATACATATTAGTAGAGCCCATAGGATCTTTGCTTGATTACCAGCGTTGTGATGGCAGTCACACTAGTGGGGGCTGGGTAGTCTGTAAGCAATATCCTATACAGGTCTCTGATCGTTGGATTATCGAGATAGGGCATCGATATTCCGGAGTAGACTAAGTGTGTACGCTTCTCATCCCAGTAGGGGAGATGGTCTGTCCCACAGCCATCAGTACGTCGTACTGGAGATAGTATGCAGGTGCTCGTTAGGTTACGGGTACACCGGACAGGACTCGTAGGGGAACTGATTGGTTGGTATTATACCCGTCGTCGGTTAACAGTTCCCAGATGACATGAGTACAGCATAGTCCGCAGACTTGACACTGCTACTTCGCCTCGAGTGTGTCCCACTGTTCTTAGATTGCTACCCTACCACGGCTCAAAGGAGTCGTGCAAACAGGTAGCAGTCGGGTGCAGTCCCGAGCACTTGGAGGCAGTAGTGGTTAGATAGGATTCGTCTCTCCCGGTATTGGGAGATGATATCGCGCTGTGTCAGAGAGCCATTACGCAAAGTCCCTGGCCAGGGCAAGCGAGATATACTGGTAGGTTCCAGTAGCTTCTCAGGGTGTAATGGGCTTCGCTCCGACACGACTTATACAGCTATTAGGGGACTGACGCTTGCCGCCCCCTAGGCTTGATATAGGATAGTCTTAGACGAACAGACCGGACTGTACGAAGATTGTCACATCAGGCTCAGTGGGAGTTCGGATGAGTTTCTTCATCGGCCTTCTTATCGACATCTACCTGGGGATCGTTACGTACAGCTAGTGCCGCTTGCGATCTGTGGTTAAACCCACTGCCAGCGTAGTGTCGAGTCTTTAGAGTCCCACACAGAGAGTTTCCCTGCTCCAGGAGAAACGATATAGAGGTCGTATGGTTTTACGACAAGGGTTCGGGCAAGTACGTGTGGTTACGCACGTACGACTTTTCGGACAGTTTTTACTAGTCGGTTTTGGTTTAAGCCAGATTCTAGTATCAGGTTATTGGATTTATATAGTCTAAAGTTTTTCCGTGTTTTCACGGATTGGAGGGGCGTTCTCGTAATTTGTCGAGAAGCTTTTAGAAGAGTGGTGACTTGGGGGGTAAGGTGGCATTGCATTAAATGAGATTAGTGACTCATTTGTGTGATTCATCCATGTCATTAATGCATCATAAATGCTTAATGACTCATGGGGATGAATCACTCATAGATATTTATGAAGCATGGTTGTTAATTCTATTATTTCATTTTTGGATAAATAAATAATACTTCATATATATTATGATACATCATTATCTCATTTCATTCTCATCTTCACCTTCTCTTTCCTCAAGCTCTCTCATTCTTCAAACCCTAACCCTAACCTCTCATGAATTGAGATCAAGGGTTAGCTAGACTAATACATCCATAACCTCACTCTATATCCCCTAGGTAGCTTAGATCAGCACTTTAAGCAACCTAGTTATCTCAAGTTTGAGATTAAGCTTGGCGTAGGAGCTCTCGGGTGGATCGTCTTTGATTCGAGGAGGCCGTTGAGGTGCCGATATTCCAAGAAGCCTACAAGGAGTTGAGGACAGCGATGAAGACCCGAAAGACATGTAACGTGAGGTATAACTTCGAATCCGAGTAGTTAAACCTCTAATAGATAGTTAGCAATGGTTTAGATAACGATTCATGTGCTCAAGTCCGTGTTACGAAGTTTTGATAATCGTTTTTCATATATTCCGCCTTCCCGCAAGTTCGTGGGGTGCGTGACATGGACTTACAGCGTTATGCCTGTGTGAAAGGCGGGATTTCCCATTAATGACGAGATGCACTCGTTAATGGGGGAACGAGATGGCGTGGAACGCGGGATCGTGGATGGTGGATATCTCGCGTTAGGCGTGATTCGCGGAGCCGTGGCGGAGACACCTGTGATCGGTGCTATGGGTTGGTCGATGAGACCGAGGAAAAGAAGCTCGGCGGGAGGCTCGGAGGTGAGCGGGAGGCCGAGTGGGGTAGGTTCATGTGATAGCTCGGAGGCGAGCTAGGAGGGCTGAGAGAACTCAACGTTTCAGGAGGGCTCGGAGGCGAGCCCTCCGTTGTTTGTGAGGCGGGCACAAGAGTTGTCGGGAAGGCCATCGACGGTCGGGAACATCCTTGGGATGAAGGTCCGGGGCATTCTTCTAATGTACCGTTCCTGCTCCTTTCCCGCAAGCCCTGGGACACGTCATCTGCCACGTGTCAACATCTGGGGAGTGCTCAGTACCGAGCATCATCAGATTCCCATGATGAAGAAAACAAGTATATACATAAATGGACGAATCGATAGTCGCTACAACCAATTAATAGTCAAAATCAGAATAATACAAGCAGCTTAAATGCCCAATTCATCTCATATTTACTCATGGCCAAGACATTACACCAACAAAGATAAAAGAAACAAAAGGCTGATATTTACTCTAAAAGAAAAAGCAGGAAAAAGAAAATCTGATTATTCCAATTACCATCCCATTACATAACAATATAATTCCAAACGTAACATTTTTGCTAAGAACAGTGGTAATCCCACCAAGCTTCATTAAACCACGGAGAATTATGAATGTGAAAGTTCCTGGACATTAGGAAAACGGAAGAGATAAGAAGACTAGAATAAATTGATATCAAATATTGTGAATTTAATGAATTTAAATTGACATAAAAAAATTACATTGTGATAATATAATGATATGCTTCTTCATGTGCAGAAAATTTTCCTCACTCACTTTATCATGGATGAGTCTCGTACCCTCTAAACGCTCAATATCGTCTGGCCCGTCATTTTTCTCGACCACATTATAATCTAGAAGGGAATTAGCATCAATATCTCATCTACTGGTTGAGATTGGTTTTGGGATTCTCCATCAAAGTTGGTATAATTTGGATTCTCTTCCATATCCTACGTTTTGGAACAAAAAAGGAATTAATTTCCAAGTTCTCAACATCAGTTCCAGTAGACTTTTCAATATTTCTCTAAATTAGGGGTACTCATACAGATTTAAGGTTATTAAGTGGAGAAAATTTTATGTAATAGCTGAGATGTTGCAGAATCATTCGACTAACCTTTGAAAAGCTCGAGAGAGAGAGAGAGAGAGATATTTAATTGAGAAGCGACTGCACTGGAGAGGAGATCACGAGTGAGAGGGGAGGGTTGCGGATCAAGGAGCTCGTGAGGTAGAGGGTCACAGTAAGCGGAGGAGCTGCTGAGGAGAGGGACTCATGGCAGTGGTGCATTGAAGCTTCAGGCGTGAGATCCCACTAGGGAATGATTGCCGTTTTCCCCATCCGTCCCAGCCCAAATTAGAACGCAAGCTTTTCCACCCCATGTGCGAAATTTTATCAACTAAAATCAACATTAAAATACCCCAGTTAACTTCCTTGAGGTATACCTCAGCTCCATTAAGCCCGGATTTGGAGTCCTTGCAGCACAATGGCACTCATGCAATTGGAAGGAATGGTCCGGATTCATCTAAAATCGAAACCAACGGTCGAGATTTGTATCAAACATGAGCCCTTTGGTATTTGGTGTACTCTACGTTCAAAGCATGTAGGATTTGTGGCCAAGATAATTACAGAGAGCACCCCTCCTATTTTTTTTTCCCAACAGCAGGGACTCTTTTTCCATTAAGCCCTTATAATATTGTCAACTAAAATCAACAAATAATTACTTGATTTGTAAACTATTTGCATTCAGGCCAATTTATGTGTGATACATGGTATGGTACCCATGAAAACAATATATGATTACATACTTCATGAAAGTTGTGGTTCCAGGAAGATCAAATTTCATATTAGAAACGAAAAAGGCTTGTATGTGTTAGTAAGTCGACCAATCCATGCAACAATGCATAAAATAAATGAACGTCCGGTCCAATATTTGACACAAATACCACAAATTTTTTTATTATCTTTCAGATTATTTATTATACTTGAAAGCCGGATATACAAATGAAAGACCATAACAAAATTATTGAGAATGTATTGTCAACTAGATTCAACAAGAAACCAAGAGAGCAAAGCTCTTTCGGTAAAACTTCCGTCTCTAAAGTGCGAGAGGTGGTCAGTTCGATTCCCCGAAGGGGCCTCATCCAAAATGAAAAGAAGAGAAAAGAAAAAAGAAACTAGAACAATCAAGTGAATGCTTAGTTTGTCACCTACTTGCAGACAGGCCAATTTATCCTAAAATACATGACATGGAAACAATATATGACAGGTACCAACAAATTTGAACAGATGCGCAAAGAAGATTACATACTTCATGAATGAAGTAGTTCAACAATTTCATATTAGAAGCCAAAAAGGGTTACATTTGTTAGTGATTTGATCAATCTATCCAACAATTCATCTAAATTCAGATAAAATAAAAGAACATCCAGTCCCATATTTGATTCAAAGACAATAAGAAGAAGAACATCTTTTAGATGCAAGACAATTCATTACTCAAAAGCAAGGTATACAACCAGAAGACCCAAAATAAGGAAAACAACATTATTGTATCGTCGACTAGAATCAACAAATAACAATAGAACTAGATCAAAACAATTTGATGATCCCCTTGACACTAGTTCAAACAAAATAACTAGATGTACCACACACCCAGGCAACAATGAATAATAGTAATAGTAATCGCAAATCTAGAAATGAGACTCATACCAAGCAAGAATTTCAAGGATGCCTTGCTTGAAAATCCTTCATGAACGCGACGAGCTTCTTCACGCCTTCCAACGGCATGGCGTTATAAATGGAAGCCCGAACTCCCCCGACCGACCTATGACCCTTGAGCTGAACCATCCCTTCCTTGGCTGCCTCCTCAATGAACTTCTTCTCAAGCTCCGGCCTCCGGAGCGTAAACGGCACGTTCATCAGGGACCTCACCGGCTTCTCCACAGGACAAACATAAAAGCCCCCGCTCCCATCGATGGCGTCATACAGAACCCCGCCCTTCTCCTGGTTCTTCCTCTCGATCTCCTTCAACCCCCCTTGCTGAAGCAAATGCTCAAACACGAGCCCGCAAATGTAAATGGCGAAGCAAGGCGGGGTGTTGTACAGTGAGGCGTTGTCGGAATGGATCTTGTAGTCGAGCATCACCGGGGTGTTGGGCTGGGCGTTCCCGATCAGGCCTTTCCGCGCAATCACGACGGTGACCCCCGAGGGGCCCACATTCTTCTGAGCCCCCGCGTAGATGAGGCCGAACTTGGAGACGTCGACAGGCTTTGAGCAGAAGTTGGAGGACATGTCGGCCACCAGGATGGAATCCCTGTTCTTGGGCTCCGGGTATTCCTTGAACTCGACCCCGTGGATGGTCTCGTTGGCGCAGATGTGGAGGAACCTCGCGTCGGGGCTCTGCTCGATCTCATCGAAGGACGAAGGGATGGAGGTGTACTTGCTGGATTTGCCGGACCAGACGAGGTTGGGTTTGGAGTACTTGGAGGCTTCCTTGAAGGCCTTGTCGCCCCAAGATCCGGTGACGATGAAGTCGGTGACGGAGTTGAGAGGGTCGGGGCAGAGGTTGAGGGGGATGGCGGCGAACTGGGTGGTGGCGCCGCCCTGGAGGAAGAGGACGGAGTAGTCGTCGTCGGGGATGGAGAGGAGGCGGCGGAGGTCGGATTCGGCTTTCTTGATGACGTGCTCGAACTCCTTGCCGCGGTGGGACATCTCCAGGATGGACATGCCGGAGGACTGATAGTCGAAGAGGTCGGACTGGGCCTTCAGGAGGACGGATTCAGGGAGGGTGGCGGGGCCGGCGGCGAAGTTGAAGATGGGGCGGCGGTAGGAGGTGGAGCTGGTGGGGGGGTGGCGGTGGTGGCAGCGGCGGAGCAGGAGATGGAGTGGATCTTGGTTGTGGTGGTGGTGGGTTTGGGGTTGAAGGAGAGATGAGGAGTGAGGAGAGGGTTGTTGGGGTGTTGTTTTTTGAGGATGGGGAGGGAGTTGGGGGAGGAGATGGAGGAGGCGGCGGCGGCCATTGGTGGTCGTGGTGGGTGGGGAGAACCAGTTTGTCAAGGAGTGGGGCAGTTGATATAGGAAGGGGAAGACGGGGAGGGGGTGTTTGTTGGATCTGGATCTGGGATCTATTTGTTGAATGCATTTTGATTTTTGCTTGTGACGCAGAATTACAATATTGGGTTTGAGGATTATGGAGAAAAGCTGTCCCTCTCTGTGACGGTCGAAATGTAACCTTTCACTTGTTTGTACACACAAATCGACCTTGCTCGTCTCGTTTCCTTGGTCTAGAGTGCCGGCTGTAAATGGATACGGAGTGTACATAAGTATAATCATATCCGCATCTGATAGGTTGGTATATGCGGATACGGATACGGATAATGAAAGCTATTATCCGTGATTGAAAAAATTCGATCCGTAAATATTTTATACATGTATATAGTAAAATGTCAGATATTAAAACAGATACGGATATGGAAAGAATATACATATCCGCATCCGTTGGTGAATCCGAATACAGATACGACAGTCACCGAAAATGAAAACCAATAACCATATTTGATAAAAACAGGATAGTGATACGGATGCTATCCGGATTATATATCTGTTTACATTTCTATTGAACTCTAGACCATACTGTGAGTTTTATGTGAGTTTGATAATTTTTTACTTTTCAAGCAGGGGTACAATTTAACATTTTATGATGGTAGAATATTTTCTGAAGCCGATATATTAAACAAATAAAATATGGTGTAATATGTTTTAGGCTACGAAGATAATACTAGACTGGATGGATCGATCTCCAACAAATCATGGAGGACTGACTTTAGACAACGAAAAAATGGTATTTTCTTTATATGCTTTTCTTCTCTATGGTTAATTTTGGTCTTTTTGAAACTAGTATTTTGTACGAGTGATGCACATGTGTTTATTTTGAACGACATATATACTGGAGACGTGTATAGAAATTTTTATCCTAGACATTACATGAATTTTTTTAAAGCTATCTATAGTTTTTCTAAGTTTAAATCAAATGAATGTGATTAATGGTTTAAGAAATTTATGAGTTATACAAAATAACAAAAATATAAGAGTTTATGTATAAATTTGCAAGACATGTCTTTTTTTAGGGTGGTTTTGACTTTTAACCATGACAGAGAAAGAGAGTTGAGTTTTCATTTTCTTATTTTTTGTTTTTTATGATAGATGGGGTGGACATCTTCAAGTCTCAACTTTGGCAATTAAAATTTTGTCATTTTTTCTATTTTTTGTTTTGTTGATTAATGACATAATCAAAGGACTTCTACTTATAATAGTAAAGATAAGTATATTAAATAGAATAATAGTTAACTATTAGGCTCGTAGATTCCATGTGGAATATTAAATAGTGGGTCAAGGGGTTGGGTCTAGACTTGGACCTGATCCAGACCCATTAATAAAATCTTGGTCTGGTATAAGTTTGTTTGGATCCATACCTGTAAAATTTCAGAAAACCGAAAATATTATTTTAAAATTTAAATAATAAAATAATGAATTTTACAGATATTATACGAGTATGGATTTGAGTATTCGTAAATTGTTATTGATGGAGGTCGGAATCAGGCTGCGAAGCGAACCCGGGGCCCTTACTGCGCCTTCCACCGGACACTGGGCCACGCCACAGAGGATTGCAAGCAACTCAGGGACTACATCGAAGAGCTCATCCGATCGGGACACCTCGCCGCATACTTGAGGGACAAACGGCAGGCCGACCGCGAGCAGGAGCAGCATCACCCTCCCGCTGACCTGACCATCGGTCAGATCATGCTCGTTTCGGCGGACGGCCAGCATGGAACTCAGGGAGCCCCGTACCCTGTGCCAAGCACGGAGGCTTACAGTCTTCCGGGGAGCTCGGGCCGAGCCAATAAAATCATCTACTAGCATATACCTTTCCTTTAGGGCAATGTAAACTCTTCCTAGGATCTATTGTTAATTTAATAAAGATCAATGGAACGTTGCGAAAAAAAAGAAAAACCTTGTTTATTCAAAAGGTATTATGGGCTCCTCAGCCATACACGCAAAAAGAAAAGGAAATTACAACAGTGGGGAAAGGGGGTGCAGCGAGCACTGCTCGTGGTACACGGTAAAGATCTCCGCTAGCCGGGGCCTCGCGAGGTCCAACCTCTGCCCCCGGTTCCCCCCCCCCCCCGCGCGTCGATCCCAAGCCTCAGCTCGTAGCAATCACGGACGAGCGCCTCTGAAGGGGCCAGCCGGTTCGCGGAGATCAGGCCGAAGCGCCTCAGAGAACGCAGCTTGCCCACGGCCTCATCATAGAGCTGCTCGGACAAGGGGTTGTAAAGCCCCGGCGACGCCCTCCAGATGGAGTATATCAGCAGCTGCAGCAGGGAGGAGCGTCGGGGGAGCAGCCGGCCGAAATGGTCCTCGATGCTCCCACAGACCAGCTGCACCGTGTCCTCGGTGCAGTTCTGGTTGTAAAGGTACACGTCTTCGAAGTGGATGATGTCGGGGATGGTAAACGTGAAGTCTTGCATTTTCGACGACCTGTTTATGAAGGATGGAAGGACCAGTACTCTTTCAGCCTTATATAGCCCGCTGCGCAGCTCAACAGTCGCCCGCTTTCATCCAAAAAGTCACTGCCACATGGCGGTCATCAAGCCTTCTCTGGTGGAATCGAAGCGACGCGCCCCTAGCGCTTCGCCTCCCCCCGCATTCAATGCACATGCTACGCGCACTGTCGCCGCGACCGTTCCTATTTCCCATGCCTACAGCTGGATGGTCAGGCTACACCTCACGAAGAATTAGCCAAAGCAGCTACCCTGCTCGGCTATACCTGGCCGGTAGCCTCCCTACTCGCAACGCCAAGATTCAAAGCCCTCACCAAGAGGCAACCCAGAAGCTACCCTGCTCGGTTACCCCTGGCGGATAGCTTCCCTACCGTAACGCCGGGGATCAGAAAGTCCTCCCAGAGGCAGTCGAGCCCAACCGTCGCTCGGCTATCCCTGGCGGGTAGCTTCCCTACCGCAACGCCAGGGATCAGAAAGCCCTCCCAGAGGCAGTCGAGCCTGAGGATCCCTCGCTCGGCTATCCTTCAGGACAAAAGCCCTCGCCAAGAGGCACCGGGCGGTAACCCTGCCCGGCCAAGGGTCCTTGGTAGACTTCTTACAGCCCTTCCCGCGCCAAGGACCAAAGTCCTCACAGAAGCAGTCGAGTTCTTGCTCGGCTATCCCCGGCTGGCAGCTTCCTACCAGAACCGACAGGGATCAAAGTCCTCTCCAAGAGGCACTGGGCGGTAACCCCACTCGGTCCCCGTCCTGAAAGATCAAAGCCTTCGCAAGAGGCAACCGAGCAGCTGCCCTGCTCGGTCAACTCCGGCTGGTAGCTCCCTACCAGCGACGCCAGGGATCAAAGCCCTCGCAAGAGGCACTCGAGCGGCTATCCCGTTCGTTCATCCCAGGTTGGTAGTTGCCTACCCACGACGCTAGAGGTCAAACCCCTCGCCAAGAGGCAACCGCGCAACATCACTGCCCGGTCTTCCTTAGTAGGCTTCTTACAGCCCCTCCAACGCTAAGGATCAAAGCCCTCGCAAGAGGCAACCGAGAAGCTACCCTGCTCGGTCGTCTCTGGCGGGTAGCTCCCCTACCGCAACGCCAGGGATCAGAAAGCCCTCCCAGAGGCAGTCGAGCCTGAGGATCCCTCGCTCGGCTATCCGTCAGGACAAAAGCTCTAGCCAAGAGGCATCGGGCAGAAAACCTGTCCGGCCTAGGGTCCTTGGCAGGCTTCGACCGAAGTCCTCGCCAAAAGGCGTCGGGCGGTAATGTAACGTTTTGAAAATCGTTTCGGTAAAATTTCGGAAAATCGGTAAAATAAGGAGGTTTTCTGTAAAAAGTCAAAATACAAATATCTTTATTTTAAAATTAAATATACATATTCTAGCTATGTAATTGCTAGTATTTGGTGTTTATTGAGCCACTGGTGAAATTTCAAATTTTATGAAAATTTTCCGAAATTAATTATTTTAATATTATTTTAAGTCGTCACTAATACATTTAATTAGGGAAAATTACAAATTGGAATGGGTTGATACAAATTTTATAATTCATGACACACTAATCTGAAATGTAAAATATTGTTTCTGAAACGAAATCGTTTGCCAAAACGGTTTAGAAAATATTGAAGAAAAGAGACTTATTTGGTGAAATTAGTGTAAATGGTTTTGGGGGTATAATATTTATCTTTTTTTTTCCATACCCACACCCACACCCCACCTTTTTCCTCCCATCCTTGGCTGAATTTTCAGCAGCCCCATTCCCCCCATGTCCCCACTTTTTTTGATAAAAGGAAATGAATAGAATAAAGAGAGAAGGAATAGATATATGGGTATATGTTTGACTTTGACAATTCCACACACTTTCTCCACCTCACTCTCTCTCCTCCCTCACCCCCCTTCCATTTCTGGCCCAAATCTGCAGGTCCCAACAGCAGCCCCGGCAGTCTACAGACGCCAAAATTTTATAAGTCTACGCTAGCGCCCCGGCAGTCTACAGACGCCAAAATGCGGAACAAAACTTTTAAACTTGGCGCTATCGTATACTTCAACCCGGATCTACCATTATTGCTAAACTAACAAACTGTAAAGAGTGTAGAATGGTTATACCGAACGATCCGAGTCCTTCGTTCTTCAACCATCATCCCACGCTCCGTTGCGGCTGCTCCGATCTCGTCGATCTCCGATCTCCTCCGTCGAGGTGGCACCACATGATCGGTTCTTTAAACGGGCTCCCGCCTCTGACTCGAGGCAACTCGATCGTCAAGTTTGCTAAAAGAGACGACCAAGATTGATGTAGAGAATGAGTAGATGACTTTGTCTCGTTCCGTCCAAAGCTATGGACGGACGGTTAATGAAGTTGCCGAAGGAATCGGGTGATGGAATGAAATGAGCTGTGAAATTCCATACACCCCAAAAAACCTATCATATTCTTTTCTCTCTTGAAATGAAATCAACAAGTGAGAGTATCTTTTTGGAGAGAGAGAGGGCAAGCCATATATAGCAAGAGGGAGGTGACCGTAGGAGAGGGGGGGTGACCACAAGAAAGCTTCTCACTTAAAGATCAAGAAGGAAATATCTTAAGGAAAACAAAAAACTTTAACTACAAAGCATGAGTCATTAAGCATAGTCACCACTTAATAAATGCAACCAATGAAAACCCTACACCAATAAGCCTAGTCACCTCATCTAGAATATTCTAGAACACTGACTCACCTTATCTGTAGAAAAGATAAATCCGTCTTTAACCAAATGTTAAAAGACGGCTGATAGAAAACTGGAAACTGGCAACTTCCAAAAGTGATCCTGAAACGACTTTCAGGATAACCCCGAAACTGTATAAATATACCCGCATTTGTATTACGACCGAATACAAATGCAACTGAGACAAAGATATTATACCTACTCAATATAATACTCGGATCCGGCTTAAACCAAAGCCGACCAGTATCAACTGCCCGAAAACTGACACGTGCGTAAACGCACGTGCATTTTCCGAACCCTGCCATAAAACCATACGGCCTCTACAACGTTTCGCCCGAAACTTGGGAAACTGTCTGTGGGGGACTCTAATGACTCTTCAGTACCCTGGCAGTGGGTTTAACCACAAACCGTCAGCGGCAGTAGCTATGCGTAACGGTTGCCCACGGACTGAACTTAAGGGAGACTGATGAGCGCACTCAAGGGTGGCCGATGAGCTAACACATCCAGAAACCCTACTGAGCCTAACAGTGACAATGTATATACAGTCCGGTCCGTTCGTCAATGAGTATCGCATATCCGCCTAGGGGGCTAGTAACGTCAGACCCCCAGAAGCAGTATAACTCGTGTCGGAGTGTAGCCCAATAACACCCTGAGATACTACTGGAGTACCTACCAGTAAATCTCCTACCATGGCCATGGATTTAGTGTAATGGCTCTCCTAGACACAGCACGATCTCGCCCCCAATACCGGGAGAGACGAAACCCCTGCCGATCCGCTCACGTGCCTCCATATGGCTCGGGACTGTACCCAAAAGCTACCTGTTTGCACGACTCCTTTGAGCCGTGGTAGGGTAGTAATCAAAGCACAGTGGGAACTTACACGAGACAAATGACGACCTCAGGTCGATGAACTAACCTGTACACATGTCACCTGGGAACTGCTATCTGACGATAGGTATAGTACTAACTAGCAGATTCCCGGCGAGTCCTGTCCGGTGTACTCATAACCCAATGAGCACCTGTATACATCTTAGGTGATCCAACTGTCACCAGTGGCTTGTGAGACCGGCCACCGCCCCTTGTCGGGGTCTCGACTGTACACACTAGTCTACTCCGGAGTATCGATGCCCTGTCTCGAAACTCCCACGACTAGGGACCACAATTAAGGATATGCATATAAACTACCCAACTCTCACGTGTATGATCGCCCTCATACAGTTGGTAGTAAAGCAAGATCCTAAGGGCTCTATCAAAGTGTAACATGCAATCAGTCACCTGAACATGTACACAACTGATAAAGGCAAACCAGATAGCATACTATCATTTCGAGTAAGACTGTCCTACCGGGATAGGTCCTCCGCAATCATTGCAATCACGTACCTGCGATCCAATAATTGACTATGAGGGCACTATCTCCAACAATCTCCCACTTGCACTCAAGGCTAATATTGCGATGTCGACTACACACAGCCCGTGTGAAACCGAACATCCAACTCCTCTACTAATCAGTTTCACAAAGCCCGTTTGTAAAACTATTGTGTTCGAGAAATAGCCTCGGTGAGTGGATCCGCCTAGAAGTTTCTTTCTGTATCTCTCATAATCTCAAGTTCGCGGAGAAAGCCATCTCCCGAATTGAGTAGTACCTGTCTTAGAATATGTCTGGATATCTGATGGGACCTTAGTTCATAAATGAACTCCATATCCAAACTTCTTAGACTGTATGGATCACTGAACCTAATCAGTATCCGGCACCATGCCACCCACAGTATCCTCTGGAACCACCTGTCCATAACACTGTCCCTCGTCAGAGGGAAAACTAAAACTCTGACAATCACTTTGTCATCCATGTCACCTTTGAAGCCTGGAATGATAACCGTCTCCCGAAAGAGGCTGCCGTTATCAAATCCGTAGAACATGTACCAATGTTCTAAAACTGCTTCCTTATGTTTCTCCAGGATTGGATTAATACAAACTTATTGCATCTAGTGCAAAAACAACATCTGGTGTGGTACTTGACATCTCATGATTGACTCAATTGCCTAAGCAAGTGATCTGCCAATCATGCACATCCCTCTCCCCTTTAGTCTATACGACACCTTTAGAGAGGGTGACTCCATCACCTGCAGGTACACTACCATGCTAGGAGTCAACTATTCTAAAAACCATTAGAATATCTGTCAAAGTACCCACATTGGGAAACCACCCAAATCTAGATCTAAAACCATAGATCCAGAAACCAGAATGTCAAATATTATATCCATGTCCTGTCTGGAGAAACAACTGTGTGACGACCACGGTACAACCGATCGTAGTAAAGGAATTTTACTTCCCACTCTGTGTATGTCATCCAGATACCATGACATCACACCCTACTACCTTCTTAACTGATCCATCCCCTATTCTGATTGAAGTCAAACCCTATGACTGTCACATCAAAATTAGACGATCTATCTCCGCTATAACTGCTCAAGTCTATAAATAGATATAAGCATTTTGCCCACTATGCTTCCGCTGCTCCCACTGACTACGACAACCCTCCTACCGGGTCTCATATCCTGGAACAACAGTAGTGTCAAGTCTGGATAGATAAGAACCTCCCTGTCACCGTCCTTGAGGCTACCAAAGTACCTCTCGGGTGTCTGAGGTTACCTACCATATCTGCGGAGTGGCTATTGGAATGTCAAACCTGATTGAATGTATAGGTCCTATTAAATTTTCCGTAATCGTTCGCGGTTCTGGAATCACTTCCAGTTCTACCATACTCCCACTACTGTTTTCTGAAAAAGATCCATTTTACTAAAACTGTGGCGAGTCAAGAACAATAACACTATTGATCTTCCAAATGGTAGAATATCAACCCTCGTCATAGCCAGGGTCAACCCACAAACAGCCACTACAGAAACGTGCCCTGAGTTATCCAGAGTCTGGTTTTAAGCATAAGCTGGACAACTCCCCATACCTTAATTTCTTTTAAGGTACGATCCATTCTATATCCAATACAGAAACTTTGGCACTTATTTAATTGGAACCATATTCAAATCATGCAGCTGTCTCGAGTGCATATCAACTTAATGGAAAAAGGCTAATCAGCATTACTCAACTTAGGAATCCATCCAATTATGAGTAACCTGAAAGAGAAACACTTTTCTCAAAACCATCACTATCATCTGAATACCAATCACAAGAATCTACATCTTCGATCTCTTTGAAGAATCCCGATACTTGTGATACCTGGTTCTCTACTTTATTCTTATACCCACAACTTCTCAAAACTTAGACCTTGTATTTCTACGAAACACTTGTCTAAATACTAGAGATGTTATAAGTAAACAGAACATAGTACGAGGACCTACCCCTTTGTCCTGATGGACACTGGACAACATACAATACTCTGTATAAGTCCGCTGAGTTAAACAACTCAAAACCTGTGTGTCGTAGGTTGAAAACTGTACCCTGGCGATTTCCTCAAATATCACCAATTACAACGAATTCCGATATAATGAGGATGATCACATAATTCCCAATATCTTACTCCCACTCATCATCTGTAAAACCATACAGATATGAAAATGAAACCTGGTAAATACATACCCTTGGAGTAAGTGTCTAATCGAGAAAACAGTTTTTCCTTTAACAATGCACTGAAACATGAAAATGTTTCGTAGGGGTATCCTGGTATTCATAGCAATGCCTCTTCCATAATCAAATTCATGACTTCAACCGTATATTTTATTGCCATCTCTCCAAACCCCTTTATTTGTCTTTAGTCGTTACCTTCTGTACACCATTGTTAGGCTAAATGGTTTTCTTCCTTCCCTACCGTTCGGCACCAGCCTATGGTTTGGAAGAAGACTATCCAGTAAGCATAATAGGTGTACCCTCCTAAACTAAGGAGTACTCGCATCTCGAGAGAAGGTGATGATAAAAGACAACTGAATAAAACCTTATTCTTTTAAAGGTGAAATAGGAGTGGCGATGAAGTACGCGGTTTTGGTCGTGAATGATATTAGTCGCAATTTACTTTGCCCTCTTTCTAATCCCTTTATTTTGTCTTTAGTTATTGCCTTCTGCACACCCTACTTAGGCTAATTGGTTTTCTTCATTCCCTACCTTTCGGCACCTGCCTATGGTTTGGAATAAGACTATCCAATAAGCGTAATAGGTGTACTCTCCTAAACCAAGGAGCTCTCGCAACCTGAGAGAAGGTGATAATAAAAGACAACTGAATAAACCAATTCTATTTCTCCTGAACCTTGATCCATCCTCGAAGAAGTCCCTTCGAGTTCGTATATAACCATACGATGGATCTATCCAATGGAAGTGGATATCCGTAGTAAAACGGGTGTTCTGAGAAATACAAAGGGTAAAAGAAGGAGCGGCAATGACTTATGCAACTCAGACAATCCAAAAGCCAGTATTTTAAGAAAGTTCGGTCAACCTGGTCACTGACTCATAGTCTAGGGTCGGTCAAAGGTCGCTGCCAAAGAGAGAGAGAGAAAAGAAACACTCTGCGTGCACTCTAACCTAGATCAGAATGGTCATAACTTCATCTAATCCGGAAACCTCCCACTGTCCTGTCAAATTCTCCTCCAAACCTAAAGAAGAATCAATCGGGATCACCCGAAGAGTAAACCAACTCATCAGTGGGAATCGGGATCCAACTCTCATCGCATGATAACGTGATGGAATGCATCCACGTTACTCATACTCCAGAAGGTATGCGCATACTTGGCAAGTTTCAGTTTCTTTAGAAACTCCCGATCTGATTTTTGCCCCATGCTCTTATAACCTTGGCGTTAGGTCAAAATGTCATAAGTCACATGCCAAGTTCTACCCATCACTATCTTGTTAATTTGAACCCACCCGCACATGCCCTTGGCGTTAGGTCAAAATGGCAGAACGGCTGTCCCAAACCTACTCATCTATCTATGCAACAATTGAATACCCAGCAGCTACCAAACACTATGCCTTGGCGTTAGGTCAAAATACATAGCTTGAATACTACTGAATACCCAAAAGAAGTGACGGAGGGCTACGGCTGGTTTTTGGCGAAAAACCTTTAGCGTAGTGAACTTGATATTGCTGAAGGAACCTGATAGCTTTTTAAAATATAGTGGCGAAAACCTTTGCTAAAGAGGTCACTCCCGGTGAAGGGATCTCGGCTCTTTCCTCGTGGAATGAGGTGCAGGATATTCCACTGAATACCTCTATGCAAAGCAACATGTAATCGACTATAGTGTGGTTATTACCCTGACGCAAACTTCTGCCCAAGGGGTCAGTCCCGGTGAAGGGATATCAGCCCTTGCCCCGTCGAATGAGGTGCAGGATATTCCACTGAATACCGCTATGCATAACAAAAGGAAACGTCTTTGCAATAACACTTTTTAAATTTGTTCCAACAACTAAAACAGGTTTGTTTAACTTAGCATTGATCAGAATCAACGCAGTCCCATCAATCAATCACACCAGAAAAGAACGAAAATAAAATGTACGTATATGCCATTCGCATTCGTCACTGGGTCCCGTCATCACCCGTTAGGTTACTTAACTAACGACAGAGCGGGGACTGGACTAGCGCGGGTGTAAAACATATACAACATCTAATAGTATATAAACCAATATACATAATCGCTCCAGGCGTGATAATATGCAGCATTACAGAAAAGTAATAAGCATCACAGAACAATACAGATAATCTGGGATCCCCGGGTTTCACAGAGCCGCTGCTGAAACTCGACGTTCCCCTGTCGTGTGGATAGCCTGTGCAATGAAACCTAGACCCCTACGGGTGCGGCAAGTTACCCGCCAAAACCTGAAGCGAGGCAGTCCCCACAGCATAGTGAATGGAACACCCGGCACTTCACGGAATCCGGTAAAATGAGCACCCCTTCTTGGGTCAACCTATACCCCCTACGAGTGCGGCGAATAGTCTGCCAATTCTGAAGTGGGGCCCCTCTGCCTCTCAAAGCCATGAGATGCGGACCCGTTGCTTTCCCGAACCCGGCTATCCGTGCACTCCGTCGCGGGGTAAAACCTAGTACAGTAATGAAAAATAGTACAATAGGTACATCGACCGCAACCTGGTCGTGCCCCAAAAGAATATTATACAACAGGCAGTGACGGCAATCCACAAGTTGGACGCTCGCCCCGCAATATCAAATGTACAAATAAACATAAACTGTACTACCATTGCACACTGCTATCCACCACGACAAATCCGCAACATTACAGCACAACACAGAACATCAATGCGAATGTCACGTTCGCAAACCCGTCTAAAAGAACTATAGCAGTTAAACGCGGTTTACCGATCAAATGACATTCCCGGTCGGAGATATAATGTAAGCACTGTAAACTAACGTGTTTAAATTTCGATCGACCAAAGACCAAATATCAAAAAGTGGGCCCCACAGCTTACTGGTGAACAGTAACAAAATCTGGGCCAAAACGATATTTACCAAAAACCACAAAATCCAACATAGAACCCACTGGAAAAATTTGGGGCCACGAGCTCACTGTTTGGCCGCGGAAGCGCGGTCAAACCATAGGTTTGACCGCCTTTCCGCGGCAGTATCATCGAATCTCGCGCCCAAATTTCTACGTCGTTCTAATAAAAGCCTGCACAGTATTCTGAGATATGTAGAATAATTTTACGAGATCATTTTAAAACAACAGAAACTGTCAAAATGGAATTTTGTAGTTTTCGATTTCCGGTCGGATCGATGTTTTAAACGCGTTAGCACAAGTTAGTATAGCAAAATGGTTAGGCTCTGATACCACTATAAGTCTACGCTAGCGCCCCGGCAGTCTACAGACGCCAAAATGCGGAACAAAACTTTTAAACTTGGCGCTATCGTATACTTCAACCCGGATCTACCATTATTGCTAAACTAACAAACTGTAAAGAGTGTAGAATGGTTATACCGAACGATCCGAGTCCTTCGTTCTTCAACCATCATCCCACGCTCCGTTGCGGCTGCTCCGATCTCGTCGATCTCCGATCTCCTCCGTCGAGGTGGCACCACATGATCGGTTCTTTAAACGGGCTCCCGCCTCTGACTCGAGGCAACTCGATCGTCAAGTTTGCTAAAAGAGACGACCAAGATTGATGTAGAGAATGAGTAGATGACTTTGTCTCGTTCCGTCCAAAGCTATGGACGGACGGTTAATGAAGTTGCCGAAGGAATCGGGTGATGGAATGAAATGAGCTGTGAAATTCCATACACCCTAAAAAACCTATCATATTCTTTTCTCTCTTGAAATGAAATCAACAAGTGAGAGTATCTTTTTGGAGAGAGAGAGGGCAAGCCATATATAGCAAGAGGGAGGTGACCGTAGGAGAGGGGGGGTGACCACAAGAAAGCTTCTCACTTAAAGATCAAGAAGGAAATATCTTAAGGAAAACAAAAAACTTTAACTACAAAGCATGAGTCATTAAGCATAGTCACCACTTAATAAATGCAACCAATGAAAACCCTACACCAATAAGCCTAGTCACCTCATCTAGAATATTCTAGAACACTGACTCACCTTATCTGTAGAAAAGATAAATCCGTCTTTAACCAAATGTTAAAAGACGGCTGATAGAAAACTGGAAACTGGCAACTTCCAAAAGTGATCCTGAAACGACTTTCAGGATAACCCCGAAACTGTATAAATATACCCGCATTTGTATTACGACCGAATACAAATGCAACTGAGACAAAGATATTATACCTACTCAATATAATACTCGGATCCGGCTTAAACCAAAGCCGACCAGTATCAACTGCCCGAAAACTGACACGTGCGTAAACGCACGTGCATTTTCCGAACCCTGCCATAAAACCATACGGCCTCTACAACGTTTCGCCCGAAACTTGGGAAACTGTCTGTGGGGGACTCTAATGACTCTTCAGTACCCTGGCAGTGGGTTTAACCACAAACCGTCAGCGGCAGTAGCTATGCGTAACGGTTGCCCACGGACTGAACTTAAGGGAGACTGATGAGCGCACTCAAGGGTGGCCGATGAGCTAACACATCCAGAAACCCTACTGAGCCTAACAGTGACAATGTATATACAGTCCGGTCCGTTCGTCAATGAGTATCGCATATCCGCTTAGGGGGCTAGTAACGTCAGACCCCCAGAAGCAGTATAACTCGTGTCGGAGTGTAGCCCAATAACACCCTGAGATACTACTGGAGTACCTACCAGTAAATCTCCTACCATGGCCATGGATTTAGTGTAATGGCTCTCCTAGACACAGCACGATCTCGCCCCCAATACCGGGAGAGACGAAACCCCTGCCGATCCGCTCACGTGCCTCCATATGGCTCGGGACTGTACCCAAAAGCTACCTGTTTGCACGACTCCTTTGAGCCGTGGTAGGGTAGTAATCAAAGCACAGTGGGAACTTACACGAGACAAATGACGACCTCAGGTCGATGAACTAACCTGTACACATGTCACCTGGGAACTGCTATCTGACGATAGGTATAGTACTAACTAGCAGATTCCCGGCGAGTCCTGTCCGGTGTACTCATAACCCAATGAGCACCTGTATACATCTTAGGTGATCCAACTGTCACCAGTGGCTTGTGAGACCGGCCACCGCCCCTTGTCGGGGTCTCGACTGTACACACTAGTCTACTCCGGAGTATCGATGCCCTGTCTCGAAACTCCCACGACTAGGGACCACAATTAAGGATATGCATATAAACTACCCAACTCTCACGTGTATGATCGCCCTCATACAGTTGGTAGTAAAGCAAGATCCTAAGGGCTCTATCAAAGTGTAACATGCAATCAGTCACCTGAACATGTACACAACTGATAAAGGCAAACCAGATAGCATACTATCATTTCGAGTAAGACTGTCCTACTGGGATAGGTCCTCCGCAATCATTGCAATCACGTACCTGCGATCCAATAATTGACTATGAGGGCACTATCTCCAACACCAACAGCAGCCCCCCTTCCCTCTTCTCCTCTTTTTTTCCATCAAAAAAATTGTCAAAAATCAAAGTAAAACCTCACCGAAATCAAAATCCAACTCCTACCCATTTTTCATTTGCCTATCTAGCATGGATCTAGGGAACAAGATTTCAATTTAGGAGGCTATGTGTGCTTGTGGATCTTCAAATGTTTTTGGGTATAAATTCTAAACCTTTTGCTTAATTTGTTAGCTAATTTCTTAAAGACAATTTATTTAAGTGTTAATTAAGCTTTAGTTGCAAGTTTAGAAATTCTAGAATTGGGTATGGATCAAGTTAGGGTTTTATATCATTTGATCATGGTTTAAGTGTATAATTTAACATATTATGGCATGTAAAATCTTACCTAGTTGTAGGGTTCCTAGGCACTCTAATGGAGTCTCCCAAGTGATCAAACATGCACAAATCAAAAATTCCTAGTGCCGAGAAAACCTAGAACGGATCTTTAACTAGATATATAGGCGAAGTAAGCAAGTATACGGAAATATAGAAATAGGAAAGGGGCTACAACCTTTGTAGATCCGGTCCACCACCTCCTAGGCTCCGTGATGAAGTCCCCTCGCTGTCCAAATCGTATCTTGGGCTCTAGCGTCGGCTTCATCGAAGAATAAGCGGACTTGATCGTCGGTTCGATGCCGAAGATGATCTACGTCGAAGCATCGCAAGAACAAGCTCCAACTTCACCAAGTTTTGAAAACTTGTGAAGTAAACACCCTATACAACTTGGCAAGAGGTAGAGGATGAAGAAATAGGAAGTGGGTAGACTTTATATTTGGATTTCTCACTCAATTTCACTAGTTGCCATTGATGGCCACTAGCTTTCTTCATGTTGAAGAAGATGAAGAAGAAGAAGAAGATATGATAAGTCTTTTTTAAAAATAAAAACAATATGATACTTATCATAACCTCAACCATGGTTTGGTATAGAGATTTAACCAAAGTTAGATGAGTGGTTAGGGTTAAAGAAAAGACAAGAATGGTGGACTTGTACAAGACTTCAAGAAGCTTCAACAAAAAAGACAAACTAAGCCACCATTCCCTTTTTCTCTTTATCTTTTCCAAAACAATAATAAATGGATAAATAAATAAGAGAAAAGAAACCCTAACCATTCACTAAACATGGTTTAATCTTTACACAAACCCAAAAGAGCAAGTATCATCAAATATGATACAATCTTGTGCACAAAAGTATATCACATATACAATGTGTACAAACCAAGTGAGTAAATCCATTTAAAGTGAACCAATACTAGTTAATGCAAAGTAATATATCAAATATATAATTATACATTAAATCATTAAATCAACACTTGATTCAATGATCCGGTTATATCGCATATAACCGGCTAGTATCCAATGTATCGGCTTATCGAATCAATCCTTGATTCGATAACTAGGTTATATCGCATACAACCATTCGACACATTCATCGCGAGAATGAAATACGGTATCATATACACGCATTATTCTCGGTCCCGCACATATCTCATATGCGCTCCTATTTCGTTTCGCTTGAGCCAGGAAACCTCTGTGTAGGACTCTAAAGACTCGTCAATACGCCGGCAGCGGATGATGATCATATCAAGCACCCACAAGCCGTAAGCGGTCTGCTAAACATAACGGCCACCCGGGTATTGAGCGATCAGAAGATCGACGAGCAAGCCCGCTCACACTCCTGTGAATCCAACCAGTAACACTTACCGTACAGTCCGGTCTGTTCGTCTGATATGTCGCATATCTCGCCTAGGGGTGGTAAACGTCAGACCCCAATAGCTCGATAAGTCATGCCGACGTAGGGTCCATAACATTCGTGAAACTACTGATAACTCTTACCAGTATATCACTGCAACCCTGGCCAGGGATTTCCTGTTATGGCCAGTCGAGCATAGCACAACATCAACCCCCAATACCGGGAGAGACGAATCCCCTCCTATCGCTCATTGCCTCCATGTGAATCGGGACTGTACCCAAAAACCACCTGTTTGCACAACTCAGTAGAGCCGTGGTAGGGTGGAAATCAAAGCACAGTGGGAGACACACAAGACTCTATGACGATCTCGGGTCAACAGACTAAGCTGTACCAGTGTCACCAGAGAACTGCCATCTGACGTGAGGTATAATACCATCTGGGAGTTCTCGGCGAGTCCGTTCAGTGTACCCAGTCTCAACTGAGCACCCGCATACCATCTTCGATGTCAAACACCAATGGATATGGGATCATCCATCGCCCATCGCATGGGTCGAGAAGATATACGCTAGTCTACTCTGGAATATCGATACCCCGTCTCGATATTCCCTCGACTAGGAACATTTCAAGTATGTACTCATGGACTATCCAGGCCCCCACTAGTATGATCTGCATCACAGTCCTGGAAGTCGAGTACCCATCCTAAGGGCTTTATCAACATGTAATCAGAGAGACAGAAAGTATACATGTTAAGATAAAGTGCAACCAGATAGCGTACTATCATGTCGAGCAAGAAAGTCCTTCCTATATATGTCCCAGCATCCATTACAATATGCATCCAATGTACAGTAATGGCCTCTAGGGCATACATATAACTAACACTAGTAACTAGTTTGCTAATTGTTATTTTAAAATTTTACTAATTAAGCTATTTTGCTAACTATGGTTTTTGGAAAATTCTTAAATGCTTTAGATTGAATATAATTAAAGTTTCATGTCATTATTAATATTATAATGAGTGGTTTAATGCCTTTGGACCATGCAAAACCAAGCGTAGTTGTTGTTTTGTGCATTTTTGCTATAAAATTGTTAAAATTGGCTATGTATGCAAACTAGATTTTTTTGAGATTGATATTAAGAGTTAAGTTTAAAATATAATTAACATTGGTATGACTTAATTAAGATGTTTAGTGAGCTTTATGGCCATTAGTTTTGTTAAAACGTTGAGTTTTGGACTAAAACGGGTATTTTTTGCTTGCTAGATTTTCGGAAAAATGGCTTTTAAAGTGAGTTTGGGGTTTTTGTGAATTTTAACCTATTTTATATTATAATTAGTGTTCGTGAATGCGCAAATGAGTGTGTTTGGGTTTTTCTCGATGGTTTGACGTTTGTACATCGACATCGAGGGTTGGTTTTGGCTATTCTTGCATGCGTAAGCGATAGGTTTTGACCTATGCGTGATACGCGTGCCGATTTGGTTTTCGTATGCCGTTTCGATTTCGAATTTGGTTTTAATGCGATACGGTGTGTTATGATATGTAGGTACCCCATGTGGACTTCGAGATGACAAGCAAGCGCGTGGCGATGTCGGCACCGGCGTGCGAGGACCAGGTGAGTAGATTTATATCTACGGGGAGAAATCGGGTGGATGGCGTATAGCACCCCCGCAGTTCATGGTGATGTATACGAATACGTATACACACATATATTTTGATTATATATTGTTGAGTTTATTGATGATAAAGATAGATTTTAGGTGTGATTGGATAGGTTTAGTGTTGCGAAACCGTAGGGTAGTGGTTGCACCACACATACACACACACCCATACTTGCATACATTCTTCTTTCATTTGTGCTTATACGGGAATATGTATTTATGTGTTCACATGGGTATGGGACTATATGTTCACATACTGGATTTGAGGATAGTGTTTGGGGTTTGAGGTGAGTCGATGAGATTGATTGGAGACCGTGAGATCGGTGATAAAGCATGATTCGTATTTGAGACACGTCCTGATGTTATAGCGGATCTTGGGACGACGATACATGTGAGTAGTGTTATACATTGAATGGTTGACATGTGATCGTGATATGAGATAAGATATGTTAAGATATTCATAATAGGTCGCATTAGGCGATGTATACCTCTTTATGACGATAATTGATGATGATATCGGTTTGTATGAGGTTGTAGATCAGCAGTGAGATCATAATTAGATTGATGATATTAGTATTGTACTAGACGTAGATCAGTACCCGGATTATGATCTTTGATAAAGAGAATACCAAATGATTAAATTGATGAATGTGATACTGACCTGTACCCAGATTTGGGGATGCCGTACGACGGATTTACATACGAGCTATATATTGATGTTTGATCCGCACTCTTGACTTGGGAATGTCTGATTATAGATATGGTATCGGATGTGATATTATCGAGGCAGGATCACCGACTAACATATATATGCAGGTATATGTATCGACTCAGAGGTTAGGCGGGTTCCTTACCTTCAGTAGCCAGTTAGCTTAGCCTTTTAGTTTAGTGTAGTTGTTAGACTAGATTTATATTAAATATAGATTTGTTATCTTTGTGTCTAGTATTTAGCTCCCGCTCATTATTGCTGTTGCTTCGCATCGCATACTTATTTCTGATTCATATTCTATTGTTAATATCATGCTGTTAGGACACCAGCACCATTACCGAGGACGCATATGTACCACGTAAACTTACTTGCCGGCTCACACATATCTTCATCGGTAATTGCCATGTCACGAACACTTTAGAAAATACTATTTCATTGACATAGGTTATTAGCTAATAGTTTAGACATAATATTAGTGTACTTGCTTTATATGCTAGTTTAGACATTGTAGTTATTGCCTGCTATTTCATGTATGTTATTATTCACTGTTGTGCCGCATTCATGGATTTTCATGCCTATATTCACTATTTACATGTTATTGATGATTTGGATTTGGATTTCATGAGATTTCTTGGATTTGGAGGAAAACCGCAAAAACATAAATAAACCTTTTCTCTCTCTTTTTTAAATAAAAAATGCGGTTTTCCCATGATGTATGAGTCGTTCACCATGAGTTTGCTGATGGATTTCGAGACCCGGGTTCGAGGAGTGGAGGAACCGTTTCGGGTACATGGTGGACCCGGTGCGGTACCCCGGGGCAAGAGAATCGCAGATGATGGCGTTGAGCCTGGCAGGGGAGCACTACCGACCGGTGATATTACCCGACGCGTCGGATACCGTCATGGTCTTGAGATTGATGGTAGAGGCCGGTCTGGAATGACGACGCCCTAGATAGTGAGATTGAGACATACTGAGATATTTGAGATATTGAGGTACAGAGATTACGACACAGAGATATCGAGATATTTAGATATTGGTTTTGTGTCGATGCTATGCACTGTTTATGCTGATTTCATTTATGATACCTCGTTTTTACAAAGATACAGAAATATCACTAATTTATGAAAGCAGTTTTCTTCAGTACATGTATTCTGTTTCATGCATTCATACATCATCCATATGATATATTGCTACCTGAGGCACTGACACGAGCACATGGGATTACACTTGGGTTAGACTTTTACCCTAACCATTGTTATAGGCTGCTGGTTATATATTTGAGGATATATTATGATTGTTGACCTAGGACTGCGTTGTTCATGCGATTTCTGTTCGTATATGTTTTCTACTCACGAGTTGGCAACTCACCCCCGTTGTACCACAGTTTCTTGCAGGTTTTGCCGTACAGGTTTCATTACGGCTTGCTGGCACTATTTCCTTTTCCGGGTGATTTGCTAGTAGGTGGGTTTATTTGCATCGTACCCCCCATTATATACCTTGTATATTATTACTCTGTTGTATCTAGAAGTTCCATCAACCAAACATGTATTTATTCTTGAGATAGAGACCAGTGATGTTATTCTTTCGACCTTAGAGTCGCGCGTTACATTTCTGTGGATTTCTTATTGTTTTGAGTTTCCATTTGAGTTTTGATTCTCGCCCTTGGCGTTGTATATTATATTGCTTGTGTGGTTGTGACCGTCGATTGACGAAGAGCTAGCTCCCGCTTGGGGATGCCTTTTATTGATTTCGTATACTATTAATGTTGTATCCCGTTTGGGGGCCAGTATTTACAAAGGAGACTCTGCCGAAATTTTCAGGAAATATTTGATGTTTTTAGAAAAAAAACGCATAATTCGGCTTATGCTATTAAAACTACTTGATTTAAATTGGTTTTCCTTCACTCTACTACTTTTCTTGGTTTGGATTTTTGGGTTTTCGGTTTACTTGGATTGCGTACGCCTCGAGACGTTTCGTAGTTTAAGTGCCGGTCATGTTTCGTACTTTCGAGACATGACAAAGTTGGTATCAGAGCGTTAGGTTTTACCTTCGGAGCGTAGGATGACCCTTGGTTGATGGAATAGGTGACTAAAGTAGAGTGACGTGCCGTGGGTATGTTCCGCGGTATACTTACGATACGCCACTCCACTTAAGGAGCCTTAGGATGTACATTTCTTTGTTCAGTATTATATTCATTCCTGATCTTGCCTCATCGGTACCAGTCATGGTTTTGCTGCTACGATTACGGGCAAGGAGAGCTACGGCTAGAGTTGTGTTCAGCACGAGCTCGTCACGAACGAGGACTGACCAGGGCGTGATTCCAGGGACATACGATTGCATTGAGAGGCGTCGTCTGATTGTGTTTTCGCGCCATGAGCGTTTGACAGATCGCCTTTATGAGATTTCTCGGACGTGCCGATCAGTACCAGAGGATCGAGCCAATGATAGAGGCCAACCAGATTTTGATGACCGTTGGTGTATTGCTTATTCATGATGTTTGAGGCACTGTTCAACGTGCAGACGAGTGAGCCAGTAATTGCTGCGAACGACGAGATATCTCCCCAGATGTTGGAGCTATTGCAGTACGAGTTGTACTAAGAGATGATAGAAGGTCGCTAGTCACCCGGGGATGAATGATTAGGACATGTGGTTCGTTCGCTAACCCGATGCGAGGCCATCAGATAGATTGATTCCAGCTAGAGACGACCTCACGCGGAGACGTTGAGAGTCGACAGAGACGATCGAATGTTAGCAACCTATTATTCCAAGTTTAAAGTATTCGGAAAGACATGCAGGCAATTCTGTGGACCCTCTAGAAGAATGAAACTCTAACTCGACTTAATGACCGTGTGAAAGCCTTTGAACCTTAGAGTTTGCGGCAGTTCCGCGGCGCCATTAGTGAGGCTTGGGTTTGCCCTTCTACGGCTGGACCATCGATACTGTGGTATGTACTCGATACTGTTAAACTGTACCCAAGATTTTGAGCTCTTGGGGGATTATGAGGTTTTGACGAATCGATCGGATGGTTCGACTTCATTTGGATGATAGGTGGTGAGATGCATTTCTTGGGAGACTCCAGATACGAGGATAGCCGTTGGAGCTCAGTCCATGCAGCCACGACGAGACGAGTCCGAAGCAGTCGACATTAGAGAAAGTGGAGTAAGAGGTTCGTACGAGATCTTGATGAGACGACGTTCCACTCCGCCGACATCAGAGATGCGATACGCATGCCGAGGCATTGTACTTGGATATACCTTCCAGAAGGAGTCGCGATGACTATGCAGCCGTTCCGGAACAAGAAACTGATATAGTAAAGGACGATGACTTCCGGACAGTTCGGCAGAGACGAGATTTGGGAGAGACCTCGACATGACCTTTTTGGAATAAATTACGAAAAGACTTGGACCCAGGAGTGGTCATATTACGCACACCGGCAGGCCAGAGTTCAGGATCGTCGACGAGACATGCTGTGAGTGACCACGACAGTTCGCCAGAGATTCTTGGAGGATGTGCTTGAGCGGGACTATTCCGCCATACTTGATTTTGGTATTTTGGGCGATCTATTCGCATGATTGATTTTGATGATTGAGTTTCATGATATTTGTTTTCATGCACCATGGTTGCACCTACTGAGTATTTACGATTTTTGCACAGTCGTTGCACTTGAGATAGATTTCGTGCCTTGGTTTCTCATGCTTGTGATTATATGGATTTCATACAGTTGAGTTGATTTGTGCATATATACGCATACGATTTGGTTTTTGCACTCGGTATAGTTCCCATATGCTTGCAGTGCAGTGATACGCATTTTGTGCACTTAGATGTACTGGACTTCGGTTTCGATTGTGATGCTCGATATTGGTTTTGTGCACCTTGTGCACCTGATTGGATTTTGCGCATGTTCGGCGCTTGATATTGGATTTCATGATTTCGTGCATGATAGATGCACTTGCCTTGGATTTTCGCGCATGTTGAGCGCATGTTTTGAGATGCGATTTTGGTGCACACCAGATGCACTAAATCGAGATTCTTCGTGCGTGTCAGATGCACCTGTCTTTGCTGTCAGGCACACACGTTGCCTATGACAAATGTTATGTGCACACCCGATGCACTTAGATATTGTTCTGTGCGCATGTATGTCACATACTTGGATTTTGATTTCTGTGTGCACCAGACGCACGTAATATTCATATGCATATTTTGGGATTGATTTCTTATAGAACAGTATGTTTTTATGAAATTTGCTATGTGTTTTCATACTGAGCAGGACTAGTCAGAGGACAGTACCTGAATGTATTTTGCATGCATTGATAGCTATCGAAGGGAATTCCAAAAGCGAGCTATAGTCTCAGTATTATCTATGTGTTTGATATGACACGAAACGTTTAAAACAAGGAAACCCTTCTAAATTGTTTCCCAAAACGGCGGAACGTCCATTTTAAACAAAAGGTATATATGTATATTGTTATTTTTTTATGATAGACGTCCGCCACTGTGCAGTGTTATGCGCATTGCACAACGACTTTAAGAGATTTGGCATGCATTTCCTTCAGATATTTACCTATATAGATTTGATATTTACGTGTATTGTTTCGAGTTATATCATATTGGTTTTGTATTGGATTTGACATTTGTGTCTTTACCATAACTCCGATAATTGCGGGATGCTTGACGGAGTTTTGATTTTGAGTTATATGCTCATTTTTCATGCGCATGCGCTGCGCTACGATTTCTTTTAAGTATTTACGATTTCGGAGCCCCGACGACTTGATGGTTTTGCTTAGATGTTTTAGTATTTGGGGGGAGTTTTAATTTAAATTCGGGGACCGAATTTCTTTAAGGTGGGAGGATTGTAACATTTTGAAAATCGTATCGGTGAAATTTCGGAAAATCGGTAAAATAAGAGGGTTTGCTGTAAAAAGTCAAAATACAAATATCTTTATTTTAAAATTAAATATACATATTCTAGCTATGTAATTGCTAGTATTTGGTGTTTATTGAGCCACTGGTGAAATTTCAAATTTTCTGAAAATTTTTCCGAAATTAATTAATATTATTTTAAGCCGTCACTAATACATTTAATTAGGGAAAATTACAAATTGGAATGGGTTGATACAAATTTTATAATTTATGACACACTAATCTGACATGTAAAATATTGTTTCTGAAACGAAATCGTTTGCCAAAACGGTTTAGAAAATATTGAATAAAAGAGGCTTATTTGGTAAAATTAGTGTAAATGGTTTTGGGGGTATAATATTTATCTTTTTTTTTCCACACCCACACTCACACCCCACCTTTTTCCTCCCTTCCTTGGCTGAATTTTCAGCAGCCCCATTCCCCCCATGTCCCCACTTCTTTTGATAAAGGAAATGAATAGAATAAAGAGAGAAGGAATAGATATATGGGTATTGGTTTGACTTTGACAATTCCACACACTTTCTCCACCTCACTCTCTCTCCTCCCTCACCCCTCCTTCCATTTCTGGCCTAAATCTGTAGGTCCCAACAGCAGCCCCCCCTTCCCTCTTCTCCTCTCTTTTTCCATCAAAAAAATTGTCAAAAATCAAAGTAAAACCTCACCGAAATCAAAATCCAACTCCTACCCATTTCTCATTTGCCTATTTAGCATGGATCTAGGGAACAAGATTTCAATTTGGGAGGCTATGTGTGCTTGTGGATCTTCAAATGTTTTTGGGTATAAATTCTAAATCTTTTGCTTAATTTGTTAGCTAATTTCTTAAAGACAATTTATTTAAGTGTTAATTAAGCTTTAGTTGCAAGTTTGGAAATTCTAGAATTGGGTATGGATCAAGTTAGGGTTTTATATCATTTGATCATGGTTTAAGTGTATAATTTAACATATTATGGCATGTAAAATCTTACCTAGTAACTAGTTTGCTAATTGTTATTTTAAATTTTTACTAATTAAGCTATTTTGCTAACTAGGGTTTTTGGAAAATTCTTAAATGCTTTAGATTAAATATAATTAAAGTTTCATGTCATTATTAATATTATAATGAGTGGTTTAATGTCTTTGGACCATGCAAAACCAAGCGTAGTTGTTGTTTTGTGCATTTTTGCTATAAAATTGTTAAAATTGGCTATGTATGCAAACTAGATTTTTTTGAGATTGATATTAAGAGTTAAGTTTAAAATCTAATTAACATTGGTATGACTTAATTAAGATGTTTAGTGAGCTTTATGGCCATTAGTTTTGTTAAAACGTCGAGTTTTATACTAAAACGGGTAATTTTTGCTTGCTAGATTTTCGGAAAAATGGCTTTTAAAGTGAGTTTGGGGTTTTTGTGAATTTTAACCTATTTTATATTATAATTAGTGTTCGTGAATGCGCAAATGAGTGTGTTTGGGTTTTTCTCCATGGTTTGACGTTTGTATATCGACATCGAGGGTTGGTTTTGGCTATTCTTGCATGCGTAGGCGATAGGTTTTGACCTATACGTGATACGCGTGCCGATTTGGTTTTCGTATGCCGTTTTGATTTCAAATTTGGTTTTAATACGATACAGTGCGTTATGATATGTAGGTACCCCATGTGGACTTCGAGACGACAAGCAAGCGCGTGGCGACGTCGGCACCGGCGAGCGAGGACCAGGTGAGTAGATTTATATCTACGGGGAGAAGTCGGGTGGATGGCGTATAGCATCCCCGCAGTTCGTGGTGATGTATACGAATACGTATACACACATATATTTTGATTATATATTGTTGAGTTTATTTATGATAAAGATAGATTTTAGGTGTGATTGGATAGGTTTAGTGTTGCGAAACCCTAGGGTAGTGGTTGCACCACACATACACACACACACCCATACTTGCATACATTCTTCTTTCATTTGTGCTTATACGGGAATATGTATTTATGTGTTCACATGGGTATGGGACTATATGTTCACATACTGGATTTGAGAATAGTGTTTGGGGTTTGAGGTGAGTCGATGAGATTGATTGGAGACCGCGAGATCGGTGATATAGCAGGATTCATATTTGAGATACGTCCTGATGTTATAGCGGATCTTGGGATGACGATACATGTGAATAGTGTTATACATTGAATGGTTGACTTGTGATCGTGATATGAGATAAGATATGTTAAGATATTCATAATAGGTCGCATTAGGCGATGTATATCTCTTTATGACGATAATTGATGATGATATCGGTTTGTATGAGGTTATAGATCAGCAGTGAGATCATAATTAGATTGATGATATTAGTATTGTACTAGACGTAGATCAGTACCCGGGTTATGATCTTTGATAAAGAAGATACCAAATGATTAAATTGATGAATGTAATACTGACCTGTACCCAGATTTGGGGATGCCGTACGACGGATTTACGTACGAGCTATATATTGATGTTTGATTCATACTCTTGACTTGGGAATGTCTGATTATAGATATGGTATCGGATGTGATATTATTGAGGCAGGATCACCGACTAACATATATATGCAGGTATATGTATCGACTCAGAGGTTAGGCGGGTTCCTTACTTCAGTAGCCAGTTAGCTTAGCCCTTTAGTTTAGTGTAGTTGTTAGACTAGATTTATATTAAATATAGATTTGTTATCTTTGTGTCTAGTATTTAGCTCCCGCTCATTATTGCTGTTGCTCCGCATCGCATACTTATTCTGATTCATATTCTATTGTTAATATCATACTGTTAGGACACCAGCACCATTACCGATGACGCGTATGTACCACGTACACTTACTTGCCGGCTCACACACATCTTCATCGGTAATTGCCATGTCACGAACACTTTAGAAAATACTATTTCATTGACATAGGTTATTAGCTAATAGTTTAGACATAATATTAGTGTACTTGCTTTATATGCTAGTTTAGACATTGTAGTTATTGCCTGCTACTTCATGCATGTTATTATTCACTGTTGTGCCGCATTCATGGATTTTCATGCCTATATTCACTGTTTACATGCTATTGATGATTTGGATTTGGATTTCATGAGATTTCTTGGATTTAGAGGAAAACCACAAAAACATTAATAAACCTTTTCTCTCTCTTTTTTAAATAAAAAATGCGGTTTTCCCATGATGTATGAGTCATCCACCATGAGTTTGCTGATGGATTTCGAGACCCGAGTTCGAGGAGTGGAGGAACCGTTTCGGGTACATGGTGGACCCGGTGCGGTACCCCGAGGCAAGAGGATCGCAGATGATGGCGTTGAGCCTGGCAGGGGAGCACTACCGACCGGTGATATTACCCGACGCGTCGGATATCCGGAGGATACCGTCGTGGTCTTGAGATTGATGGTAGGGGCCGGTCTGGACTGACGACGCCCTAGATAGTGAGATTGAGACATACTGAGATATTTGAGATATTGAGGTACAGAGATTACGACACAGAGATATCGAGATATTTGGATATTGGTTTTGTGTCGATACTAGGCACTGTTTAGGCTGATTTCATTTATGATACCTCGTTTTTATAAAGATACAGAAATCTCACTAATTTATGAAAGCAGTTTTCTTCAGTACATGCATTCTGTTTCATGCATTCATACATCATCCATATGATATATTGCTACCTGAGGCACTGACACGGGCACATGGGATTACATTTGGGTTAGACTTTTACCCTAGCCATTGTTATAGGCTGCTGGTTATATATTTGAGGATATATTATGATTGTTGACGTAGGATTGCGTTGTTCATGCGATTTCTGTTCGTAGATGTTTTTCTACTCACGAGTTGGCAACTCACCCTCGTTGTGCCACAGTTTCTTGCAGGTTTTGCCGTACAGGTTTCATTACGGCTTGCTGGCACTACTTCCTTTTCCGGGTGATTTGCTAGTAGGTGGGTTTATTTGCATCGTACCCCCCATTATATACCTTGTATATTATTACTCTGTTGTATCTAGAAGTTCCATCAACCAAACATGTATTTATTTTTGAGATAGAGACCAGTGATGTTATTCTTTCGACCTTAGAGTCGCGCGTTACATTTCTGTAGATTTCTTATTGTTTTGAGTTTCCTTTTGAGTTTTGATCCTCGCCCTTGGCGTTGTATATTATATTGCTTGTGTGGTTATGACCGTTGATTGACGAAGAGCTAGCTCCCGCTTGGGGATGCCTTTTATTGATTTCTTATACTATTCATGTTGTATCCCGTTTGGGGGGCTAGTATTTACAAAGGAGACTCTGCCGAAAATTTCAGGAAATATTTGATGTTTTAAAAAAAAACGTATAATTCGGCTTATGCTATTAAAACTACTTGATTTAAATTGGTTTTCCTTCACTCTACTACTTTTCTTGGTTTGGATTTCTGGGTTTTCGGTTTACTTGGATTACGTACGCCTCGAGACGTTTCGTAGTTTAAGTGCCGGTCATGTTTCGTACTTTCGGGATGTGACAGGTAACCCCGCTCGATCCCCGTCCTGAAGGATCAGAGCCCTCGCAAGAGGCAACCGAGCAGCTACCCTGCTCGGTCATCCCCGGCTGGTGGTCGATGCTCGCATTGCCAGAACTCAAAAGATGGCACCCCTCATGGGGCCACAGGGCAGCCTCCCACTCACGCTCGGCACAAATACGGCGAATAGCGCTCTGCCCATCACCCGCGGAGGGTCCGAGACCTCAGTGAGGGGAATCAATTCTATCCAAGTCTAAACGATCTCCCCTCGACTTCGGGGCCCATGGGGATACCTCCTCGACAGCGCTTGGCATGCTCGTCGGCAAGTGATCGAAATCAACTCGATGGACGATCGCTAGATAGATGGCCAACCTGGCATGAAAACACAACAGTGTGAGCAAAGATATCTTACGAGCATTCTTCACAAATAGACGGTAGAGCGCGATTCGATGAAACCGAAGAAAATTTTTATTACTACCAAAGACAAAGGTTTTACAAAGGGTATTTTTTGGGGCTCCCCAGCCTTACAAAATTCCAAAAACAAAGAAATAAAAGGAGGAAGACGGGGGCTCTAAACCTCGGGGCCAGGTGCGACCTCAAGGTCCTCGACATCCACCATGTGACGCGCGGGGTCCTCAGCGGTTTCCTCACCAGGAACCTCTTCCCTCTGCTCATCGACGTCCGCGAGGGGGAACTCGGCCCGGAGATCTCCGTCGGTAAACTCCGGCATCCGGGCCTTAACGGCATCGAGGGCGTCGTGCCAGATGCGGATCGTAGCCACCGCCAGGTCATCATAGAAGTCCTTCGACTTCTTATAGCTCTCCACTGCCCTCAGTTCGGCCGATTTGGCCGCCTCGGTCGCCGCCCCGAGCTCCTTCCGGAGGGTCTTCACCGTCCTCTTCAGGTTGCCGGCAAGCACCTGGGTATCCTCGAGATTGACCTCGGCAATCACGGCAGCCTCGCGGTGCTGGGCTACCTCCCGTTTCCCGGCCTCCACCTCACCTTCCAAGGCGGCAACCCTCACCGTCACCGCTTCCAGCTCCCGCCTGGAGCTCTTTTCCAGCGAGGCGAGCCGGCCCGCAGCCTCCAGCGCTGAGGCTACCACCTCGGCTTCCATACGCAAGGCGAGGGCCACATACTAGAGAACCTGGGAGATACGAAAGAGATCAGAAAGACGAAGGAGGTACCGAATCTCACAATGAACCAAACACTTACCTGCACGGACTCCTGGGCGATGGACGCCAGTTGAGCCCTGAAGGTTCCCCCGGGAACTCTCCCCCCGGCCGAGTCCTTTGTCTCATGCAGGAGGTTATCCGCAATGGACAGCCCCGATGGCACCGCAAACCGGAGGCCCCCTTCCTCCACCACGATCGGCGAGGACCGGCCCCGGGAAGATCTCTGGGAGCTCCTCTTGAGCGGCTCCGAGGGAGAGCCGATCTCCTCCTCCGAGTCGGGGTCCTCCAGAACCAGGGCCCGCTTCTGGCCTGACACTCTGCTGGGACCCGGGGTGGGATCCGCCCCCGAACGCTCATGGGACGCCACCACCGAAGCAGTAGGAGCCGGGGCGGGTTTTGCGCGAGAAGAGTGTAGGGTTCCTAGGCACACCCATGAGGTTCTACAAGTGATCAAACATGGACAATTCAAATTTTTATGTGCCTACAAACCCTAATACGGATTGTTAACTAGATGTATAGACGATGCAATGCAAGTAAACAACTTTAACTTAAAGGAAAGGGGCTACAACCTTTGTAGATCCGGTCCTCCACCTCCATGGCTCCGTGATGAAGTCCCCTCGCTGCGATCATCGGATCCCGGGCTCTAGCGTCGGCTTCATCGGAGAAATGGGCGGGCTAGGTCGTCGACTTCGATGCCGAAGATGATCTACGTCGAGGCAACACAAGATCAAGCTCCAACTTCACCAAACCATGAAACTTGTGAAGAAAACACCCTATACTACTTGGCAAGTGGTAGAGGATGAAGAAATAGGAAGTGGGTTCACTTTAGAATTGGATTTCTCACTCTTTTTCTTATGTTGCCATTGATGGAGGCAAGGTTTCTTCTTTGTTGAAGAAGAAGAAGAAGAAGAAAGAATATGATGAGTAGTTTTTTTCAAAAAGAAAATAATATGATACTTATCATAATCTCAACCATGGTTTAGTGTAGAGAATTAACTAGGGTTTAATTGAATGGTTAGGGTTAGGACATGAAGACAAAATGGTCACTTAGTCAAAGCTTCATGAAGCTTCAACAAGAAAGCAAACTAAGCCACCATTTCATTTTTGCCCAAAATGAATTAATGAATAAATAAATAAATGAATAAGTAAGTAAATCAAAACCCTAACCAATAACATAACCATGGTTTAATTCTTTACACAAACCCAAGTTTGCATGTATCATCAAACATGATACAATTAAGTGCACAAAAGTATATCACATATACAACTTGTGTACATCAAGTGATAAAATCCAATTTAAATGAACCAATACTAGTTAATGCAAAGTAATATATCAAATATATAATTATGCATTAAATCATTAAATCAATACTTGATTTAACGATCCGGTCATATCGCATATAACCGACTAATATCCAATGTATCGGCTTATCGAATCAATCCTCGATTCGATAACTAGGTTATATCGCATACAACCAATCGATACATTCATCGCGAGAATGGAATACGGTATCACATACACGCATTATTCTCGGTCCCGCACATATCTCATATGCGCTCCTATTTCGTTTCGCTTGAGCCAGGAAACTTCTGTGTAGGACTCTAAAGACTCGTCAATACGCCAGCAGCAGGTGATGATCATATCAAACACCCACAAGCCGCAAGCGGTCTGCTAAACGTAACGGCCACCCGGTTATTGAGCGATCAGAAGATCGACGAGCAAGCCCGCTCACACTCCTGTGAATCCAACCAGTAACACTTACCGTACAGTCCGGTCTGTTCGTCTGATATGTCGCATATCTCGCCTAGGGGTGGTAAACGTCAGACCCCAATAGCTCGATAAGTCATGCCGACGTGAGGTCCATAACAATCGTGAAACTACTGATAACTCTTACCAGTATATCATTGCAACCCTGGCCAGGGATTTCCTGTTATGGCCAGTCGAGCATAGCGCAACATCAACCCCCAATACCGGGAGAGACGAATCCCCTCCTATCGCTCATTGCCTCCATGTGAATCGGGACTGTACCCAAAAACCACCTGTTTTCACGACTCAGTAGAGCCGTGGTAGGGTGGAAATCAAAGCACAGTGGGAGACACACAAGACTCTATAACGATCTCGGGTCAACATACTAAGTTGTACCAGTGTCACCAGAGAACTGCCATCTGACGTGAGATATAATACCATCAAGGAGTTCTCGGCGAGTCCGTTCAGTGTACCCAGTCTTCACTGAGCACCCGCATACCATCTCTGATGTCAAACACCAATGGATATGGGATCATCCATCGCCCATCACATGGGTCGATAAGATATACGCTAGTCTACTCTGGAATATCGATGCCCCGTCTCGATATTCCCACGACTAGGAACATCGAAGGATGTACTCATGGACTACCCAGGCCCTACTAGTATGATCTACATCATAGTCCTAGAAGTCGAGTACACATCCTAAGGGCTTTATCAATATGTAACAGAGAGACGGAAAGTATACATGTTAAGATAAAGAGCAACCAGATAGCGTACTATCATGTCGAGCAAGAAAGTCCTACCTATATAGGTCCCAGCATCCACTACAATATACATCCAATGTACAGTAATGGCCTCCAGGGCATACATATAACTAACAAAGAGCTGGCACCCCTAGCCTTCGTAACCTTCCTCGGTTGGCGCATGGAGGATTTAAGCAAGTCGAAGTCCATGGATCCTGCACAAAGTAAATACCCAACAAGTCAGCAACATGAGCAAAACACAAGCCGAAAGCTAGCCTAACTTACCAACGAACTCAACGGGGCTGAGCCCGGCCCAGCTTAGGACCCTCTTATACAGCAGCATGTCGGGTCGGGGGATAGGCTTTCATGACACCACTCTCACCGCGGCAGGGTCATCGGACTGGTTCCCGGCAAACATTTCTCCCTCGACTACTTGGTAGGCACGGGCTAGTCCTCGCCCTTGGGAGGGGAAATGAAGAAAAATTTCTTCTTCCAATCATGAATAGAAGAGGGCAAGGCCACGACCACGGTCCCGGCAGCGCCTCCGAGCCTCTTTCTCAAAGAGAGATAGACCCATCTCGGGTCGCCCGCTCGACCACCAGGGTGACTTTTAAAGACTAGAGAAGAATCGAGAAGGGAGAGGCTGAAGGGAATCGCCTGTAATTTTAGGCGGATCAAGAACCCGAGAAGGATCCTCCACGAGTTCGGCACTAACTGGCCGGGGGCCAGACCGAAAAAATTCAGCGCGGCGATGACCTCGGGAGAGAAGGGCAGGCGCATTCCGCCCCAAAAGCTTCCAAATGCAGGGCGATTTCTCTGCCCCGTACTTGATCCGCCCTCCCTCCCTCTTTGGCCAGTCGGAGCGTGTAACACGAAGGAATGTGGAAGCGAGCCCGAGCATTGGCGAGCTCGTCCTCATGCCTCACCCAACACAAGGAGCCGGGGGCCGCATCTGCCGCCACCTCCCTGGGGGCTGCCCCCGCCGCACGATCCCGGGGAGAGGATCTGACCCCTGCTCCCCGGGGGGACTCGGACACAACTAAAGGGTCCCTAGAACCTTCTTCAACAACATCTACTGACTTTATAAAGGAAGACATCTAACCTTGAAGAAGGGAATCTTTGGGAGTCGAAAGCGGGAGAAAGAAGACGAGCGCCGAGCAACCAGGCCTTGGAAGAGGGAAATATGAAGGAGTAGGGACCCAAAGACGGGCCCCACCCCTGTTTATTGCTGCAAGCGGCCTCATCCAACGACGCCCGTCATCTCCCGCCAAAACGACTCCTCGCGTCCAGCGGCTCTGATCGCTCCACGTGTCGACCTGCGCTGGACAGCGTCCCATCAGACGCTGCAGGCCTGCATACGTCGCGTCGGCCAATCGACGCTTGACACGTGGACCATTGCTTCAGCGGCAGAGTGCACGAACCGGTGCACCTTCCTTAAATGCGGAGATCTCGCCCCGATTCACTAGCAGAAAAGACAACTGACAGCCCGAGGACGCGTCCCGACAAAGCCTTAGGAAGGAGCTCACTTCGGGAGGCCTAGCAGTCCACTCCTGACCCGACCCGCTAGCTGGTCGGGACAAGAGTGGGGGGCTAATGATGATGCTCAATATTGGCGGTTTCCAAGATCTGGACATGTGGCGGATGACGTGTCCCAAAACTCAGAAGGAAGGGCCGCAGGGGCCGACCAGGCAACCCCTGTACCCAACCCACAAGCACAAGCCGACCCTCCTCGGGGGCCCTCTGCAAGTTGGCCTCCTTGACCTCCCCATCTCGTCCCGAGCTGCCACAGGACCAGGACTCCTCAGCCCATTTGCTCATCTCCGAGCTCCCTAGCCGAGGCCGTCTTCCTCGGTCCCTCTGACCAGATCCACCACTCACAGGCGTAACCGCCGCTCCGTGCATTTCGCCATGCGCGGATTCTCCGCCAGCAACATCCCACGTTCCACGCCTCCGCGATCACCATTAATGGGCGATCCGCTCTCTACGCAGGCGTGATGTCGGGAGCGTAACTGCTGGCGAGATTCTCGCGCCTGCTGCTGCGTGTCATCACCGCTATATAAACCCCCATCACAGAGGTGTCAAGTAAGCCATTTTTTATTCCACTTAGCCGTTACTCTGCTCGGATCTAGCACTAACTTGATCGTCGGAGGGTCCTCGGTGGTACCAAACCACCCCGGGACTTCTTTGCAGGTACTCGGTGCTAAACTCCTCAAATCACCAATCTCACCAACACCCATTGAGACTCACACGCAACAGAAGATCACCACCGACATCCACCGGGAGATCAACGGAAGACAACATCTGACGGAGACCTGAAAAGGACCTCCATCAAGAGTGGATGCCGTAAATGGATGGGATACAGAATGGACATAAGCATAATCATATCCGCATCTGATACGTTGGTATATGCGAATACGGATACGGATACGGATGATGAAAGCTATTATCCGTGATTGAAAAAATTCGATCCGTAAATATTTTATACATGTATATAGTAAAATGTCAGATATTAAAACAGATACGGATATGGAAAGAATATACATATCTGCATCCGTTGGTGAATCCGAATACAGATACGACAGTCACCGAAAATGAAAACCAATAACCATATTTGATAAAAACAGGATAGTGATACGGATTCTATCTGGATTATATATCTGTTTACATTTCTATTGAACTCTAGACCATACTGTGAGTTTTATGTGATTTTGATAATTTTTTACTTTTTAAGCAGGGGTACAATTTAACATTTTATGATTGGTACAATTTAACATTTTATGATGGTAGAATATTTTCTGAAGCCGATATATTAAACAAATAAAATATGGTGTAATATGTTTAGTCTACGAAGATAATACTAGACTGGATGGATCGATCTCCAACAAATCATGGAGGACTGACTTTAGACAACGAAAAATGGTATTTTCTTTATATGCTTTTCTTATCTATGGTTAATTTTGGTCTTTTTGAAACTAGTATTTTGTACGAGTGATGCACATGTGTTTATTTTGAACGACATATATACTGGAGACGTGTATATAAATTTTTATCCTAGACATTATATGAAATTTTTTAAAGATATCTATAGTTTTTCTAAGTTTAAATTAAATGAATGTGATTAACGGTAATATTAGAATTAAGAAATTTATGAGTTATACAAAATAACAAAAACATAAGGGTTTAGGGTCCCTGTCTGGAACAAAAGTGACCGTTGGGGCCTTTGAGCTTTCTCTTGAGTGTCGTTTACGTCTTCTGGTTATGAGTTAGACCTCGTCACGTCAAGTACCTGAGACCTGATAATGGGAGTGCTGCCTTACTTGTCTCTCTACTTCGAGAGTTCAAACAGTGGTCTTATCTTCTGAATCAAAGAACACGGATCAAAGACCATATAATAAAGTAGTTTCGTACGAAACTTGGGGAAAAGAGCAACCAAGAGCTCACTGAAAAAGGTCAGGGCTCTTTACGAGCGCCTACCTCACTGGCTTCCTTACTACTCAAAGTGAACAGGACCCGCTAGTGCCTATTGCCTTAATGCCTATAAACTGGGACCCTTGAAACCACAGTTAACCAACTTCAGATCAATAAGCACTAGGGGGCCCTTCGTTGAGCAGAGGGATCTTGTCGACGGGTAGACCACTTAGTAGGGCTTATACCTTCTTCATCAGGAAGGCTACGGTAAGGCATTCACAAAGCCCGCCTACCTACCTTTTAGGGCGGGCTACTGAACCCGATCAACTCCTTCCTTTATGGCAGGAGGTTGGATTCCGCAGTCGAGGGATCTGAAGAAATAAGGAGATCTTTCTATATCGACATATCAGTTGGGAAATTCATAGGCAAATTCCTGCCGGTCAGAATGTGGAGAAGAACCAAAACAGAATGGTTCCGCCTACTCAAAACTTGGAGAGCAGTGAAAGCCGTCGGAAAAGAGAGTGGAGTTTGATTGACTTCGCTAAGGGAATCGAGGTTGACTGGTTGGTTGTCCATCTAGGTAATGACGGACGAGCTTGTCACGACCCGAAAGTACGGAACATGACCGGCACTTAAACTACGAACGTCTCGAGGCGTACGTAATCTAAGTAAACCGAAAACCCAGAAATCCAAACCAAGAAAAGTAGTAGAGTGCAGGAAAAACCAACTTAAAGCAAGTAGTTTCAATAGCATAAGCCGTATTATGCGGTTTTTAAAAACATCAAAAAATTTACTGAAAATTTCGGCAGAGTCTCCTTTGTAAATACTGGCCACCAAACGGAATACAACATGAATAGTATACGAAATCAAGAAAAAGGCATCCCCAAGCGGGAGCTAGCTCTTCGTCAATCGACGGTCACAACCACACAAGCAATATAATATACAACGCCAACGGCGAGGATCAAAACTCAAAAGGAAACTCAAAACCACCAGAAATCCACAGAAATATAACGCGCGACTCTAAGGTCGAAAGAATAACATCACTGGTCTCTATCTCAAAAATAAATACATGCTTGGTTGATGGAATTTACTAGATACAACGGAATAATATTATAAAAGGTAATATGATGGGTACGATACAAGAAAAACCCACCTACTAGAAAGTCACCCGAATAAAACTGAGCCCGCAAAGCCGTAATGAAACCTGTACGGCAAACCTGCAAGAAACTGGGGCACAACGGGGGTGAGTTGCCAACTCGTGAATAGAAAAACATCTACGCACAGAAATCGCATAAATAACGCAATCCTAGGTCAATGATCATAATATATCCTCAAAAATGTATAAACATGCAGCCTATAACAATGGCTAGGGTAAATATCTAACCCGAGTGTAAACTCGTGTGCCCGTGTCAGTGCCTCAGGTAGCAATATATCATATGAATGAGGTATGAATGCATGAAAACAGAATACATGTAAATGAAGAACCGTTTTCATAAATTAGTGAGATTTCCTTCGTATTTTTAAACTGAGGTATCATAAATGAAATCAGTATCAACAGTGTCTAGTATCGACACAAAACATAAATCTCAATGTCTCGAAATATCAATGTCTCAATCTCAATATCTAGGGCGCCGTCAGTCCAGACCGGCCCCTACCATCCATCTCAAGACTACGACGGTATCCTCCGGACATCCGACGCGTCGGGTAATATCACCGGTAGGTAGTGCTCCCCAGCCAGGCTCAACGTCAACAACACATTCCTCTTGCCCCGGGGTACCATACCGGGCCCACCATGTACCCGTGACGGTTCCTCCACTCCTCGACACGGATCTCGAAAATCACAGCAAACTTATGGTGGACGACACTTTACATCACTAGAAAACCGCAACATTTTATATTTTAAAAGATCATAAGTTGTAAATTTTGCGGCTTTTCCCGAAATCCAGAAATATCATAAATCTCAAGAAATCATCACAAGTGCATATGTCAATGATAATGAACGCATATAGTATCAATAACCAAGTTGCAATGTATGATTAATAAACTAGGCATGAACAACTGAATAACAGTATGCATGAAGTGGCAGGTAATAACTACAATGTCTAATATGGCATATAAGGGAAGTACACTAATATCATGTCAAAACTACTAGCTAACAAGCTTGTCAAGCAAATATATTCTCTAAAGTGTACGTGACATGGCAATTACCGATGAAGATGTGTGTGAGCCAGCAAGTAGGTGTACGTGGTACATACGCATCATCGGTAATGGTGCTGGTGTCCTAACAGCATGATATCAATAATGGAATATGCAGCAAAATAAGTATGCGAGGCAGAGCGAACAGCAATAATGTGCGGGAGCTGAAAACTAGACACAACGATAACTAATCTGCATTAATCTAATATAAATCCTACAAATTGGTGCCTTTTGAAATAACACGAATCATGGGGTTTTGAAAATAGGGGCTACGGTGTTTTTATGAAAAGATACGTCTTTTGAAATATCCGTAAGATCCCTTGGGCTGTCTTTTAAAATACCCATGATTCGTTAGTTTTGAAATAGGTAGGAGTCTAATCTAATCTAACAACTACACTAAACTATACGGCTGAACTAACAAGCTGAACTACAGGTAAGGAAACCGCCTATCATTTGAGTCGATACATATACTTACCTGTTTATGTATAGTCGGTGATCCCGCCTCAATAATATCATAGCCGATACCATATCTATAATTAGGCATCCCAAGTCAAGAATGCGGATCAATCATCAATATAGCTCATACGTAAATCCGTCGTACGACATCCCAAATCTGGGTACGGGTCAATATCACATTCATCATACTATTCACCTGGTATCCTCTTTATCAAATATCATGATCGGGGTACTGATCTACGTCTAGTACCATACTGATACCGCCTACGTATGCATGGACGTGTGTGAAACACTACGTCAAGGACCCGCTACAACGTCATGTCGTATCTAAGATACGAACCCTGCTATATCACCGATCTCACGGCCTCAAATCAAATCTCATCGACTCATCTCAATCCCAAGTATCATCCTCAATCCGTATGTGAACACAGTCCCATACCCATGTGAACACATAACTATAAAGAACCCATGAGCACATATCAATAGGAAAGTATGCAAGTATGTATGTGTGTATGTGTAGTGCAACACTACCCTAGGGTTCGCAACGCTAAAATAATCCAACACACCAATATCCATCCTAAGTATTGTTATTAATCCCAAATAATATATAATAATTGTTGGTGTGTATACGCATCCGTATACACCACCACGGATTGCGGGGGTGCTATATGCTATCCACCCGACTTCTCCCCGTAGATATAAATCTACTCACCTGGTCCTCGCTAGCCGGTGCCGACATCGCCACGCGCTTTCTTGTCGTCTCGAAGTCCACATGGGGTACCTACATATCATAACGCACCGTATCACATTAAAACTAAATTCGAAATCGAAACGGCATACGAAAATCAAATCGGCACGCGTATCACGCATAGGTCCAAACCTATCGCTTACGCATGCAAGAATAGTCAAACCAACCCTCGATGTCGATGTACAAACGTCAAACCATCGAGAAAAATCCAATCACACTCATTTGCACATTCACGAACACTAATTTTAATATAAACTAGGTTAAAACTCACAAAAACCCCAATTTCACTTATAAAGTCATTTTTTCGAAAATCTAGCAAGCACAATTCGCCGTTTTTGTACAAAACATGATGTTTAAATGAATGTAGCGGCCAATATACTTATTAAATATCTTAAATAAGTCATAGAAACAATTTCCGGAATTTAATCTCATTAAATTCCAAAAACCCTAATATTCTAGTTTACAAAATACCCTTTTTTTAACAATTTCATAGCAAAAATGCACAAACTACAATTTAGGTTGGATTTCCATGAACTAAAGTGTTAAACTACACTTAATAAAGTTAATAATATGATAAAAACCCTAACCATATTTTTAATCTCATATTTCGAATTAAATCAAAAAAACTAGTTTGCAACAAAAAGCTTAATTTGGACATTTTTCAAGTAACAACTTGTAATTAACAACTAGATTAGTTTTCTACAAAACTAAATATGTTAATCCACCTCACTAAACCATGCACAATCAAACACAACTCATTTCCACAACAAACCCTAACTTGAAATCTTTAATCATGCAATTAAACTCACATAACCCAAATTAACACTTAATTAACTTAGCTTTAAGAAATTTAGTAACAAACTAAGCAAAAAAGTTTAGAATTATACCCAAAAACATTTGAAGATCCACAAGCATCCATGGCCCTCCAAAATGCTCTCTTTTCACAAGGATCCATGCTATACGGGCTAAGCTAAAATGGGTAGGAGTCGGATTTGGGTTTTGGGATTTTTTTTGATGGATTTTGGGGCAATTTTTGATGAAGTTTTGAAGAGAAAAGAGAAGGGAAATTGGGGGGGGGGGGCTGCTGCTGCTGTAGGAGAGGGGTTCGGCTGGAATGGGAGGGGGAGAGGAGAGAGAGGGAGGTAGAGAAAGTGGGGGGAGAAAGTCAAAGTCCAACCAAAGTCAAAAGTCTAACTAATTTATCCATTTTCTTTTCTTTTCTTTCATTTCTTTTCCTTTGAAATTCAAGTGGGGAAAAAGATGGTGGCTGCTGAATTCAGCCAAGGGGAGAATTTAATGGGGGTGTGTGAGTGTGGGTACGGGTGTGGGGTGATGAAAAATGATAAATACAATACCCCAAACATCCATTTACGCTAAAAAAAAGCCTTTTTTCTTCAATAATTTCTAAACCGTTTTGGCAAAAGATTTCATTCCAAAAACCACATGATAAAATTTTATTTAATGTTTTATGTTGCACAAAATTTGTTTCAACTCATTCCAATTTGTAATTTTCCCTAATTAAATGTATTAGTGACGGCTTAAAATAATAATAAAATAATATTTTTTTCAGAAAATTTGAAATTTCACCAGCGGCTCAATAAACACCAAATAATAGCAATTACATAGTTAGAATATGTATATTTAATTTTTATAATAAGATATTTGTATTTTGACTTTTTACAGAAAACCCCCTTATTTTACCGATTTTTTTCGAAATTCACCGAAACGATTTTCAAAACGTTACAATCTCCCCCCTTAAAGAAATTCGGTCCCCGAATTTAAATTCAAACTCCCCCAAATACTAAAACATCTAAGAAAACCCATCAAGTCGTCGGGGCTCCGAAATTGTAAATACATAAAACAAATCGTAGCGCAGCGCATGCGCTTGAAAAATGAGCATATAACTCAAATCAAAACTCCGTCAAGCATCCCGCAATCATCGGAGTCATGGAGAAGACATCAATGCCAAATCCAAATCAAAACCAATATGACATAACTCGAAACTATACATGTAAATATCGAATCTATATCTGTAAGTATCTGAAGGAAATGCATGCCAAATCTCTTTAAGTCGCTGTGCAACGCGTATAACACTGCACAGTGGCGGACGTCTATCATAAGAAAATAACTATATACATATATACCTTTGTTTGAAATGTACGTTCCGCCGTTTTGGAAACAATTTAGAAGGGTCTCCTTGTTTTAAACATTTCGTGTCATATCAGGCACGTAGGTAAATACTGAGGCTATAGCTCGCTTTTTGGAAATTCCTTCAATAACTATCAATGCATGCAAAAATATATTCAGGTACTGTCCTCTGACTAGTCCTGCTCAGTACGAAAACGCATAGCAATATCATAAAAACGTACTGCTCTATACGAAATCAATCCCAAAATATGCACATGAATGCTACGTGCGTCTGGTGCGCACGGAAATCAAAATTCATGAATGTGCCATACATGCGCACAGAAACAACATCTAAGTGCATCGGGTGTACACGAAACATCTGTCGTAGGCAACATGTGTGCCTGACAGCAAAATCAGGTGCACCTGACATGCACGAAAAATTCTCAATTTAGTGCCTCTGGTGTGCACCACAATCACCCTTCAAAACATGCGCCCAACATGCGCGAAAATCCAAATCAGGTGCATCCATCGTGCACGAAATCATGAAATCCAATATCAAGCGCCGAACGTGCGCAAAATCAATCAGGTGCACAAGGTGCACAAAACAAATATCGAGTATCACAATCGAAATCGAAGTCCAGTGCACACTGCAAGCATATAATAACTATACAGAGTGCAGGAACCAATTCGTGTGCATGCATACGCACAAAACCAACTCAACTGTTTAAAACCGTAAAATCACAAACATGTGAAACTAAAGCACGAAAACGATATCAAGTGCAACACTGTGCAAAGATCGTAAATCCTCAATCATCAAAATCAAATCATACGAATAAATCACCCAAAACATCGAAATCAATAATGGCGGAACAGTACCGCTCAAGCGCGTCCTCTAAGAATCTCGGCCAACTGCCACGGTCACTAGTGGGACGTCTCGTCGATGATCATGAACTCTGTCCTGCTGATGTGCGTAACCATGACCACTCCTGGGTCAAGGTCTTCACTGTGAATTACCAATCTTTCGGTCCATCGGCTCATCGGCCCTGTCGGGTGTGCTAACGGGGATGATCCAGTTCTGGCACGTCTCTTGTCATCTCCCGGTCAATCATCACGACCACTCGTAAGACAGCATATCACTGGTGTCGGCCTCTGGCTCTCTGAATGTACATGACACATCTGATCCTGGGTGCAAGTATCATTGCAGCAGTGTCCTGGAAGGAATCCTGCTCACGGTCTCTTCCATGTCTCGTCTCTGCCAACTGTCCGGAAGTCATTGTCCTTTCCTATATCTGCATCTTGCTCTAGAACGACTGCATACTCATCGCGACTCCTTCTGGAAGGTAAGTCCAAGTACCATGCCTCGGCATGCGCATCGCATCTCTGATGTCGGCGGAGTGGAACGTCATTTCGTCTAGATCTGGTGCGAACCTCTTACTCCACTTTTCTCTAATGTCGTCTGCTTTGGACTCGTCTCGTCGCGGCTGCATGGACTGAGCTCCAAAGACTATCCTCGTATCTGGAGTCTCCCAAGAATGCATCTCACCACCTAGCATCCGATTGAAGTCGAACCATTCGATCGATTCGTCAAAACCTCATAATCCCCCAAGAGCTCAACATCTTGGGCACAGTTTAATAGTATCGAATATATATACCACAGTATCGGTGGTCCAGCCGTAGAAGGGCAAACCCAAGCCTCACTAATGGCGCCGTGGAACTGCCGCAAACCCGAAGGTTCAAAGGCTTTCACCCGGTCATTATGTCGAGTTAGGGTTTCATTCTTCTAGAGGGACCATAGAATTGCCTGCATGTCTTTCCGAATACTTTAAACTTGGAATAATAGGTTTCCGACATTCGATCGTCTCTGTCGACCCTCACGTCTCTGCGTGAAGTCGTCTCTAGCTGGAAGCAATCTATCTGATGACCTCGCATCGGGGTAGGCGAACGAACCACCTATCCTAGTCATTCATCATCGGGTGACTAGCGACCTTCTATCGTTTATTCGTACAACTCGCCCCGCAATAGCTCCAACATAAGGGGCGATATCTCGTCGCTCGCAGCAACAACTGGCTCGCTCGTCTGCACGCTGAACAGTGTCTCAATCATCAGGAGTAAGCAACACACCAACGGTCATCAAAATCTGGCTGGCCTCCATCATTGGCTCAATTCTCTAGTGTCGATCAGCACCTCCGAGTAACCTCATAAAGGCGATCCGCCAAACGCTCGTGGCGCGGAAACACAGTAAAAAGACACATCTCTGCAATCGTGTGTCGCCGGAATTTCGCCCTGGTCAGTCCTCGTTCGTGACGAGCTTGTGCTGACCGCAACTCTAGCCGTAGCTCTCCCTGCCCGTAACCGTAGCAGCAAAACCAAACTGGTACCGATGAGGCTAGATCAGGAAGGAATATAATACTGAACAAGGAAATGTACATCCTAAGGCTTCATAAGTGGAGTGGCGTGTCGTAAATATGCCGCGGAACATACCAACGGTACGTCACTCTACTTTAGTCACCTATTCCATCAACCAAGGGTCATCCTACGCTCCGAAGGTTAAAACCTAACGCTCTGATACCAACTTTGTCACGACCCGAAAGTACGGAACATGACCGGCACTTAAACTACGAACGTCTCGAGGCGTACGTAATCTAAGTAAACCGAAAACTCAGAAATCCAAACCAAGAAAAGTAGTAGAGTGCAGGAAAAACCAACTTAAAGAAAGTAGTTTCAATAGCATAAGCCGAATTATGCGGTTTTTTAAAAAACATCAAATATTTCCCGAAAATTTCGGCAGAGTCTCCTTTGTAAATACTGGCTCCCAAACGGGATACAACATGAATAGTATACGAAATCAATAAAAAGGCATCCCCAAGCGGGAGCTAGCTCTTCGTCAATCGACGGTCACAACCACACAAGTAATATAATATACAACGCCAAGGGCGAGGATCAAAACTCAAAAGGAAACGCAAAACAACAAGAAATCCACAGAAATACAACGCGCGACTCTAAGGTCGAAAGAATAACATCACTGGTCTCTATCTCAAAAATAAATACATACTTGGTTGATGGAATTTACTAGATACAACGGAATAATATTATACAAGGTAATATGATGGGTACGATACAAGAAAAACCCACCTACTAGCAAGTCACCCGAATGAAACTGAGCCCGCAAAGCCGTAATGAAACCTGTACGGCAAACCTGCAAGAAACTGGGGCACAACGGGGGTGAGTTGCCAACTCGTGAATAGAAAAACATCTACGCACAGAAATCGCATAAATAACGCAATCCTAGGTCAATGATCATAATATATCCTCAAAAATGTATAAACATGCAGCCTATAACAATGGCTAGGGTAAATATCTAACCCGAGTGTAAACTCGTGTGCCCGTGTCAGTGCCTCAGGTAGCAATATGTCATATGAATGAGGTATGAATGCATGAAAACAGAATACATGTAAATGAAGAACTGTTTTCATAAATTAGTGAGATTTCCTTCTTATTTTTAAACTGAGGTATCATAAATGAAATCAGTATCAACAGTGTCTAGCATCGACACAAAACATAAATCTCAATGTCTCGAAATATCAATGTCTCAATCTCAATATCTAGGGCGCCGTCAGTCCAGACCGGCCCCTACCATCCATCTCAAGACCACGACGGTATCCTCCGGACATCCGACGTGTCGGGTAATATCACCGGTAGGTAGTGCTCCCCAGCCAGGCTCAACGTCAACAACACATTCCTCTTGCCCCGGGGTACCATACCGGGCCCACCATGTACCCGTGATGGTTCCTCCACTCCTCGACACGGATCTCGAAAACCATAGCAAACTCATGGTGGACGACACTTTACATCACTAGAAAACCGCAACATTTTATATTTTAAAAGATCATAAGTTGTAAATTTTGCGGCTTTCCCCGAAATCCAGAAATATCATAAATCTCAAGAAATCATCACAAGTTCATATGTTAATGATAATGAACGCATATAGTATCAATAACCAAGTTGCAATGTATGATTAATAAACTAGGCATGAACAACTGAATAACAGTATGCATGAAGTGGCAGGTAATAACTACAATGTCTAATATGACATATAAGGAAGTACACTAATATCATGTCAAAACTACTAGCTAACAAGCTAAGTCAAGCAAATATATTGTCTAAAGTGTACGTGACATGGCAATTACCGATGAAGATGTGTGTGAGCCGGCAAGTAGGTGTACGTGGTACATACGCATCATCGGTAATGGTGCTGGTGTCCTAACAGCCTGATATCAATAATGGAATATGCAGCAAAATAAGTATGCGAGGCAGAGCGAACAGCAATAATGTGCGGGAGCTGAAAACTAGACACAACGATAACTAATCTGCATTAATCTAATATAAGTCCTACAAATTGGTGCCTTTTGAAATAACACGAATCATGGGGTTTTGAAAATAGGGACTACGGTGTTTTTATGAAAAGATACGTCTTTTGAAATATCCGTAAGATCCCTTGGGCCGTCTTTTAAAATACCCACGATTCGTTAGTTTTGAAATAGGTAGGAGTCTAATCTAATCTAACAACTACACTAAACTATACGGCTGAACTAACAAGCTGAACTACAGGTAAGGAAACCTCCTATCATCTGAGTCGATACATATACCTACCTGTATATGTATAGTCGGTGATCCCGCCTCAATAATATCATAGCCGATACCATATCTATAATCAGGCATCCCAAGTCAAGAGTGCGGATCAATCATCAATATAGCTCGAACGTAAATCCGTCGTACGGCATCCCAAATCTGGGTACGGGTCAATATCACATTCATCATACTATTCACCTGGTATCCTCTTTATCAAATATCATGATCGGAGTACTGATCTACGTCTAGTACCATACTGATACCGCCTACGTATGCATGGACGTGTGTGAAACACTACGTCAAGGACCCGCTACAACGTCATGTCGTATCTAAGATACGAACCCTGCTATATCACCGATCTCACGGCCTCAAATCAAATCTCATCGACTCAGCTCAATCCCAAGTATCATCCTCAATCCGTATGTGAACACATAGTCCCATACCCATGTGAACACATAACTATAAAGAATCCCATGAGCACATATCAATAGGAAAGTATGCAAGTATGTATGTGTGTATGTGTAGTGCAACACTACTCTAGGGTTCGCAACGCTAAAATAATCCAACACACCAATATCCATCCTAAGCATCGTTATTAATTCCAAATAACATATAATAATTGTTGGTGTGTATACGCATCCGTATACACCACCACGGACTGCGGGGGTGCTATACGCCATCCACCCGACTTCTCCCCTTAGATATAAATCTACTCACCTGGTCCTCGCTAGCCGGTGCCAACGTGGCCATGCACTTGCTTGTCGTCTCGAAGTCCACATTGGGTACCTACATATCATAACGCACCGTATCGCATTAAAACTAAATTCGAAATCAAAACGGCATACGAAAATCAAATCGGTACGCGTATCACGCATAGGTCCAAACCTATCGCCTACGCATGCAAGAATAGTCAAACCAACCCTCGATGTCGATGTACAAACGTCAAACCATCGAGAAAAATCCAATCATACTCATTTGCACATTCACGAACACTAATTTTAATATAAACTAGGTTAAAACTCACAAAAACCCCAATTTCACTTAAAAAGTCATTTTTCCGAAAATCTAGCAAGCACAATTCGCCGTTTTTGTACAAAACATGATATTTAAATAAATGTAGCGGCCAATATACTTATTAAATATCTTAAATAAGTCATAGAAACAATTTCCGGAATTTAATCTCATTAAATTCCAAAAACCCTAATATTCTAGTTTACAAAATACCCTTTTTTAACAATTTCATAGCAAAAATGCACAAACTACAATTTAGGTTGGATTTCCATGAACTAAAGTGTTAAACTACACTTAATAAAGTTAATAATATGATAAAAACCCTAACCATATTTTTAATCTCATATTTCGAATTAAATCAAAAAAACTAGTTTGCAACAAAAAGCTTAGTTTGAACATTTTTCAAGTAACAACTTGTAATTAACAACTAGATTAGTTTTCTACAAAACTAAATATGTTAATCCACCTCACTAAACCATGCACAATCAAACACAACTCATTTCCACAACAAACCCTAACTTGAAATCTTTAATCATGCAATTAAACTCACATAACCCAAATTAACACTTAATTAACTTAGCTTTAAGAAATTAAGTAACAAACTAAGCAAAAAAGTTTAGAATTATACCCAAAAACATTTGAAGATCCAAAAGCATCCATGGCCCTCCAAAATGCTCTCTTTTCACAAGGATCCATGCTATACGGGCTAAGCTAAAATGGGTAGGAGTCGGATTTGGGTTTTGGGATTTTTTTTGATGGATTTTGGGGCAATTTTTGATGAAGTTTTGAAGAGAAAAGAGAAGGGAAATGTGGGGGGGGCTGCTGCTGCTGTAGGAGAGGGGTTCGGTTGGAATGGGAGGGGGAGAGGAGAGAGAGGGAGGTAGAGAAAGTGGGGGGAGAAAGTCAAAGTCCAACCAAAGTCAAAAGTCTAACTAATTTATCCATTTTCTTTTCTTTTCTTTCATTTCTTTTCCTTTGAAATTCAAGTGGGGAAAAAGATGGTGGCTGCTGAATTCAGCCAAGGGGAGAAGTGAATGGGGGTGTGTGGGTGTGGGTACGGGTGTGGGGTGATGAAAAATGATAAATACAATACCCCAAACATCCATTTACGCTAAAAAAAAGCCTTTTTCTTCAATAATTTCTAAACCGTTTTGGCAAAATATTTCGTTCCAAAAACCACATGATAAAATTTTATTTAATGTTTTATGATGCACAAAATTTGTTTCAACTCATTCCAATTTGTAATTTTCCCTAATTAAATGTATTAGTGACGGCTTAAAATAATAATAAAATAATATTTTTTTCAGAAAATTTTAAATTTCACCAGCGGTTCAATAAACACCAAATAATAGCAATTACATAGTTAGAATATGTATATTTAATTTTTATAATAAGATATTTGTATTTTGACTTTTTACAGAAAACCCTCTTATTTTACCGATTTTTTTCGAAATTCACCGAAACGATTTTCAAAACGTTACAGAGCTGGAATGTATCGATTGGTTGGTTGTCCATCTAGGTGATGACGGACGAGCTGGAATGTATATAAATCGCTTAAAGTTGGAGGATTCTTCCTATTCGTGGGTCATTTGTGGCATGTGGGAAGGGCCCGTGCAGTTGCAGCAGAATTTGAAAAAGGAATCGATCGTGATTTGGAACCTGTTCTTTCCATGACCCCTCTTAGCTGAGATTTTTTTATTTATATCTATTCAGCAAGATCCACTGGGATTCACTAGAAATGGAGTTCATGCCTTAGGGGCGATCCCGCAAATTACGACTATGGGATCGAAACTAGGCCCAGAGGGGTTTATCCACCCGCCTCCACCGTAGCTAGGAAGTCCGGTTATTGGACTTCCCCAAGCCCACCAGACAAGGGCAACAAGAGACGTTCGTGCTTGCCGACTCGGCAATCACTCACTCGTCTTTCTGGACTTTGGGTCTCGGTCTTTCCTTCCCCTACTCTACGGGCCTCTCCTTCCTTTTTTGAATACGGGAGACCCCCTCGGATGGGAAGGAAGCTGAGTCCAAACATGGGAACAACAAAAGCTTTACTGACTAACGGTGGATAATCATCTTTCTTAGAGGTACTAAATACAACTCCATGAATGAGCAAAATGAAGGTTGCGTTAATGAGAAAGATTTCTGCGGAAACCGCTAAAAAAAGATTGAACATGTGGGAGGGAAGAGAGATAACGAATTCTGCTGCTTTCATTTCCCCCGTCTGGAGCTGAACCATTTTATGGCATCATCGAAGTGAAAGAACTTCTTATACTTAAAGGCTGTAGCACATTTATAGTTGTTTAACAGCTGCCAAAAGCGGTCAATGTTGACGGGCTTATTGTCTCCACTTTCGCCCGTCACTTCACTTACTGAACTTACTGAAACTCGCTACCCTTTCACACAGACTTTCTTAATTCAGAGTGACCCCTTCGCGAAGGTCATCCCATTCCCTGAGTGGCACGAGCTAACAAGTCAGCAAGTATGAACTCGAGTGAAACAACTACTGAAAATTGATGAACTCCCGGCGTTGGGAAAGGAGAACTCTGTCTATCTACGGTGGGACAAGCAAGTCATCTGTTTTTATCACCGAAAGTACACAGAAGTCATGGGTGATCATTGGTCCAATGCTTCGGGCGAAACCCATTTCCAGGAAAGTGAAGAGCCAAGTGTCCAGATCGAGGAAAAAGGAGTGTGGCTCGAAGTCTCAAATTCCGTTTGGTAATCCGCGGGTGGATTCTAAGAGGGTGCTTACACTGCCGAAGGAGTGAAGGGCAAAGCTAAAGAAAAGTGAGACCTATCCTATAAGTGCAACCCTTTCAGCAAGTAAATTGAGTGAAGCTCGGGTCCCTGGAACGAGCGGAACGTGAAAGCACTTCTGACAGGGCTGGTAAACCGTCCCATCCGAGGGGTCTCTTAGAAGAAACCCTTGAGTGAGAGAGCGGTCCCTTCGCGAGTGAACGGTAAGACAAGTAAATTGATTGAAGCTCCCCGGAACGAGATGAACGGTACTTAAAGCGACGGCAAGTCAACTAATTTACCTCAGCGCGATATTGGTTTTCATGGCGCGAAAGTGGATGTAGGAGAGGCAACCAGTAGAGCGCTCTAACAGTAGCATCAGTACCCTCGACTAATAGTAGCATCAGTTGGAAATATTGTCGAACACCTGGAGTGCGAAAACTTTGATGATCTCTGATGCAGATGTGGATTAGCAGGGGGTCCAGCCGAGGTTAGTCCTAAGGGAAAATTTCTGTTTCCTTTCTCCGACCGACGTTGGCTCCATACCGATACACTAAGGGTACTTTGGCGGAGGTTTCTCGAAAAACTAGCTTAGTTTAAGAAGAAAGAAGAAAGACCAAGCAACGGAGTGAGTGCCTAGCGCGAAAGCCTATAGCGGTAGACCAAGCAACGGAGTGAGCACCTAGCGCGAAAGCCGTTGCGCGGTAGATCAGGCAACAGAGTGAGCGCCTAGCGCGAAAGCCGTTGCGCGGTAGCGCATCCGTCCTAATCCTTTTGTCCATGCAATCTAAGAAGGCGCCTTTTCTCTTCTTAGAGGTTTAAAGTGTTTTTTTTATCTTACACGTAGCAACTCTTCTTCTTCAATCCTTTAATCCGCTCTCAGGAACGACGGGAGAGTGACTAAGCCGAAAGGTGGAACGAGAACTGCTAACCCGGCTCGGTTCATCGAGGACCTCGTGTCGGTCGGTCCTAGAAACGGCGACAGCGGCGCGAGGAGTTAATGACCGGACGTGCTGCAACCTAGGGATCACCAGTCTTTCGCTCTATAGGGATATCGGGAGGGGGGGCATAGCACAATTCTTCTTGGAGGAGGGCTAGAAGGCGCCAGGTGACTGATCCTGCCATAATGTACTCCTAAATTTGCAAGACATGTCTTTTTTAGGGTGGTTTTGACTTTTAACTAGGACAGAGAAAGAGAGTTGACTTTTCATTTTCTTATTTTTTGTTTTTTATGGTAGATGGGGTGGACATCTTCAAGTCTCAACTTTGGCAATTAAAATTTTGTCATTTTTTCTATTTTTTGTTTTGTTGATTAATGACATAATCAAAGGACTTCTACTTATAATAGTAAAGATAAGTATATTAAATAGAATAATAGTTAACTATTAGGCTTGTAGATTCCATGTGGAATATTAAATAGTGGGTCAAGGGGTTGGGTCTAGACTTGGACCTGATCCAGACCCATTAATAAAATCTTGGTCTGGTATAAGTTTGTTTGGATCCATACCTGTAAAATTTCAGAAAATCGAAAATATTATTTTAAAATTTAAATAATAAAATAATGAATTTCACAGATATTATACGAGTATGGATTTGAGTTTTCGTAGATTGTTATTGATGGAGGTCGGAATCTCTCTCAGATGCTGTCTTCCGTCGATCTTGCTGCCAGCGGAGCTGAACTGTTAAGATTTGATATGAGGGTTGAGCGTATGGATCTCAATGGGTTATTAGTTGTTGTTGACGCCGAGCTACCTGCAAAGGAAGTCCCGGGGTAGGAAACCACCGTAAGACCCTCCGACGATCAAATAAGTACCGAGGAATATTAGGGAAGAGTAGCGGCATATTTGATTGAGTTCGAGATACTTGAGTCGTCTGGAAGAGGGGTTTATATAGTAGTCGCATGGAGCGAGCCGATGCAAGATTCTCGCCGTCTGTTACACCCCCGCGTCACGTTCGCATTGATAGTGGGATACTCCCATTAATGACGAGATACGCTAATTAATAGCGAGATACGTTAGTGTTGGATGCGGGACGTGGAGCGGTGGAGATCTCGTCGTGACGAGATACACGGAGCCGTTACGGGGGCGCTCAGGCTCCGTGCTCCTGGCCAAATAGGAACGCTGAAGAATCTCAGATATAGGATAGCTCGGAGACGAGCAAGTGAGCTGAGAAGTCTCAGCTATAGGATAGCTCGGAGGCCAGCTATTGGTTGGCGGTCAGCTGAGGGGGAAACGTACTCTAGGGAGGTCTTCTGAAAGGTCGAGTGCAATCTCGGAGGCGAGACACCGAGGAACGTCCCTAATGTATCATACTTATTCCAGCTCCGTAGCCCCCTGGAATCTAGCGGGCTTATGTGGATGACACGTCATCTGCTACGTGTCGTGACCCGGGGAATTCCCACTTATGGGCATCATCATTAGCCTCCCATTCTCATTCCGACCTATTTATAGATCGGATGACCTATTTATAGATCTCATCATGACGAGATACACGGAGCTGTTACGGGGGTGCTTGGGCCCCGTGTCCCCAGCCAGATAGGGACGCCGAGGAATCTCATATATAGGATAGCTCGGAGAAGAGCAAGTGAGCTGAGGAGTCTCGGCTATAGGATAGCTCGGAGACCAGCTATTGGCCGGCGGTCAGCTGAGGGGGGAACGCACTCCGGGGAGGTCTTCTAAAAGGTCGTGTGCAACATTGGAGGCGAGGCGCCGAGAAATGTCCCCAATGCATCATACTTATTCTAGCTCCGTAGCCTCCCGGAATCTAGCGAGCTTACGTGGATGACACGTCATCCGCTACGTGTCGTGACCTGGGGAATTCCCACTTATGAGTATCATCATTAGCCACCCACTCTCATCCCGGCCTATTTATAGGTCAGGTCAAGAGTGGTCTACTCAATCTTCAACGTTCAGTTTAGTGTCGAGAATTCTTCATAGTGGGTTGTCAGGGAACGACGCGACGCTTAGCGGGCGTGCCTCTGCGATCTCCGGATCCACATGGTGTTACACGACGTGCCTTAATTTCCGCGTGTATCCTCGATGACGACAGCGGATCAGCGAAATGGTGGCGCTATAAAGGAGACATCATTTCGCTTGCTCAAGCCGTCGATTTTTGTGCTACGTGGCCATATTCGGGTGGCCGATTGCGAGACGTCACTCCCGCCAGTTGGATCCGTGTGAGGGTAAACGTCCAATGGTTGGTTGCCGTGTGGCGTCATTGTGGCCGTGTGGTGCGACGCCTCATTTTGGTGGGAGAGGATCTAGGCTGTCGGATGGCTCTTGCTCAGTGTATAAATAGGGGATGCCTCTCCCTAGGAAACACCTTTGCTTTGCTTGCTTCTTGGCATCCGAGGATTGCTCGGCGCTTCATCTTTTAGGTCGGATTCTCAGTCAAAATCCACCCTCAGCCACTCTTCCCTTGAATCATGTCATATGCTTCCTATGATGTTTTTATTGATGTAGTTGAGTCGGCCGATGAGGCTTCAGCCTCTGAAGCTGGGCCCAGTGGGTTATCTTCCTCTTCCTTGGCTTATGATGGCCGATAAAGTTCTTCTTCTTCCTCCGCGTCGGGCTCGCCCTTAAGGGGTGGTGATGCCCTTGTTCTTCGTCGTCAGGGGGCAAAAAGGGCCCCCAAGGCGCGCATCGAGAATACTCATGATACGCCCTCGATATTGAATTGGTCGGACGAGCTTTCCGATATCCAAGCTCGTTTCTATATCCCCCTGGCTAATCGCTCTGTCTGGCCAGGGAGGGTGAGCGGGCAGACCAGGTACAGGGCAATGAGATTACTCTGTACTTGGAAGCGTTCCGAGCAGGGATGTGTCTGCCCTTCTTGTTGGATATAGTGCCGTCATGGCAATTATTGTAATTGCAGGCACGCGATTATGATAATTGAGGGAGGACCTATACTGGTAGAACAATATTACTCGAAATGATAGTATGCTATCTGGTTTGTCTTTATCATTGATGTGTACGCGTTTTACTTGTTATTACGTGTCGCTAATACAAAATGATGAAGCACGTAAGATTCTTGCTTGACTACCAGCATTATGACGGCGATCATATACGTGAGAGCTGGGTGGTCTATAAGCACATCCTTAAATGTCCCTAGTCGTGAGAGTATTGAGACTGAGCATCGATATTCCGGAGTAGACTAGTGTATACGTTTTGAGACCCCGATGAGGGGCGGTGGCCGGTCTCACAAGCCATTGGTGTTATGTCACCTAAGATAATATACAGGTGCTCACTGGAAGTGTGTACACTGGACGGACTCATGGAGAAGTTCTAGATGGTATTATATCTATTGTCTGATAGAAGTTCTCGAGTGGCATTAGTACAGGTTAGTCTTTTGACATGAGATCGTCATTTGTCTCGTGTGAGTTCCTACTGTACTTTGATTACCACCCTACCATGGCTCAAAGGAGTCGTGCAAACAGGTTTTAGTTGGGTACAGTCCCAAGCCACATGGAGGCAGTGAGCGATTGTCGGGGATTTGTCTCTCCAGATATTAGGAGTCGATGTTGTGCTGTGTTCAGTTGGCTATCACCTTAAATCCGTGGCCACGGTGGATGAGATTTACTGATATGAGTTCAGTAGTTTCTCGGTTGGTGATGAGCTTGACTCCGACATGACTTATCGGGTTATTAGGGGTATGACATGTTGGATATGTATGCCCTAGAGGCCATTATTGTATATGTATACATGTGGTGTTAGTGATATATACCCCAGAGGCCGTTATTGTATCATACTGGATTCTATATTACTTAATGGGAGCTTAGGATATAAACGGATATAGTAACAGTCTTGCTTGAAATGGTAGTATGCTACCTGGTTTGTTTCTACCTCAATATGTGCATGTGTTTCTTTTAGCATATCGCTTATATATATTGGTAGAGCCCTTAGGATCTTTGCTTGATTACCAGTGTTATGATGGCAGTCACACTAGTGGGGGCTGGGTAGTCTATAAGCACATCTTATACAGGTCCTTAGTCGTACGATTATCGTGACGGGGCATCGATACTTCATAGTAGATTAGTGTATACGCTTCTCATCCCAGCAGGGGAAATGGTATGTCCCCACAGCCATTGGTACGTCGTACTGGAGATAGTACGCAGGTGCTCATTAGGTTATGAGTACACTAGACAGGACTCGTCAGGAACTGTTGGTGGGTATTATACCTATCGTCGGGCAGCAGTTCCCAGGTGACATGAGTACAGCTTAGTCCGTCGACTTGACACTGCTACTTCGCCTCGAGTGTGTTCCCACTGTACTTTGATTACTACCTTACCACGGCTCAAAGGAGTCGTGCAAACAGGTAGTAGTTGGGTGTAGTCCCGAAGCACTGGGAGGCAGTGGCGGTTAGATAGGATTCGTTTCTCCCGGTATTAGGGGTTGATATCGCGCTGTGTTAGGAAGGCCATTGCACAAAGTCCTTGGCTAAGGCAAGCGGGATTTACTAGTAGGTATTCCAGTAGTTTCTCAGGGTGTTTTGGGCTACTCTCCGACACGACTTATTGCGATATTAGGGGTCTGACGATTACCGCTCCCTAGGCCCGATATGCGATACTTTTAGATGAACAGACTGGACAATATAGAGATTGTCACATATAGGCTCAGTAGGAGTTCGGATGAGTTAGCTCATCGGCCTTCTTATCGACACATGCCTGGGTAGCCGTTACGTGCAGCTAGTACCGCTTGCGGCTTGTGGTTAAACCCACCGCCAGCGTAGTGTCGAGTCTTTAGAGTCCCACATAGAGAGTTTCCCTACACCAGGCAAAAGGTGTAGAGGCCGTATGGTTTTACGGCAGGGTTTCGATCACTTACGCGTACTTGTACAGTATGATGATTGGGCGGATAATAATAGTGGGCTTTGGTTTAAGCCAGATCCCAGTATTATACTGATGGATTTGTTTCGTCTTTTTGTATTCATATTCTTTGGAATACGGATGTGGGTATGTATATACGGATGAGGGGCATTCCCGTAATTTTCTCGGGAAAACATCTAGAAGTTGGACACCTCATTAGGGTTTTATTCTTTATTGGATTAAACAAAATGAGGCGGAGGAAATGGGGTGGATTTCTACATTGAATCTAGCATGGCTACTTGGTGACTCATGGCATGACTCACCACTAGATATTTATGAAGTATGGTTGATATTTTGTTGTGATAATTATCTCATGAATTATTGATATGCTTTATTTTTCTAAAAGAGGACAGCCAAGCTTCATTCAAGTTCACACTCCACTATCACTTTCTTCAAGTCTTCTTCTTCTTCCTCTAAACCCTAAAAGCTCTCATGTGTTAAGAATCCTAGGGTTCCAAGAGACAAATTAATTCATCTTCTGTCACGACCCAAAATAGCACGTGACTGACACTTGAATCATGTGAAGCCTATAGGACCCCACCTAATTCAAGTAAGCCAAAAACCCAGAAATCTAAACCATTTTAAATAAGAAATGAAGGAAAACTTGTTTAAAGCAAGTGGTTTTAATAAATAAGAAGGTATTAAACATTTAAAAGCAACGTCATATTTTTCCCGAAAATTTCGGCAGAGTCTCCTTTGTAAATACTGGCCCCAAACGGGTACAACACATGAAATATATATAAATGATGGATAAAGGCATCCCCAAGCGGGAGCCATCTCTTCGCCAATTGGCGAACACAACCACGCAAGCAATATAATATACAACGCCGAATGGCGAGGATCAAAACTCAGAAGAAAACCAATATCCACCAGAAAACCATAATAATACAAGCGCGACTCTAAGGTCGAAAGAATAAACACTGGTCTTCTAAGTCTATCAACAAATTAATACAAGTCTGGTTGATGGAGTTTACTAGAAACAACTGAATATAATAAAAGTAGAACGGTGGTCACGATGCAAGTGAACCCACCTACCAAGGCAATCATCCGGAAGGAAGCAGTATGCCAGCAAAGCCGCCAAGGAAACATGTACGGCAAAACCTGAAAGAAACTGCGGCACAACGGGGGTGAGTTGCCAACTCGTGAGTAGAAAACATCACCGAGCAGAAATCGCATGTATGACTCTATCCTAAGTCATACAATAATATCCTCATAAAATATAACCCTAAGACATCTACACATAAGTGTAATATCAAGTGCTCGTGTCAGTGCCTCAGGTAGCAACATATCACAAATATAATGTACGAATGCATTACAAATGATAACAGAATACATCATGAATGAGAAATCTGTTTTCTTAATTTAGTGATATTTCTGTATATAAAAATCGAGGTATCATCAATGAAATCAACATAGAATCCGTGTCAAGTATTGAAACAAAACATATATCCCAATATCCAATATCTCGGGCTCCGGCAATCCGGACTGGACCCTTTTGTAAATTCTAGGTTCGAGTTTTTGTAGGATTTTGCTTATATGGATTCCTTTTGTAAATTCTAGGTTCGCAGGCGGGTACGTCGGACGCCGCAAAGAAAGGGAAGCAGGTGGTCGGCTACGTTTAGCACGAGACCAGGTGAGTAGATTTAACATCTACGGGGAAATCGCCCGTATGGCGTTAAGCGTCAGGGCGTGATAGGATATTTTAGTTGTAGATATTTATTTGTATTATTGTAGCATACCTTCTTCTGTTGCATGTAGAAATGGTAGTATATAACACTGCATTGTCACTAACGGTTCAAGCTGCATGAGCACTATTTGTATGTTACACTCACGCCGTTAGTGATTGCCATGACACTCGCACTATAGGATTGCTACGAATTATACATTGATAATTAGACATGACTTGTCGCATATTAGCACATGCATATAGTCTATTCATAGTAGTGCACACATTATTTGACATATCCCTACTTGCGCACATATACATTGCTACACTCATATTCGCGTATATATCCATTTGCACATCCATACTTATATACATATACATGTTACCTACATGGATGATATTGACATGATTTAAAAACTAAGGGACCGCATGAGATATTTTCAAAACTGGATCTTTTTAAAAGAGCGTTTTTCCCTTTTTACTCTTAGTGTCATACGACACATTGCATGGATTTACGCATTGAGTTTGGATTTATGTGATTTCTGGATTTGAGAACCGTGGTATTATTTAAGAAAATACGCACTGTTTTAAAAACCCGGTTTCTCTTGATATAATATTTCAGTGCGTCCACCATGCGTTTTCTCGGTTCTGAGATGTGTGACTTGTGAACCCGAATCGAGGAGATGGACGAGGCCGATTGCGGGGACATGGTGGACCCGGTATGGTACCCCGGGGCAAGAAAGGGATGCTGTGTATCCAGACGGTGAGCCTGGCAGAAGGACTACTACCTACCGGTGATTGGTTGGACCTGGCGGTTATCCGGAGGATACTGACCAGAGTCGATAGATGGATACGGGATGACCCGTAATGCCGGGGCCGAGGGCTGATTCCGCAGACGGAGACCGTGGGCCGATCCGGACTGACGGAGCCCGATACTTGAGGATTTGCGTGTCGATGCTGGACACGATTATTTTATGATATTTCGAGTGCCGATGTTGGGCACTCACGATTCTATGAGATGTACAGGATTTGAGGGCCGCTAAGGGTGACGACGCCTGAGTTTTTACTGGGATTGTGGCGCATTGATGGGCATCGGTTATTTTCCACGTTGACATTCCGTGTAGATGTTATTTTATCCCATGCTCAGCATTCAGTATTTTGCATCTCATCCTGTAGTTGTAGTACCTGATAGAGTACTTGTTGGAGATAGTGCCCTCAGAGTCAATTATTGGATCACAGGCAAGTGATTGCAATGATTGAGGGAGGACTTATGCCGGTAGGACAGTCTTACTCAAGATGATAGTATGCTATCTGGTTTATCTTTATCATCGTGTACTTCTTTAGATGACCTTACAGGTCACTATTGCACGTTGATAGAGCCCCTAGGATTCTTTCTTGACTGCCAGCAGTATGATGGCGATCATATACGTGGGAGCTGGGTTCTATAAGCACATCCTTAAAAGGTCCCTAGTCGTGGGAGTTTCGAGACATGGCATCGATACTCCAGAGTAGACTGGTGTATACAGTCGAGATCCCGATGAGGGGCGGTGGCCGCTCTCACAAGCCACTGGTGTCAGTTGGTTCACCTAATATGTATACAGGTGCTCATTGGTTTATGAGTACACCGGACAGAACTCGCCGGGAACATGCTAGTTGGTCTTATACCTGACGTCAGATAGCAGTTCCCTGGTGACATGTGTACAGGTTAGTTCATCGACCTGAGATCGTCATTTGTCTCGTGTGAGTTCCTACTGTACTTTGATTACTACCCTACCACGGCTCAAAGGAGTCGTGCAAACAGGTTTTAATTGGGTACAGTCCCGAGCCACATGGAGGCAGTGAGTGGATCTTCAGGGGTTCGTCTCTCCCGGTATTGGGGGTGAGGTCGCGCTGTGTCTAGGAGAGCCATTACACGAAGTCCTTGGCCAAGGCAGGAGATTTACTGGTAGGTATTCCAGTAGTATCTCAGGGTGTTCTTGACTACACTCCGACACGACTTGTACCGCTTTTGGGGGTCTGACTTTTACCAACCCCCTAGGCCCGCCATGCGATGCTCATAGACGAACGGACCGGACAGTACGGATATTGTCACTGACTGGCTCAGTAGGGTGTCAGGATGAGTTCGCTCATCGACGTCCCTTTTGGTCAATACCTGGTAGCCCGTTACGTATGGCTAATATCTCTGACGTGCTAGTGGTTAAATCCACAACCAAAGTATTGACGAGTCTTTAGAGTCCCCCACAGACCGTTTCTCAAGTTTCGGGCGAAACGCTTAGAGGCCGTATAGAGATATGGCAGGGTTCGATCATATACGTGCGGTATTGCACGGATCCTGATCGGACGGATAATACTAGCGGGCTTTGGTTTAAGCCGGATCCTAGTATTGTACAGTGTAGATTTTGTCTCATTGCATTTGTATTCGGTCAGAATACAAATGCGGGTATGTATATACAGTTGCGGGGTTTTCCTGTAATTTATTACGGGATCGTTTTTCTGAAGTTGCCAGTTTGCGTTCCGGTTTCGGCGATTTTCCTTTGTTTCTTTCTTTGGCTGAATTTTGGTGGAGGGGGTTATTTGCAATTGTGCATTTTATGGAGAAGACTTTTTGTGATAGCTTCATGATGGTTCAACCATCATTTGATTCTTTGTTAATCATGGCTTGACTTTTGCTTGATTTGAGAGATGATGGGTTTTGCTTTTTGACTTAGTTGTGATCATTATTCATCATGATAACCCTTTCTCTCTCTTGCATTATTTGCTCACTCTCTCATCTCATTCCATAGAGTTTAGCCGGCCATTCCTTGGAGGGGTTGTCCAAAATATTTGTGAGGGTTTTTGTTCTCTTCATGCTTGCAAAAAATTCCCAAGTTCATCCAAAAAGCTTGCATCTCCTTCACCACTTCCAAAAGGCAACTTCACATAACACCTTGAGACAAACCACTCTACACTTAGCCTACAGCATCCTTGGACACGTTGACTGGCCAACTTCTGTCATGACCCGAAAGAGCACGTGACTGGCCCTTGAACCATATGAAGTCTAAAGGACTCCATCTGATCCAAGTAAGCCAAAAGCCCAGAAATCTAAAACCATTTTAAGAGTAAAGAAACATATCTTGTAAATTATCTTCCATTGAGGCATTTTATCTAACACTTACTACGCATAAACAAAAAGCACAACCCACACAAGCAATATAATATACAACGCCGAAGGGCGAGGATCAAACTCAAAAGAAACTCACAATAACATGAAAACCTTAACACTACTAAGCGCGACTCTAAGGTCGAAATAATACATCACTAGTGTCTGAGTCTGAAACAATATACAAGTTTTTAGTTGATGGAATTTCTAGATACAAAGAATAATACATATACAAGGGTGGTTCTGATGCAAAGAACCCACCTACCATGCAAATCACCAGCAAAGGAAGCAATGTGCCGGAAATGCCGCTATGGAACCTGTACGGCAAAACCTGCATGAACTGTGGCAAAACGGGGGTGAGTTGCCAACTCGTGAATAGAAAATATCTACAAGCAGAAATTGAAAGCATGACATAATCCTAAGTCAAACGATCAGATATAATATAAACCTCAAATGAATAAGTCTGAATCATAGTAAAGTGGCAATGTAACATCTGAACATAAGTGTAGTGCCAAGTACTCGTGCCAGTGCCTCATGTAATAATATATCATAAGTATGATGTATGTATGCGGTAAAATGAAAACAGAAGATATCATGAATGAAATCATCAGAAAATCAACGTCGAGCATCGACACAAACTATATATCATGAATCCGATATGTATGCAGCATTCATGAAGGTACTCTATCAGGTACTACTAATATGTGATGCAATGCATATACAATAAATGTGGGGTAGGGGAGATATAACATGCTATCGACCGTAAAGGCCCCGAGCACATAGGCTCCTCTCACATCGAGCTCATAGGCTCCGAGCACATAGGCTCCTCTCACATCGAGCTCATAGGCTCCGAGCACATAGGCTCCTCTCACAATGCATATGTAAATTTGCATAGATCATCATGATGATATATTAAGTATGCGTATATATATATCAGCGTCCCATACCACTAATATATATATACACTATGGGTATACATATATATTTCAGCGTCCCATACCACTGATATATATACGTAGGAGTAAAACAATCCAGAATCATCATATGCAACCATATCACAGTGCGAAATCCATGAATTATAATAAATGCAACAAGAACACTAATATAAGCATGCAACCATGTAAAGGCATATGCACAAGGAATATGAATCAATAACATATGAGCATGCAATACAATGCGAGCCGTAGAATAAATGGTAAATGAATAATAATGCAGCTTGCCATTTGAAATAAGACAAATCGGGGTTTTTGTAATAGGTATGACTTGGGTCCAGTCTAACATCTATTATGCAAACCACAGATCAAAGTATCAAGTCAACCGGGAGGGGTATGATATCCACCTAAATCTAAGTCGATATAAATATATATACATATAATAGTCGGTGATCCCGCCTCAATAGTATCGCGTACAATACAGTATATCATATGACAATCCTCAAGTCATGAGTGCGGATCTATCATCAATATAAAGCTCGTACGGTAAATCGTCGTACGACATCACAATAGCTGGGTACGGGTCAATATCACATTATCTCATCAAGTACCTGGTATTCTTATCATCATAACACATAATCTGGGATAGTGAATCTAAGTCTAGTACAAATCGATACCATCTATATAATTATGAATGCGGGGGTAAAACACATGCCAAAAGGCCCGCTAAGAATCACATATCGTATCCCAAATACGAATCATATCAAATCACCGATCTCACGGCACCAAGCCCAATATCATCGACTCATCTCCAAAGTCATCCAATATCATCATCAACACAGTGTAAGTATAGTGAATATGCAAGGGTGCGCGTGTGGGTGTAAACCTATTCTAGGGTTCGTGGCTATGAACTACACTAGTTACTTCTAAGCCTAAACTATCCATAAAACACCTAACACAGTATCGATGACACACTATAACTATCATATATAGTATATCCACTACGGACTGCGGGGGTACTATACGTCATTCCCCGACTTCCCCCTGTAGATATAATCTACTCACCTTGCGTCTTCATTGTCGATGTCACCACGCGTTTGCTTGTCGTCCCGAAGGCTGCATGGGGTACCTACACATTAACATATCGCAAATGCGTATCAAAACCAATTCCGAACTAAAACGGCATATGAATCTCAAAACGATACGTTAAGATCTATAGGTTAGAACCTATGGACAACGCCTTCCAAAACCATCAACAACCCTCGATATCGTCGTATAAACGCCAAATAGTCGAGGTAAAACACCAAACACAAATTCAGAATTAAGAATACGGAATACGGAAACACGGATTCAAAACAGCAACTTAGGAAATATGTTCCAGATTTCACCCTAGGTCAAATTGGACAAATCTATATATACAAGGGGTCTAATCTATGCATGTAGGGGCTACAGAACCAAAACGAGAAGGTTTGGTGCAGGTATGGCCGCAAATTGCGGCCAATTGGAATAAATCTGCGGCCGGCTTGATGAGTTAGGGGTTGGGGTCTTGGTGGTAGCTTCCTGGATGCCTGCATATGTCACTGTCCAATCAATTTTAATTTAGGATGTCTCGGGTGATAGCAGATTCAATATACCCTTCACAAATTCCACAATTTCTCCGATATCGGTTTCTAAATCCGTATTTCGGGTTTCAACTCTCAGGTTGGGGTCTCAATTCATGCACTAGGGTATTGGTGTAGCCTCTACTGAACTCAATTTCACATCACAACTCATAATTTTCTCAAACCCTAACTAGGTTTTCCTTAACTCCACAATATCAAACAATATCGGTTCAATCTAAACATGGGGGTAAAGGAAATGCTAAAACTAAGTTAATGATCCAGAAAATATCTCATTTGGCAACTCAAGAATTTTCTTGAGTTGCCCCTAGTGGCCAAAATCCTTGCTTCTTTAGTCCAATGTGTAGATCTTGAGCTTGTGCAAACTTTTAATGAAATGGAGATTGGGTTTTGGGATTGTTTTTGAGATGATTTGAGGCATTGAAGAGGGGAGGTGGGGTGAGGAGCAGGAGCAGCAGCAGCAACTTGAAGGAGAGGGAGAGAAATGAGTGAAGGGAATGAAGGAGATGGCTAAGTCCTTGGGTCAAAGGAGACCATACCTCTCTCTCTCTCACCTACTACTAAATTCTTTATTTAAACCCCTTTTTCTTTTCCTTTTCTTATTCTCTCAAAATCCTTCTCCAAAGAATAGTAAACCCAAAGTGAACCATGGCAAGAAAATGCACAAGTGTGAAAAAGAATAATATGTGCATGTTTTGCACAAATTGCTAAAAAACCGATTAGCGATTATTAATCATGATTAGCGCTAATTTAGCATATAACTAATCAATTAAACTTAGAAATGGTATAATTCTCTAATTTACCCTATTTTTTAGAATTTTCCATAATTTTCCCCTATTTATTTGTATTTAATTATACCGAATTATTAAAATATTCAATAAAATAATATTAAATTATTAATTTCCCAAAAATAATATTTTTATTATTTCGAAATGTTACAATCTACCCCCCTTAAATAAATTCGGTCTCCGAATTTAAATTTAAACCCCCAACTACAAAACATTCAGTCAAAATCCAAGTTGTCGGATACGTGATAATCGAATCACAAAATCACCAATCGTCAATATCGTCGTCGGTAGTCCCTCCTTCAAAGTCGAGAAGGTGCCAGTGCATCCAATGCTAGCAGCGTAAGATATCTAATTGTCCCTTACTCACGGACCGGCGTCCTCTGTCTCTGGGTCCTTATCTTCTCCATAGATTACCCATCTTACAATCGATCGGCTCTTCGGCCCTGTCAGGTGTGCTAACGGGGACGATTCTGTTCTGGCACTTATCTGGTCATCTCTCGGTCAATCCTCACGACCACTCGTAAAGCAGCATGTCACTGGCATCGGCCTTTGGCTCTCTGAACGCACGTCACACATCTGATCCTGGGTGCAAACATCATTGCAGCAATGTCCTGGAAGGAATCCTGCTCAAGTTCTCTTCCGATCTTGCTTATGCCGAACTGTACGGAGGCTGGCTCTCTTGCATAATCTCTTCTCACTCGATGGACATCTGTGTCCTCAGCACAACATTTTCTCGGAAATTGGTCGCATCCTAACGCCTCTGTAAGCATATCAGATCTCTAGTCTCGACGGGAAATAACGACAGCTCGTCAGCGTCTCGCCCGAACCTCTGGTTCCACCTGTCCCTATCGTCGTCCACTATGACGTCACGCCATGCTATCTACACACTGCACTGTTCTCGGCCACGGTCAATCCGAAGTCTCTCGCACGAACTCGAAATCGCGTACTCTGTAGCTTCACCATTCTATAGAAGATGTCTGGCCGAACAGGTCCTCGGGAACGCGTCCCAACCATTGGAGGAATGCTCAATACTCTTTCGTCCTCGATCAATTTACAACGCATCTGGGTGAGGTCTTTTATCCGAACCTGGTCAACTACCTCATCGACGATGCCGAACTATGGCCTGCTGGGTCTGCACAATATGACCACTCCTGGGTCTAGGTCTTCTCATATCGTATTCCAGAAAGGTCCTGTCGAGGTCTCTCTCTCAAATCTCATTCCTGCCGGATTGCCCGGAAGTCATCATCCATTGCTGAAGTTAATTCTGATTCCGGAATGGCTGCATACTTAATCCGCCTCTTTCTGGGAGATATATCCATATACAACGCATCTGCGTGCGTATCGCATCTCTGATGTCAGCGGAGTGGGACGTCATCTCATCGAAATCTCTTGCGAACTCTTTACTTCACTCTGCTTCAATGTCGGCTGCTTCGGACTCGTCTCATCGTGGCTGCACGGACTGCGCTCCAACGGCTATCCTTTTATCTGGAGTCTTCCAAGAAATGCATCTCACCACCTAGCATCCGAAGGAAGTCGGACCATTCGATCGATTCGTCAAAACCTCATAATCCCCCAAGAGCTCAACATCTTGGGTACAGTTTAACAGCATCGAGTACATACCACAGCATTAATGATCCAGCCGTAGAAGGCCAAACCTAAGCCTCACTAATGGCGCCGCAGAACTGCCGCAAACCCTAAGGTTCAAGGCCTTTCACTCGGTCATTAAGTCGAGTTAGGGTTTCGTTCTTCTAGAGGGTCCATAGAATCACCTGCATGTCTTTCCGAATACCTTAAACTTGGAATAGCAGGTTCCTGTCATTCGATCGTCTCTGTCGACTCTCAGCGTCTCCGCGTGAAGTCGTCTCTAGCTGGAAGCAACCTATCTGATGACCCCGCATCGGTAAGCGAACGAATCGCACGCCCTAGTCATCCACCCTCGGTGACTAGCGACCTTCCATCATATCTCTAAGTATATACTCATGCTGCAGTAGCTCCAATCATCTGGGCGATATCTCGTCATTTGCAGCAACAACTGGCTCATTTGCCTGTACGCCGAACATCGTCTCAATCCTCCAGGAAAGGCAATACATTGGCGGTCATCTCTAATCGGTCTGCTCTAGATCTGAGTGAAACTCTCCGCACTGGAAATCTTCAATTCAACTGGGCCTTCTCTGGCGCATAAATCGGACGAATCACCTTCGTCTTTCAAATCGGGTAGACTAGCTATCATCTGTCTCATATCTGCCTGGAAGCTCTGGCGATCTCAGCTCGTAAGCTCCGGAAGCGACATCCTATGAATCTCAGCAGCCGCTGGTCCATCTGTCTGCACGGTAGGCGACATCATAATCTCTGAGGTATGCTGTACATCAACAGTCCTTTCTCAACTGGCAGCTCTAACAATGGCCCGATCATCCGGTGCAAAACCAAGCACTCGCCTCCACTAGAGGTCACAGTCACCAATACTAGCTCGAGACGTTCCCATGTCACCAGAAAATACAATGGTCGGCCTTCGTACCAGACGAGCTCGCACTGACCGTAACCCTAGCAGCAGCCCAAGCTGTGCTCAACATGGCGACAGGAACCTCAATCGAGTATCGAAGAGAGCAGATCAACGGCAAGAAAGAGAATGACAGATCCAGAATGGATACATGATCATAAGAAGGAACAGCATCAATAAATGTATGATCATGAAACTAATAGAATCGGGGATCTCAAATGGATGTATAATCATGGATATGAAGAGAATCACTGATCTCGAAAATATGTACATCCTAAGGTTCCATAAGCGGAGTGGCGTGTCGTAAGTATGCCGCGGAACATACCCACGGTACGTCACTCTACTTTAGTCACCTATTCCATTAACCAAGGGTCATCCTACGCGACAAAAGTTCGGGTCTAATACCCCCTCGACTAAGTCTAAGTTCCGTAAGGTCAAGCCTAAGTTCCGTATATATATAGACGCCCTAGGCTCCACATAGTCAAACTTAGACTCGAACCAAGGTCAACCTAGCGCTCTGATACCAACTTTGTCATGACCCGAAAGAGCACGTGACTGGCCCTTGAACCATATGAAGTCTAAAGGACTCCATCTGATCCAAGTAAGCCAAAAGCCCAGAAATCTAAAACCATTTTAAGAGTAAAGAAACATATCTTGTAAATTATCTTCCATTGAGGCATTTTATCTAACACTTACTACGCATAAACAAAAAGCACAACCCACACAAGCAATATAATATACAACGCCGAAGGGCGAGGATCAAACTCAAAAGAAACTCACAATAACATGAAAACCTTAACACTACTAAGCGCGACTCTAAGGTCGAAATAATACATCACTAGTGTCTGAGTCTGAAACAATATACAAGTTTTTAGTTGATGGAATTTCTAGATACAAAGAATAATACATATACAAGGGTGGTTCTGATGCAAAGAACCCACCTACCAAGCAAATCACCAGCAAAGGAAGCAATGTGCCGGAAATGCCGCTATGGAACCTGTACGGCAAAACTTGCAAGAACTGTGGCACAACGGGGGTGAGTTTCCAACTCGTGAATAGAAAATATCTACAAGCAGAAATTGAAAGCATGACATAATCCTAAGTCAAACGATCAGATATAATATAAACCTCAAATGAATAAGTCTGAATCATAGTAAAGTGGCAATGTAACATCTGAACATAAGTGTAGTGCCAAGTACTCGTGCCAGTGCCTCATGTAATAATATATCATAAGTATGATGTATGTATGCGGTAAAATGAAAACAGAAGATATCATGAATGAAATCATCAGAAAATCAACGTCGAGCATCGACACAATCTATATATCATGAATCCGATATGTATGCAGCATTCATGAAGGTACTCTATCAGGTACTACTAATATGTGATGCAATGCATATACAATAAATGTGGGGTAGGGGAGATATAACATGCCATCGACCGTAAAGGCCCCGAGCACATAGGCTCCTCTCACATCGAGCTCATAGGCTCCGAGCACATAGGCTCCTCTCACAATGCATATGTAAATTTGCATAGATCATCATGATGATATATTAAGTATGCGTATATATATATCAGCGTCCCATACCACTAATATATATATACACTATGGGTATACATATATATTTCAGCGTCCCATACCACTGATATATATACGCAGGAGTAAAACAATCCAGAATCATCATATGCAACCATATCACAGTGCGAAATCCATGAATTATAATAAATGCAACAAGAACACTAATATAAGCATGCAACTATGTAAAGGCATATGGACAAGGAATATGAATCAATAACATATGAGCATGCAATACAATGCGAGCCGTAGAATAAATGGTAAATGAATAATAATGCAGCTTGCCATTTGAAATAAGACAAATCGGGTTTTTGTAATAGGTATGACTTGGGTCCAGTCTAACATCTATTATGCAAACCACAGATCAAAGTATCAAGTCAACCGGGAGGGGTATGATATCCACCTAAATCTAAGTCGATATAAATATATATACATATAATAGTCGGCGATCCCGCCTCAATAGTATCGCGTACAATACAGTATATCATATGACAATCCTCAAGTCATGAGTGCGGATCTATCATCAATATAAAGCTCGTACGGTAAATCGTCGTACGGCATCACAATAGCTGGGTACGGGTCAATATCACATTATCTCATCAAGTACCTGGTATTCTTATCATCATAACACATAATCTGGGATACTGAATCTAAGTCTAGTACAAATCGATACCATCTATATAATTATGAATGCGGGGGTAAAACACATGCCCAAAGGCCCGCTAAGAATCACATATCGTATCCCAAATACGAATCATATCAAATCACCGATCTCACGGCACCAACCCCAATATCATCGACTCATCTCCAAAGTCATCCAATATCATCATCAACACAGTGTAAGTATAGTGAATATGCAAGGGTGCGCGTGTAGGTGTAAACCTATTCTCGGGTTCATGGCTATGAACTACACCAGTTACTTCTAAGCCTAAACTATCAATAAAACACCTAACACAGTATCCATGACACACTATAACTATCATATATAGTATATCAACTACGGACTGCAGGGGTGCTATACGTCATTCCCCGACTTCCCCCTGTAGATATAATCTACTCACCTTGCGTCTTCATTGTCGATGTCACCACGCGTTTGCTTGTCGTCCCGAAGGCTGCATGGGGTACCTACACATTAACATATCGTAAATGCGTATCAAAACCAATTCCGAACTAAAACGGCATATGAATCTCAAAACGATACGCTAAGATCTATAGGTTAGAACCTATGGACAACGCCTTCCAAAACCATCAACAACCCTCGATATCGTCGTATAAACGCCAAATAGTCGAGGTAAAACACCAAACACAAATTCAGAATTAAGAATACGGAATACGAAAACACGGATCCAAAACAGCAACTTAGGAAATATGTTCCAGATTTTACCCTAGGTCAAATTGGACAAATCTATATATACCAGGGGTCTAATCTATGCATGTAGGGGCTACAGAACCAAAACGAGAAGGTTTGGTCCAGGTATGGCCGCAAATTATGGCCAATTGGAATAAATCTGCGGCCGGCTTGATGAGTTAGGGGTTGGGGTCTTGGTGGTAGCTTCCTGGGTGCCTGCACATGTCACTGTCCAATCAATTTTAATTTAGGATGTCTCGGGTGATAGCAGATTCAATATACCCTTCACAGATTCCACAATTTCTCCGATATCGATTTCTAAATCCGTATTTCGGGTTTCAACTCTCAGGTTGGGGTCTCAATTCATGCACTAGGGTGTTGGTGTAGCCTCTACTGAACTCAATTTCACATCACAACTCATAATTTCCTCAAACCCTAACTAGGTTTTCCTTAACTCCACAATATCAAACAATATCGGTTCAATCTAAACATGGGGGTAAAGGAAATGCTAAAACTAAGTTAATGATCCAGAAAATACCTCATTTGGCAACTCAAGAATTTTCTTGAGTTGCCCCTAGTGGCCAAAATCCTTGCTTCTTTAGTCTAATGTGTAGATCTTGAGCTTGTGCAAACTTTTAATGAAATGGAGATTGGGTTTTGGGATTGTTTTTGAGATGATTTGAGGCATTGAAGAGGGGAGGTGGGGTGAGGAGCAGGAGCAGCAGCAGCAACTTGAAGGAGAGGGAGAGAAATGAGTGAAGGGAATGAAGGAGATGGCTAAGTCCTTAGGTCAAAGGAGACCATACCTCTCTCTCTCTCACCTACTACTAAATTCTTTATTTAAACCCCTTTTTCTTTTCCTTTTCTTATTCTCTCAAAATCCTTCTCCAAAGAATAGTAAACCCAAAGTGAACCATGGCAAGAAAATGCACAAGTGTGAAAAAGAATGGTATGTGCATGTTTTGCACAAATTGCTAAAAAACCGATTAGCGATTATTAATCACGATTAGCGCTAATTTAGCATATAACTAATCAATTAAACTTAGAAATGGCATAATTCTCTAATTTACCCTATTTTTTTAGAATTTTCCATAATTTCCCCCTATTTATTTGTATTTAATTATACCGAATTATTAAAATATTCAATAAAATAATATTAAATTATTAATTTCCCAAAAATAATATTTTTATTATTTCGAAATGTTACAACTTCATGCCCGAGTTGCCTCAGTCCAGAGGTGGGAGCCCGTAAAAGAACCCTGCGATGTGGTGCCCTTCCGACGAGGAGGTGAAGACCGGAGATTCCGCGGGGAGATCGAGATGACGACGAGAAGACCGAAGGACACGGATCGCTCGGTATATCTCTCTACCCATTCTCTTATTTGCTAGCATTAGGTTAATGACCCGATCCGGGTTTTTAGTCCACGGTAGCGCCAGTTTTAAAAGTTAAAGAAAAGTATCGTTTCTGCATTTTGGCCTCGTTCAGACGGCCGGGACGCAGCCGTGCACTTACACTGGTATCAGAGCTACGCCATTAATCTAGTCTAGCTTGCTCTAGCGTGTTTAATGCTTCGATCGAACAAATATCCCAAAACCGCGATTTCATGTGCATCAGTTTTCTGTCGAATTTTTTTTGGCTCGAATTTTTTTTTTGAGTGCTGCAGAAATTCATGCAGGCGTTTTTAAGCATTCTGGAAAAATTCGATGCAGTGATTCCTCAGTTGGACAGCGGAACCGCGGCCAAACCCCTGTTATGGCCGCGGTTCCGCGGCGGGAAAATGTAATCAATGCACTAAATTTTTACAGTAGGCTTCTGAGTTAAAATTGGGGTTTTTGGAATATTCTGTTTGGGTCCAGATTTTCTTTGAGTGCTACAGTTGTGCTTAGGGCCCACTTCGGTAAATTTAGTCGATCGAAAATTTTAAACATGTTAGTTCACAGTATTTACATTATATCTGCGACCGTGAATGTCATTTGATCGGTAAATCCTGTCTAACTGCTATAGCCCTTTTAGATGGATTTGCGAACGTGACATTCACGTTGATGTTCTGTGTTGTGCTGTGATGTTGCGGATTTGTCGTGGTGGATAGCCTGGATGCAATGTTAGTACAGTTTGGTTATTTATGTACATTTGATATTGCGGGGCGAGCGTCCGACTTGTGGACTGCCGTCACTGCCTGTTTGTATATTATTCTTTTGGGGCACGACCGGGCTGAGGTCGATGTACCCGTTGTATGTATATTTTTACTTTCTGTACTAGGATTACCCCGCGGTGGGGTGCACGGATAGACGGGTTCTAGAGGGCAACGGGCCCGCATCTCATGGCTTTGAGACGGAGGGGGCTTCACTCTAGAATTGGTGGGCTATTCGCCGCACTCGTAGGGGGTACAGGTTGACCCAAGGAGGGGTGCCCAAGTTACCGGATTCCGTGAAGTGCCGGGTGGTCCATTCATGTTGCTGAAGGGGGCTGCCTCGCTTCAGGTTTTGGCGAGTAACTTGCCGCGCCCGTAGGGGTTTAGGATTTCATTGCACAGGCTATCCACACGACCAGGGGAATGTCGGGTTTCAGTAGCGGCTCTATGAAACCCGGGGATCCCAGATATCTGTATTGTTCTGTGATGCTTATTACATTTCCATGATATTGCATTTTATCACGCCTTGAGCGAATATTATATATTGATATATATACTAGTAGATGTTGTCTATGTTTTGCATCCGCGCTAGTCCAGTCCCCGCTCTGTCGTTAGTTAACTAACCTAACGGGTAATGACGGGACCCACTGGCGAATGCGGATGGCATATACGTACATCATTATTTTCGTTCTTTTGTGGTGTGATCAATTGATGGGACTGCATTGATTCGGATCAATGCAAGCTAAACAAACCTATTATGATGTTGTTGGAACATTTTTCAAAAAGCTGTTATTGCAAGGGCGTTCTATTTTGTTTTGCACAGTAGTATTCGGTTATGAATATCCAGCACCTCTGTCGACGAGGCAAGGGCCGAGATCCCTTCACCGGGAGTGACCCCTTGGACAGAAGTTTGCGTCGGGGCAATAACTTCACTATAGTCGATTACTTTTGCTTTGCATCGTCGTATTCAGTTGGAATATCCTGCACCTCATTCTACGGGGAAAGAGCCGAGATCCCTTCACCGGGAGTGACCTCTTTAGCAAAGGTTTTCGTCACTATATTTTTATAAAAAGCTATCCGGTTCCTTCAACGATATCAAGTTCATTACGTTAAAGGTTTTTCGCCAAAAACTATTCGTAGCCCTCCGTCATTTCAGACGGGTAGCACTTAGTATTCATGCTATGTTTGTTGGCCTTAGTCAAGGCATAATGTATGGTAGCTATTTGTTACTTTTCTGCAGCATAGATAGATGCGTTGGTTTGGGACAGTCGTACTGCCTTGTTGGCCAAAGTCAAGGGTAGGTACGGGTGGGTTCAAATTAACCTGGACAATGACGGGTAGAACGTGACATGTGACTTATGATTTGTTGGCCTTAGTCAAGGTCATAAGAGCATGGGGTAAAAATCACATCGGGAGTTTCTAAAGAAACTGAAACTTGCCAGATATGCGCATACCTTCTGGAGTGTGATAACGTGAGTGGATTCCATCACGTTATCATGCGATGATAGTTGGATCCCGATTCCCACTGATGAGTTGGTTTACTCCTCGGGTGATCCCGACTAATTCTTCTTTCAGGTTTGGAGAAGAATTTGACGTTACAGTGGGAGGTTTCCTGATTAGATAAAGTGATAACTATTCTGATCTAGGTTAGAGTGCACGCTGAGTGTTTCTTTTCTCTCTCTCTTTGGCAGCGACCATTGACCCGACCCTTGACTATGACTCAGTGACCAAGTTGAGTAAACCTTCTTATAAGACTGGCTTTTGGATTGTCAGAGTTGCAAACCTCATTACCACTCCTACTTTTACCCTTTTCTCCAGGACACCCCGTATTACTACGAACGTCCACTTCCATTGGACAAAAACCAACGTATGGTTATATACGAACTCGAAGGAATTTATTCGAGGATGGTTTCCGGTTCTGGAGAAAACGGATAGGATTATTCAGTTGTCTTTTCCTTTTACCTTCTCTCAGGTTGCGAGTGCCCCTTAGATTAGGGGATAGTACACCTATTACGCAAATTGGATAGTCTTCTTCCAAACCATAGACAGGTGCCGACCGGTAGGGATGAAGAAAACCAATTAGCCTAACGATGGTGTACAGAAGGTATAATGTAAAGACAAATAAAGGAATTAGAAGGAGGGCAAAGTAAATTGCGACTGCTATTCACGACCAAACCAAGTATTTTATTACCAATCCCACTTCGCCTTTGTATTTCTCCAGAACACTCCGTATCACTACGAAGATCCACAGTTATTTGGATATTCCATCGTATGGTTATATACGAACTCGAAAGGAACTTGTTCCAGTTCGGGGATGGATTCTGGTTCAGGAGAAATAGGAATAAGGTTTATTCGGTTGTCTTTTATCTTCACCTTCTCTCGCATTGCGAGTGTTCCTAGGATGAGGACAGTACACCCATTCTGCTTATTGGACAGTCTTCTTCCAAACCATAGGCTGGTGCCGAACGGTAGGGAAGGAAGAAAACCATTTGGCCTAAAGGTGTGTACAGAAGGTAATGACTAAAGACATATGAAGGGATATGGAGAGATGGCAAAGAAATATACGGTTACAGTTATGAATCTGGATAATGGTAGAGGCATTACTAGGAATACCCGGATACCCCTACGAAACATTTCAATGTTTCAGTTTCACTGTGTACTGTTAAAAGAAAACTGATTTCCCAATTAGCCCTTACTCCAGGGTATGTATTTACCAGGTATGATTCTCACATCTGTATGATTTTACAGATGATGAGTGGGAGTAAGTTATTGGGAATTAGGTGATTATCCTCATTATATCGGAATTCGTTGTAATTGGTGATATTTGAGGAAGTCACCTGGGTTGTTTGCCGGACGACAAATATTTGGTTTTGAATATCCGTTGCTATGCACCAATTTCAAATTGATATATCTGTACGTCTATTTTTATAGAGTGAGATATAACTTTTTGAAATTATGTCTATGACATTTACCTATATCAGTGGATGGTTAGGTAAGGAGCATTAAACAGTGGTGTAATTCTTCTTAACCATAAGTACAGTTTTCAACCTACGACTCACAGGGATTGAGTTATTAGACTCAAGGGACTTATACAGAATATTGTATATTGTCCAGTGTCCATTAGGACAGAGGAGTTGGTCCTCGTACTATATTCGGTTTACTTATGGCTTCTCTAGTTTTTAGACAAGTGTTTCGTGGAAACACAAGGTCCGAATTTTGAGAAGTTATACGTATAAGAATAAAGTAGAGAACCAGGTATTGCAAGTATCAGGATTCTTCAAGGTGATCGAAAATGTAGATACTTGTGTATGGTATTCAGTTGATAGTAATGGTTTTAAAAGAACTTGCTTCTCTTTTAGGTTACTCATAATTGGAAGTACTCCTAAGTTGAGTAATGCTGATCGACCTCTCTCCATTTAGTTGACATGCACTGGAGACAGCTGCATGATTTGAACCTGGTTCAATTAAATAAGTGCCTCTGTTTCTGTATTGGATGTAGAACAGTTCGTATCTTAACGATGTTAAGGTACGGGGAGTTGTCCGGCTTATGCTTAAAACCAGACTCCGGATAACTCAAGGCACGTTTCTGTAGTGGCTGTTTGTGGGTTGACCCAGGCTATGACGAGGGTTGACTTTCTACCATCTGGAAGATCAATAGTGATATTGTTCTTGACTCGCCACAGTTTTAATAAAAATGGATTTTTCAGAAAACAGTAGTGGGAGTATAGTAGAACTGGAAGTGATTCCAGAACCGCAAATGATTACTGATAAGAACCTAAAGATTCAATCTGGTTTGACATTCCGTTGGCCACTCCGCAGATATGGTGGGTAACCTCAGGCACCCGAGAGGTACTCCGGTAGCCTCAAGGACGGTGGCAGGGAGGTTCTTGTTTACCCAGACTTGCCATTGCTGTTGTTCCAGACTGTGAGACCCGGCAGGAGGATGAGTATAGCGTCGTTCTAGACTAGCTTTAGAAGTGCACGTGTATATGACTCTACCAGAGGGTTGTCGTAGTCAGTGGGAGCAGCGGAAGCATTGGTGGACAAGTGGCTTATGTCTATTTATAGACTAAAGCATAAATAGCGGAGATAGATCATCTATTTCTGATGTGACAGTCATAGGTTTGACTTCATCAGAATAGGGGATGGATCTGTTAAGAAGGTAGTAGGGTGTGATGTCCTCGTATTTGGATGGCATACATAGAGTAGGAAGTGAAATTCCTATACTACGATCGGTTATACTTTGGTTGTCACAAAGTGGTTTCTCCACATCGGATATAGATATAATATCAGACATTCTGATTACTAGATCTATGGTTTTAGATCTAGATTTGGGAAGTGTCCCAATCAGGGTACTTAGACAACATTCTAAAGGTTTTCAGAATAGATGACTCCTGGCTCGGTAGTGTACCTGCAGGTGATGGAGTCACCCTCTCTGAAGGTGTCTTACAGACTAAAGGGGAGAAAGATGTGCATGATTGGCAGATCACTTGCTTAGGCAATTGAGTCAATCATGAAATGTCAAGTACCACACCAGATGTTGTTTTTGCAGTAGATGCAATAAGTTGATATTGATCCAATCCTGGAGGAACATTCGGAAGCAGTTTTAGAACATAAGTGGATGTTCTAGGGATATGATAACGACAGCCTCTTTCGGGAGACATTTATCATTCCAGGCTTCCAAGGTGACCTGGATGACAGAGTGGCTGTCAGAGTTATAGTTTTCCCTCTGACGAGGGGCAGTGTTTTGGACAGGTGATCCAAGCAGATACTGAGGGAGGCATGGCGCAGGGTACTGATTAAGTTCAGTTAACGATACAGTCTAAGAAGTTTGGATTTGGAGTTCATTTATGAACTAGGTCCCATCAGACATCCAGACACATTCTAAGACAGGTATTGTTCACTTCGGGAGATGGCTTTCTCCGCGAACTTGAGATATAGAGAGATATAGAAAGAAACATCAAGGCGGATCCACTTACTGAGGCTATTCCTCGAACGCAATAGTTTCGCAAACAGGTTTTGTGAGACTGATTAGTAGAGGAGTTGGGTGTTCGGTATCACACGGGCTGTGAGTATGCGACATCGCAATAATTAGCCTTAAGTGCAAGTGGGAGATTGTTGGAGATAGTGCCCTCAGAGTCAATTATTGGATCACAGGCAAGTGATTGCAATGATTGAGGGAGGACCTATGCCGGTAGGACAGTCTTACTCAAGATGAAAGTATGCTATCTGGTTAATCTTTATCATCGTGTACTGCTTTAGGTGACCTTACAGGTCACTATTGCACGTTGATAGAGCCCCTAGGATTCTTGCTTGACTGCCAGCAGTATGATGGCGATCATATACGTAGGAGCTGGGGTCTATAAGCACATCCTTAAAAGGTCCCTAGTCGTGGGAGTTTCGAGACAGGGCATCGATACTCCAGAGTAGACTAGTGTATACAGTCGAGACCCCGACGAGGGGTGGTGGCCGGTCTCACAAGCCACTGGTGTCAGTTGGTTTACCTAAGATGTATACAGGTGCTCATTTGGTTATGAGTACACCGGACAGGACTCGCCGGGAACATGCTAGTTGGTCTTATACCTGACGTCAGATAGCAGTTCCCTGGTAACATGTGTACAGGTTAGTTCATCGACCTGAGATCGTCATTTGTATCATGTGAGTTCCCACTGTACTTTGATTACTACCCTACCACGGCTTAAAGGAGTCGTGCAAACAGGTTTTAGTTGGGTACAGTCCCGAGCCACATGGAGGCAGTGAGCGGATCTTCAGGGGTTCGTCTCTTCTGGTATTGGGGGTGAGGTCGCGCTGTGTCTAGGAGAGCCATTACACGAAGTCTTTGGCCAAGGCAGGAGATTTACTGGTAGGTATTCCAGCAGTATCTCAGGGTGTTCTGGAATACACTCCGACACGACTTGTACCGCTTTTGGGGGTCTGAATTTTACCAACCCCTTAGGCCCGCCATGCGATACTCATAGACGAACGGACCGGACAGTACGGATATTGTCACTGACAGGCTCAGTAGGGTGTCAGGATGAGTTTGCTCATCGACGTTCCTTTTGGTCAATACCTGGTAGCCCGTTACATATGACTAATACCTCTGACGTGCTAGTGGTTAAATCCACAACCAATGTATTGACGAGTCTTTAGAGTCCCCCACAAACCGTTTCTCAAGTTTCGGGCGAAACGCTGTAGAGGCCGTATGGAGATATGGCAGGGTTCGATCATATACGTGCGGTATTACACGGATCATGATCCGACGGATAATACTAGCGGGCTTTGGTTTAAGCCGGATCCTAGTATTGTACAGTGTAGATTTTGTCTCATTGCATTTGTATTCGGTCGGAATACAAATGCGGGTATGTATATACAGTTGCGAGGTTTTCCTGTAATTTATTACGGGATCGTTTTTCTGAAGTTGCCAGTTTGCTTTCCGGTTTCGGCCATTTTCCTTTGTTTCTTTCTTTGGCTGAATTTTGGTGGAGGGGGTTATTTGCAATTGTGCATTTTATGGAGAAGACTTTTATTGATAGCTTCATGATGGTTCAACCATCATTTGATTCTTTGTTAATCATGGCTTGACTTTTTCTTGATTTGAGAGATGATGGGTTTTGCTTTTTGACTTAGTTGTGATCATTATTCATCATGATAACCCTTTCTCTCTCTTGCATTATTTGCTCACTCTCTCATCTCATTCCATAGAGTTTGGCCGGCCATTCCTTGGAGGGGCTGTCCAAAATATTTGTGAGGGTTTTTTTTCTCTTCATGCTTGCAAAAAATTCCCAAGTTCATCCAAAAAGCTTGCATCTCCTTCACCACTTCCAAAAGGCAACTTCACATAACCCCTTGAGACAAACCACTCTACACTTAGCCTACAGCATCCTTGGACATGTCGACTCGCCAATTTCGTGCCCGAGTTGCCTCGGTCCAGAGGTGGGAGCCCGTAAAAGAACCCGGCGATGTGGTGCTCTTCCGACGAGGAGGTGAAGACCGGAGATTCCGCGGGGAGATCGGGATGACGACGAGAAGACCGAAGGATATGGATCGCTCGGTATATCTCTCTACCCATTTTCTTGTTTGCTATCATTAGGTTAATGGCCCGATCCCGGTTTTTAGTCCGCGGTAGCGCCACTTTTAAAAGTTAAAGAAAAGTATCGTTTCCGCATTTTGGCCTCGTTCAGACGGCCGGGGCGTAGCCGTGCACTTACACTGGTATCAGAGCCACGCCATTAACCTAGTCTAGCTTGCTCTAGCGTGTTTAAAGCTTCGATCAAACAAATATCCCAAAACCGCGATTTCTTGTGGATCAGTTTTCTGTCGATATGCTTTTACATGATTGTTGCACATTCACATTGCCATATTTATGCTATCAGATTACATGTGATAGATTTATCGCTGTTTGTGCATACTTGCGATTTCAGTATGATGTTATTTACTATTCATGAGTTGGCAACTCACCCCCATTGCGCCACAGTGTTTTGCAGGACTTACCCTCAGAGTAGTCGCGGCAGGGTGCCTTTTTATCTCTACTTTTGCGGATACCGCTACGGTTGGCTGTGAGGCCTTTGCTATTAGGTAGGTTCACGGTTATCCGTTTTGTACATTGGGTATCTTTTTGTTGATCTAGTATTCTCCATCTACCACTTCTTGTATTTGCCTTAGAGACGAGTTGTGAGGTTTCAGTGTTGTATATATTTTTGGTGACTTTTGGGTGCCGTGCTCGTGGGAGCCGGTCTTGTTGTAAAGTTTTACCTCCTTATGATGTTTTCATTTATATTTCTTCGCTTCAGCATCGTATATATGTTGTGGTGGTTTTCTCCCATTTGGGATGCTTTATTTTTATTCAATGTTGTACCCGTTTTCGGGGTTGGTTTTAACAAAGGAGGTGCTGCCGAAATTTTCAAGAAAGAAAACTAAAGTTAAGGATTTTACTTGAAATCTTCCGAATGTTTTAAACTATGTTTTTCTCTTCTTATCCAGTTTTGGGTGGTTTAGATTTCTGGGTTTCGGCTTACTTAAGTTGCGTACACCTGTTGACGTTACGTAGTTTAAGTGCCGGTTACGGGCCTAACTTTTGGGTCGTGACAAAGTTGGTATCAGTGCGCTAGGTTTTTCCCGTTCGGAGTGTAGGATGACCTTGGTTTGATGGAGTAGGTAGCTTAAGCAGATTAACGTAGCGTGTGTATGTTCCGCGGCATACTTACGACACAGTACTCTGCCTAAGTGACCTTAGGACTTATTGATTGAAATTCCTTCCGTGATTATATACATCCTTGTAATTCGATTTCTGTATCCTTATCGAATCTTGTTTCAAATTCCAGCCTCTATGCCGCCGAAGACTACGAGGGCACAGAGAGCGGCCGCGAAGGCCGAGGTCAGAGTTGACTCATCTGAGGCGAGGACTGACCAGGGCGGTGCGCCTGTTATACCGGATCACATTGCTATGTTTGGGGCTGGTATGCAGGACTTGGCCAGATGATGGGGTTTTTAGTTGAGGCCATTCGAGCGTAGGGGCAGGCTGTTGTTCCACCCGTTGCGGGAGCTGCGATGGTACCTACTGTTCTGGCAGTCACAGCTACAGCTCCGGAGGTTATCACCGTGTCACTGTCAGAGTTCATGAGGCTGAGGCCTCTGATTTTCACTAGCACATATGTAGCCGAGGATCTGCAGTCGTTTATCGACCGGATGGCTAGGATTTGTCGTTCGCTCCGATGCTCCAACGAGAGATGGGTGGAGTTCGCGAGCTTCCGTCTGAAGGGTCTGGCCCAGAAGTGGTGTGAGTCCTTGGAGAGGGGCAGAGTCGTAGGTCTTGCTTCTATGACCTGGGCTGAGTCTGTGACGGTGTTTCTTGCCCGTTTTCTTCCACCGAGCATCTGGGATGCGCGAGCGTGCAGATTTAAGTCGTTACGCCAGACTCCGGGGATGACGGTGTCTGAGTATGATGTACTGTTTACCGAGCTGTCTGTGTATGCTCTGTACTTGGTAGCGACTGAGGAGATGAGGGTGAAGAGGTTTGTTCGAGGCCTGCTTACCCAGTTGTTCCTAGCCATCAGCATTCAGCATTGCGACACCTATGCAGCAGCGGTAGACACAGCCCTATTAGTAGAGGAGCGTCTTTCTGAGTCGTCGGTTGCTTCGGAATCGAAGAGGGTTCGTACTGGTGATTCAGCGGGGAAGCGGGCATTTAGATGTCATGACAGTTCCCGTTCAGATACTGGGGGTAGTGGAGGTTCGGGACGAGGTCGGCTTTTTAGCTCTTATCCTCAGGAGAGTCAGCAGTTTTCTTCTGGATGTTACCGGTGTAAGTCAACGTTACACACCCCACAAGATGCGGGGAGGCGAAATAGGTAAAACAATCATTTTGTTCAAAGTAACATCGACTATCAAACGGATCTTTGCTAAACCCTAACTAACAAACTATCTAGAAGTAGTTAACTACTATGATAGATGATTATACCTCAAGATTCTAGTCCTTTTTGTTCTTGTTTTTCACCTCCTCGTCGGCCTCCTCGATGTAATAGAAGATCCACCCGAGAGTTCCTTCTTCAAGCTTTATCCTCTAACTTGAGGTAACTAAGTGGCTAGGATTGCTAATCCAAGTGACCTAGAGGATATAGAGATAGATTAAGGATCTATTAGTCTTGCTAACCCTAGGGTTCTCAACACATGAGAGGATTAGGGTTAGGATGAAGAAGATGAGAGCTTGAGAAGAGAGAATGTGTATGTGATAATGAAATAAATCTTGAGTCTCTTAGATAATTATGAAGCATGAAAAATATCTAAACAATAATAAATATATTCAACAACCATGCATCATTAATTACCTTGAGCTGAATCACCTCATGACTCATGGTGTAATTAATGAAAATTACATCACCTCTCCACCTCATTAAGTTTAATTCACAAATAAATTAAAACTAAATGAGTCACCTTTCTTCTAGAAGCTTCTCGACTAATTACGAGAATGCCCCTCCCATCCATATTTATAAAAAACACTTATATACTGAGACTGCATAAATACAATAATCCAATACTAGAATCTGGCTTAATCCAAAGCCTGCTAGTATAATCTGTCCGAACATCACACGTGCACAAGTACACGTATATGTCCGAACCCTGTCGTAAAACCATACGACCTCTATATCGTTTCGCCTGAAGCAGGGAAACTCTCTGTGTGGGACTCTAAAGACTCGACACTACGCTGGCAGTGGGTTTAACCACAGTCCGCAAGCGGTACTAGCTGTACATAACGGTCCCCAGGTAGATGTCGATAAGAAGGTCGATGAGGAAACCCATCCGAACTCCTACTGAGCCTGATGTTACAATCTCCGTACAGTCCGGTCTGTTCGTCTAAGACTATCGCATATCGGGCCTAGGGAGGCGGCAAGCGTCAGTCCCCTGAAAGCGGTATAAGTCATGTCGGAGTGAAGCCCATCACACCTTGAGAAGCTACTGGAAAACCTACCAGTAAATCTCGCTTGCCCTGGCCAGGGACCTTGCGTAATGGCTCTCCAAACACAGCGCGATATCAACCCCCAACACCGGGAGAAATGAATCCTATCTAACCGCCACTGCCTCTAAGTGCTTCGGGACTGCACCCAACTGCTATCTGTTTGCACGACTCAGTCGAGCCGTGGTAGGGTAGCAATCTAAGAATAGTGGGAACACACTCGAGGCGAAGCAGCAGTGTCAAGTCTACGGACTATGCTGTACTCATGTTACCTGGGAACTGTTAACTGACGACGGGTATAATACCAACCAACAGTTCCCTGCGAGTCCTGTCCGGTGTACCTGTAACCCAACGAGCACCTGCATACTATCTCCAGTACAACATACTAATGGCTGTGGGACAGACCACTCCCCTACTAGGACGAGAAGCGTATACACTAGTCTACTCCGGAGTATCGATGCCCTGTCTCGATAATCCTGCAACTAGGGACCTGAAAAAGGATGTGCATGTAGACCACCCAGCCCCCACTAGTGTGACTGCCATCACAATGCTGGTAGTCAAGCAAGATCCTATGGGCTCTATCAATATGTATTCGCGATATGCTAAAAGAAACATATACACATATTAAGATATATATAAACCAAGTAGCATACTACTATGTTGAGTAAGACTGTTAATACAACTGTGAATATCCCAAGCTTCCATTAAGTAATATACAAGCTAGTATGATACAATAATGGCCCCTAGGGCATATACACTAACAATCTCCCACTTGCACTAGGGCCATGTACTGGCGTATCGAAGACCTATCATCTCGAATAGCCTCTCGAACTGTGTCTGAGGTAAGGCCTTAGTGAATGGATCTGCAGTGTTCTCCTCTGTAGCAACTCTCCGGACCTTGATCTCCCGGCGATCTATGATCTCCCTGATCAGGTGATACCGCCTCAAGATGTGTCTGGATTTTTGATGGGACTTGGGTTCCTTCGCTAAAGCTATAGCCCCGTTGTTGTCGCAATACAGAGGTATTGGATCAACAATGGATGGAATCACCTGAAGTTCTGTTAAGAACTTCTTTATCCAGACTGCTTCTTTTGCAGCATCAGAAGCTGCGATATACTTCGCTTCCATCGTCGAGTCAGCAACAGTGTCCTGCTTGGAACTCTTCCAGCACACCGTCCCTCCATTAAGGGTAAAGACATAACCTGACATGGACTTGGAGTTATCCTTGTCACTCTGGAAGCTGGAGTCAGCAAAAGCCTCGATCTGGAGATCTTTTCCGCCGTAAACCAAGAACATATCCTTAGTCCTTCTCAGGTAATTAAGAATGTTCTTTACTGCTATCCAGTGCTTCTCCCCGGATCTGACTGATACTGGCTTACCACGCTTAGTGCGTAAGCTACATCTGGTCCGGTGCACAACATCGCATACATTATAGAGCCTACTGCAGAAGCGTAGGGTATAATTGACATGTGCTCGCTTTCCAAATCATTCTTGGGAGACATCTCTTTGGAGAGGGTGATTCCGTGATAAGCCGGTAAATTACCTCGCTTAGAATCTTCCATACTAAATCTTTTCAGTATAGTGTCGATATACCTGGACTGCGAAAGTCCCAACATCCTCTTAGATCTATCACGATAGATCTGGATCCCCAGAATGTTAGAGGCATCACCCAGGTCTTTCATGGAGAACCTGTATGACAAGAATCCTTTGACAAGAATCCTTTGACAGATTGTAGCATAGGAATGTCATTTCCTATCAAGAGAATGTCATCCACGTACAAGACGAGGAATACGACAGTTCGTGCTACAATCTTACTATATATACATGGCTCATCTGGATTTTTGATAAAGTCATATTCTTTGACCGTTTCATCAAAATAGATGTTCCAACTCCGCGATGCCTACTTTAGTCCATAAATGGACTTAAGCAACCTGCACACTTTCCCGCTACTCCCACTTTGATTGAAACCTTCTGGCTGATCCATATAGACGCACTCGTCCAAATTTCCAATTAGGAAAGCCGTCTTTACGTCCATCTACCAGTTCTCATAATCATGGAAGGCATTAATGGCAAGAAGGATCCGAATGGATTTGAGCATAGCCACTGGAGAAAAAGTTTCGTCATAGTCCAAACCAGGCCTTTGACGAAAACCCTTTGCAACAAGTCTAGCCTTATAGGTTTCCACCTGTCTATCTACACCAATCTTCTTTCTGAATATCCACTTGCATCCTATGGGTTTTACCCCATCTGGAGCAAAGTCCAAAGTCCATACTTTGTTTTTGTACATGGACTCTATCTCGGTCCGCATTGCATCCAGCCATCTTACCGAGTCGCCGCTCTGGATGGCCTGCTGGAAGCTAGTAGGTTCATCATTATCAATGACGCAATCCTCTCTATCCCCGTCTATGAGAAAACCGTAGTATCTCTTAGGCGGATGAGACGGCCTACTACTTTTGCGGAGGGGTGCGGGAATGTCCTGTTCTTCTGGAACTTCTGGTTCTACCAAGCTTTCAGTAGTAGATTGTGGTTCTGGAATTTCTTCCAGTTCTATTGTGCTCCCACTTGTTTCTTTTTCTAAAAACTACTGTTCTAGAAAATGGGCATTGCGAGAAACAAAAACCTTTTGTTCCTCTGCGTAATAGAAAAAATACCCCTTGGAGTTCTTTGGATATCCCACAAACTTACACTGTACTGAGCGTGCCTCGAGTTTGTCCATATGCTGCTTTTTAACAAAAGCAGGACATCCCCATATCTTGAGATACTGAAGATAGGGTTTTTTCCCACTCCACATCTGATATGGTGTGGTAGGCACAGTCTTGGTAGGAACTCTGTTCAAAAGATATGCAGCTGATTCTAGTGCATAACCTTAGAAAGATCGCGGTAACTCAGCATTACTCATCATGGAACGCACCATATTCAATAGGGTTCGGTTCCGTCTCTCCGATACACCGTTGTGTTGTGGAGTGTATGGAGGAGTAAGCTGAGAGAGAATTCCTTTCTCTTTTAGGTAACCCAGGAACTCGGCACTTAAGTATTCACCATCTCGATCAGATCTCAGTGTCTTGATACTTTTGCCGGTTTGGTTTTCTACTTCATTCTTATATTCTCGGAATTTCTCAAAGGCCTCGGATTTATGTTTCATCAAGAAAATCAATCCATACCTAGAGAAATCATCCGTAAAAGTAATGAAATAAAAAAAACCGCTTCTTGCATGTGTAGACATTGGACCGCATACATCGCTGTGTATGAGTCCTAAGAGATCGCTCGTTGTCTTTGTCATCATTCCTTTGAGGCATGATTGACAAGTGGCATAAGATTGATATTCGAACGGATCCAAGTATCCTTCTTTATTTAACTTAGTTAACCTTGTCTCATTGATGTGACCTAGTCTACAATGCCATAAGAAAGCCTAATTTATATCTGGAGACTTTCTTTTTAGTGTGTTCTGGACATTGAAAATCTGCAATTGGTTTAACACGTATATACCGTTATCTAGTGTACCGGACCCAATCAAACCATGATTAAGGTGGATGTTAACAACATCGCTTACAAACATGAAATCATAACCTTCTTTTGATAACAACGATACTGATATGATATTACACGTTAAACTAGGTACACAAAAACAGTTGCGTAAAACCAAAATATGTCCACTCGTCAATACAAGGTGATAATCCCCTACGGACACAGCATCCATGCTCGCTCCGTTCGCAACTTTCAGGGTCATATCACCAGTCTTCAGCACTCTACGGCTTCCAGTGCCTGCAATGAATTGCATATATAAGATCCTGATCCGGTATCAAATACCCAGGAAGTAGAGTTGATTGACAGACAATTTTCAATTACAAACACCTGAAGCCGAAGCCACAACTTGCCTCGGGTCCTGGTTCTTGGCAATCCAAGCTTTGCAATACTTCTTCCTATGGCCTTTTTTACGACAGTGGAAGCACTCGTCCTTTGCTACTATCGGCACCGCAACCTTTGCCTTTCCCTTGACTCCCACCTTACCAACACCACCTCTCGGTTTGGTAGCGGCCTTCTTCTTCCTTCCTTTGGCCCTTGCCTTTGACCTGGAAGAGGAAACACCACGAACAAACATAGCGGGTTTTTTCCTTGCTTTCTGCAAGGTGCCCTCTGCACTCCTCAACATGTTAAGGAGTTCTGGAAGTTCAACTTCTTTACCTTGAATATTGAAATTCAGGATAAACTGGGCGTAGGTGGAAGGAAGGGACTGGAGAACCAAGTCTGTATACAACTCGTTCTCTAATGTTGTCCCGAGGTCCGCGAGCTCCCCAATATAGCCAATCATCTTAAGGACATGTTCCCCTACAGATAATCCGACGGCCAGCCTCGACTGAAACAAGTTCTTCGAGGTCTCGTATCTAGCTATACGAGATTGCTCTCCATACAGTTCCTTGGTGTGGAGAAATATGGATTCAAGATCCATATTCTCGTGCCTTCTTTGATGTTCATTATCCATAGAGGCAAGCACGGTGCATTTGGCTTTCGCGCAGTCAATCTCCCAGGTCTTGCAGATTTCCTTATCCGCGACACTGGATTCTGGACCTGGGACGGTAGGGGCTTTAGTAGTAAGTACATACCCCAATTTGTCATAGGAAATTGCCATCTTGACATTCCGGAATCAATCTTTATAGTTTGGCCCTGTCAAAATATTTTTATTTAATAATAACTTAAGGCCCGTCATGTTCTGGTCGCTGTAATCTGGAGAGAGAGAAGAAACAATTAGCATGATGCTCTTGCAAGTTTAGAGTGGTTTTTAGTTTATCTAAACAGGATGGCTCTCACTGTTTCTCGAATCCTTCCTCAAACCAAAAAAGAAGAACTAGTCAGGACTATTCTCACCGTACAATACTTGCTTAACCTTTCAGCCAGGCAAGTGTCGGTACTTCGAGGGAGGTTTTATGACGCTTTCGCAAAGTTCCTTAATTAAATAACCTCTTTTCCCTGGGAGCATAGCCCCGCTGACACCTTTCTCGACACTTACTTGGTTTATAGCATTCATCGTTGAGTGAAAGAATCTCCCGATGAGTAGCATATACTCATAGTAGGATCGGGATCCAAATATCATCGTGTGATAAAGCTGAAGGAATCCTACCAAAATTATCACACTCCAAATGGTATGCAACTCTAGCACGTTTCAGTTTCTTTAGAAACTCCCGATATAGATTTTTGCCCCATGTTCTTATGACCTTGACGTTGGCCAAAATGTCATAAGTCACATGTCAAGTTCTACCCATCATTATCTTGTTAATTTGAACCTATCCGTACATACCCCTGACGTTGGCTAAATGGTAGTACGTCTGTCTCAAACCAACTCATCTATCTATGCAACAGATGAATACCCAGCAGCTACCAAACACTATACCTTGGCGTTGGTCAAAATACATAGCTTGAATACTACTGAATACCCAAATGAAATGGCGAAGGGCTACGAATGGTTTTGGCGAAACCGTGAACGTAGTGAACTTGATATAATCGAAGGAACCTGATAGCTTTTAAAAGGAGTGATTTAAGCTCCGCAATTAAAAATCTTCTGTTTTAAAATAACCGAGTGGTTTCTTTTAAACCGTTCCAATGATTCAACTTTGGTTTATTTTCTTTGCATTAATATAATGTGTCCCATCAATTAACCTATCATTGCAGAAAACAATGAAAATACAACGTCCGCTTATGCCATCCGCATTCGCCACTGGGCCCCGTCATTCACCCGTTAGGTTACTTAACTAACGACAGAGCGGGGGCTGGGCTAGCGCGGATGCAAAACATAAGCAACACCTACTAGATATCATATATAGATATTGTACATTCGTCAGACGCAATAATAGGCATTCCAGATTACAGATGAACATAATTGATATTCTAGGAATTCGCATTTCCTTTGAGCCTGCAATGAAAGACGGATTACATAGTCGTGATGAATAGCCAACCCCACCCTAGACCCCTACGGGTACGACAAACTACCCGTCAAGTACCCAAAGTGAAGCGGTCTCCCTCAACGACGTGAGTAGGCCACTAAGCACTTCAAAGTACCCGGTAGTTTGTGCACCCCACCTTGGGTCTATCCTAGGAGCAGAAAACAGTAAATGAAATAATACAACGGTGGCTACAACCTCAACCCGAATGTGCCCCGCAAAAGAATATTACAACAAATTACAATTTACATTTGAATGAAAGAAACACTCGTCTCACATCCCCGGCTATCCATTCACGACAATCCAACAAGTTCATATCCACAAACATAAAGTAACCATTACAGAAATGTGTAACCCCCTGCTAACCAACATACTAACAATTAGGGGACGTTTACGAACACATTAATCACAACACAGATATAATCCAGTTAGACAAAGTTCTTAGAATTTCGATCAAGCACCACATATGAATCTACTCTGAATAATTCTCTGTGCACATAAAACCTTAGCAAAAACAAAATATCCCAGAAAACCCAACATCAACACAGAAGAATAACTGAGCAAATTTGGGTTGACTCGGTGTCAACTCGGCCGCAGATCCGCGGCGGATCGCATGGATCGGCCGCGGTTCCGCGGTGGTTTGGATGAGTCACGATCCAAAATTTCTTCACAATTCTTAAAAAACCCTGCTTGTATTTTTAAGGGTTCCTGAAAAATTTTTAGACCCCAATTTAAAATCGGCAGAAACTTGGTGAAAATGTCATTTTTTCGGGATTAAATCGCGATCGAATTTCTAAAGACTTTGCTAACATGTTAGTTATGGTTTAGCTAGGCTCTGATACCACTGTAAGTCAATGTTACACACCCCACAAGATGCGGGGTGGCGGAATAGGTAAAACAATCATTTTGTTCAAAGTAATATCGACTATCAAACGGATCTTTGCTAAACCCTAACTAACAAACTATCTAGAAGTAGTTAACTACTATGATAGATGATTATACCTCAAGATACTAGACCTTCTTGTTCTTGTTGTTCACCTCCTCGTCGGCCTCCTCGATGTAATAGAAGATCCACCCGAGAGTTCCTTTTTCAAGCTTTAACCTCTAACTTGAGGTAAATAAGTGGCTAGGATTACTAATCTAAGTGACCTAGAGAATATAGAGATAGATTAAAGATCTATTAGTCTTGCTAACCCTAGAGTTCTTAACACATGAGAGGATTAGGGTTAGGATGAAGAAGATGAGAGCTTGAGGAGAGAGAATGTGTATGTGATAATGAAATAAATCTTGAGTCTCTTAGATAATTATGAAGCATGAAAAATATCTAAACAATAATAAATATATTCAACAACCATGCTTCATTAATTACCTTGAGGTGAATCACCTCATGAATCATGGTGTAATTAATGAAAATTACACATCACCTCTTCACCTCATTAAGTTTAATTTACAAATGAATTAAAAATAAATGAGTCACCTTTCTTCTAGAAGCTTCTCGACTAATTACGAGAATGCCCCTTCCATCCGTATTTATAAAAAACACGGATATACTGAGACTGCATAAATCCAATAATCCAATACTAGAATCTGGCTTAAACCAAAGCCTGCTAGTATAATCTGTCCGAACATCACACGTGCATAAGTACACGTATATGTCCAAACCCTATCGTAAAACCATGCGAACTTTATATCGTTTCGCCTAAAGTAAGGAAACCCTCTGTGTGAGACTCTAAAGACTCGACACTACGCTGGCAGTAGGTTTAACCACAGGCCGCAAGCGGTACTAGCTGTACATAACGGTCCCCAGGTAGATGTCGATAAGAAGATCGATGAGGAAACCCATCCGAACTCCTACTGAGCCTGATGTGACAATCTCCGTACAGTCCGGTCTGTTCGTCTAAGACTATCGCATATCGGGCCTAGGGGGCGGCAAGCGTCAGTCCCCTAAAAGCGGTATAAGTCGTGTCGGAGTGAAGCCCATCACACCTTGAGAAGCTACTGGAAAACCTACCAGTAAATCTCGCTTGCCCTGGCTAGGGACCTTGTGTAATGGCTTTCCAAACACAGCGTGATATCAACCCCCAACACCGGGAGAGACGAATCCTATCTAACCGCTATTATCTCCAAGTGCTTCAAGACTGCACCCAACTGCTACCTGTTTGCATGACTCAGTCGAGCTCTGGTAGGGTAGCAATCTAAGAACAGTGGGAACACACTCGAGGTGAAGCAGCAGTGTCAAGTCTACGGACTTTGCTGTACTCGTGTCACCCGGGAACTGTTAACTGACGACGGGTATAATACCAACCAACAGTTCCCTACGAGTCCTGTCCGGTGTACCCGTAACCCAACGAGCATCTGCATACTATCTCCAGTACAATGTACTAATGGCTGTGGGACAGACCATCTCCCCTGCTGGGACGAGAAGCATATACACTAGTCTACTTCGAAGTATCGATGCCCTGTCTCGATGATCCTGCGACTAGGGACCTGAAAAAGGATTTGCTTGTAGACTACCCAGTCCCCACTAGTGTGACTGCCATCACAACGCTGGTAGTCAAGCAAGATCCTATGGGCTCTATCAATATGTATTCGCGATATGCTAAAAGAAACATATACATATATTACGATAGATATAAACCCAGTTGCATACTATTATGTTGAGCAAGACTGTTAATACAACTGTGAATATCCCAAGCTTCTATTAAATAATATACAAGCTAGTATGATACAATAATGGCCCCTAGGGCATAAAAATTAACAACCGGTGAGGGAGTCGGGGTCATTGGGCTGGAGATTGTGCTGAGCCATGTGTGGGTGAGGCAGCTGTACCGCAGGTTACCTTACCATCTTCTCCACCTCAGAGGGCGTTGCTCCTTATGCCTGTTGTTGCTCCACGTCAGACTCATGTGCAGAGAGGTCGGGGTCACGGTGGTTTTGTACCGAGAGGGCGGGGTGGTAGAGGCGGAGGTCAGCCAGTCGCCGGTAGAGAACAGGCTCGGGTGTTTGCCTTGACTCATCAGGACGCGCAGGCGTCCAATGCAGTGGTTTCAGGCATCTTTTCTGTATGTTCTTTTGATGCACATGTTCTTTTTGATCTGGGATCTACGCATTCTTATGTTTCTATGCACTTTATGCCGAGTTTGGGCCGAGAGTCGTGTTTGCTAGATCAGCCGCTTGTCGTGATTACTCCTGTCGGAGAGTCGTTTGTTGCGAGACACGTGTTCCGGTCGTGTGCTGTCCGTATAGGAGATAGAGATTTGTTCGTCGACTTGATCCTTCTTGAGATGTTGGACTTCGACGTTCTTTTGGGCATGGACTGGTTAGCTACTTGCTACGCGTCTGTGGACTGCCGCGAGAAGAAAGTTAGGTTTTGTTTTCCCGACGAGTCAGTGTTTGTTGTGCAGGGGGACCGTGGTGCCGCCCCTCACAGTTTGATTTCTGTCCTTTGCGCTAGTCGGCTTTTGAGGAGGGGATATCAGGGATTCTTGGCTTTCATTCATGATACTGGAGCCACAGTGGAGTCGTTGGACCGGGTTCCTACCGTGCAAGAGTTTCCCGACGTCTTTCCCGATGAGTTACCTAGGTTGCCGCCAGAGCGCGATATTGAGTTTTGCATTGATCTGATTCCCGGCGCGGGGCCTATTTCTATACCGCCTTATCGGATGGCTCCGGCGGAGCTTAGAGAGCTTAAAGATCAATTGCAAGAGTTGATTGATAGGGGACTTGTGCGTCCGAGTGTTTCCCCATGGGGATCTCCTGTTCTGTTTGTCAAGAAGAAGGACGACAGTTTGAGATTGTGTATGGATTATCGTCAATTGAACCGAGTTACGGTGCGGAATAGGTATCCTTTACCTCGCATTGACGATTTATTTGATCAGCTCCAGGGTGCGAAACATTTTTCTAAGATTGATTTGCGTTCGGGTTATCATCAGTTGCGGGTTCGGAATGATGACATTCCGAAGACTGCTTTTCGTACGCGCTATGGGCATTATGAGTATTTGGTGATGTCGTTCGGACTCACCAATGCGCCAGCAGCGTTCATGGATCTGATGAACCAGATTTTCAGGAGCGTATACAGTAGTTTACTCTGGAGTATCGATGCCCTGTCTCGATACTCCTATGACTAGGAACATTTGAAGGATGTACTTACCGACTACCCTGTCCCCACTAGTATGATCTGCATCATAATCCTGGTTGTCAAGTACTCATCCTAATGGCTTTATCAACATGTAATAGAGAGACAATAAATGTACATGTTAAGATAAAGAGCAACCAGATAGCATACTATCATATCGAGCAAGAAAGTCCTTTCTATATATGTCCAAGCATCCACTACAATATACATCACATGTACAGTAATGGCCTCTAGGGCATACATATAACTAACAATCTCCCACTTGCACTAAGGCCATCTGTTGTAGTATCCAATACCTAACAATATAGCAGTGGTTGTAGTATCCCATACTCAACCATCCCATAGAAGTCTCTCTAGGGGTAAGGTCTTTGTGAGTGGATCCGCTGTGTTATCCTTCGTGTCTAATCTCCTTACCTTGATCCCTTGGAGATCAAACATCTCCCTGATTAGGTGATACTTGCCTCAGAATATGTTTGGAACGCTGATGGGACCATCGTTCCTAGGCCAAAGCCACAACTCCATTGTTGTCACAATAACAGTTATTGGACGCTCAATGGTAGGAACCATGTTCATCTCATGAACAAGAAAATGCCCAGACAGCCACTTTGGAAGCATCATTGGTAGCAATGTATTCAGCCTTTATCGTCTAGTATGCCACGGTATCTAGATTGGAACTCTTCCAACATACTGTCCCTTGCACTGAGGGTAAAGACAATTCCCGTGACTGACTCTCAGTCGACCTTATCACTCTGCAAGCTCGAACCAAGAACTTTCTTTTAGTGCTTCTCAAGTACTTAAGAATGTCCTCCACAGCTTTCCAGTAATTCTTCTAAGATCCGATTGATTCCTGATCAGTACACCTAATGAGTCATCTACATCTGGTCTGGTACATAACATCGCATACTCTGATAGAGCCTACTGCCGAAGCATAGGATATCCCTTCTGTAAGTGCACGGCGGCGCCCCGGCCGTCAATCCGACGGCCAAATGCGGAAACGGTGATAAACTTTAATTTTGCGAACTTTGCAAACCGGCACCACCGCGCACTAAACCCCGGATCGGGCCATTAAACTAGATCTAGCTAACTAACAAGATAGGGAAGAGATATACCGACTGATCCGAGTCCTCCGGTCTTCATCTCCACTCCGATCTCCTCGCGGGATCTTCGTCCGTCTCCTCCTCGTCGGAAAGGGCACCACGAAGCCGGGTACTTTTACGGGCTCCCACCTCGATACCGAGGCAACTCGGGCATGAAGCTGGCAAGTCGACATGCCCAAGATATGCAGTAGAATGTGTAGTGTAGAGGCTATGTCTCATTTGGGATTTTGTTGCCATTTGAAAGATGATGGAGGAATCAAGAAGAAAAATGGTGCTTGCATTTTTCTAGCATAGGAATATGAGAATAAGAATGATGCCACCACAACCAAAATGAAACCCTCTCATAATTTTCTCATCTCATCTAAATGTGGCCGGCCAAGTTATCATGTGAGAATGGTGGAATGAAGGGATTTTTAGCATGAAGGGAGGTGATGGTAGGAGAAGAGAAAAGGGTGACCATAAACAAACATCAACCATAACCAATCCACATCAAACCCATACCCTCCCTTAACTTAATTAATGCAAGTGATGGATGAAAGATTCTAAACATATCATAATGAATATAAAAGCAAGATACCCCCTCCACAAAATGTTATTTGCACAATTGCAAATAACCCCCTCCATCGGAAAAGTCCGGCCGGGAAAGAACAAAGGAAAACCGGCCGGAACGGAATGCAAACCGGCAACTCCAGAAAACTGGCCCCGTAATAAATTACAGGAAAACCCCAATACTGTGCATACACACCCGCATCTGTATTCCGTCCGGATACAAATGCAAAGAGACAAAATCTACACTGTACTAAACTAGGATCCGGCTTAAACCAAAGCCGGCTAGTAATATCCGTTCGATCCTGATCCGTGCAATACCGCATGTATCTGACCGAACCCTGCCATATATCTATACGGCCTCTAGTACAAACCGTCCGATCCTGATCCGTGCAATACCGCACGTATCTGATCGGACCCTGCCATATCTCCATACGGCCTCTACAGCGTTTCGCCCGAAAGCTTGAGTAACTGAAAGTGTGGTGGACTCTAAAGACTCGTCAATACTATGGCTGTGGATTTAACCACTAGCACGTCAGAGGTATAAGCCAATACGTAACGGGCCACCAGCTATTGACTAAAAGGGACGTCGATGAGCGAACTTATCCTGACACCCTACTGAGCCTGTCAGTGACAATATCCGTACAGTCCGGTCCGTTCGTCTATGAGCATCGCATGGCGGGCCTAGGGGGTTGGTAAAAATCAGACCCCCAAAAGCGGTACAAGTCGTGTCGGAGTGTAGCCCAGAACACCCTGAGATACTACTGGAATACCTATCAGTAAATCTCCTGCCTTGGCCAAGGACTTCGTATAATGGCTCTCCTAGACACAGCGCGACCTCACCCCCAATACCGGGAGAGACGAACCCCCGAAGATCCGCTCACTGCCTCCATGTGGCTCGGGACTGTACCCAACTAAAACCTGTTTGCACGACTCCTTTGAGCCGTGGTAGGGTAGTAATCAAAGTACAGTGGGAAATCACACGAGACAAATGACGATCCTCAGGTCGATGAACTAACCTGTACACATGTCACCTGGGAACTGCTATCTGACGTATGGTATAATCCCAACTAGCAGGTTCCCGGCGAGTCCTGTCCGGTGTACTCATAACCCAATGAGCACCTGTATACATCTTAGGTGAACCAACTGACACCAGTGGCTTATGAGACCGGCCACCGCCCCTCGTCGGGGTCTCGACTGTATACACTAGTCTACTCTGGAGAATCGATGCCCTGTCTCGAAACTCCCACGACTAGGGACCTTTTAAGGATGTGCTTATAGACTCCAGCTCTCACTTATATGATCGCCCTCATACTGCTGGCAGTCAAGCAAGAATCCTAGGGGCTCTATCAACGTGCAATAGCAACCTGTCAGGTCACCTAAAGCAGTACACGATGATAAAGGTAAACCAGATAGCATACTATCATCTCGAGTAAGACTGTCGTACCGGGATAGGTCCTCCCTCAATCATTGCAATCACGTGCCTGTGATCCAATAATTGACTCTGAGGGCACTATCTCCAACAATCTCCCACTTGCACTCAAGGCTAATTATTGCGATGTCGCATACTCACAGCCCGTGTGATACCGAACACCCAACTCCTCTACTAGTCAGTCTCACAAAGCTCGTTTACGAGACTATTGCGTTCGAGGAATAGCCTCAGCGAGTGGATCCGCTTTGATGTTTCTTTCTATGTCTCTCTAAATCTCAAGTTCGCGGAGAATGCCATCTCCCGAAATGAGCAATACCTGTCTTAGAGTGTCTGGATGTCTGATGGGACCGAGCTCATAAATGAACTCTAAATCCAAACTTCTTAGAATGTATCGTCAACTGAACTTAATCAGTATCCTGCGCCATGCCACCCTCAGTATTTCCTTGGACCACCTGTCCAAAATACTGCCCCTCGTCAGAAGGAAAACTATAACTCTGATAACATCCTTGTCGTCCATGTCACCTTGGAAGCCTGGAGTGATAACCGTCTCCTAAAGGAGGCAGCCGTTATCATATCCCTAGAATATTCACTTATGTTCTAAAACTGCTTCCGACTGTTTCTCCAGGATTGGATCAATGTCAATTTATTGCATCTAGTGCAAGAACAACATCTGGTGTGGTACTTGATATCTCATGATTGACTCAATTGCCTAAGCAAGTGATCTGTCAATCATGCATATCCCTCTCTACTTTAGTCTATAAGACACCTTTAGAGAGGGTGACTCCATCACCTGCAGGTACACTACCGTGCCAGGAGTCGTCCATTCTAAATACTCTTAGAATGCTGTCAAAGTACCCTGATTGGGAAACCACCCAAATCTAGATCTAAAAACCATAGATCTAGTAACCAGTATGTCTGATATTGTGTCCAAGTCCCTTGTGGAGAAACCACTGTGTGACGACCATAGTATAACCGATCGTAGTATAGGAATGTCACTTCCTACTTTGTGTATGTCATCCAAAACCCGGATATCACACCCTACTACCTTCTCAACAGATCCATCCCCTATTCTGATGACGTCAAACCTATGACTGTCACATCAGAAATAGATGATCTATCTCCGCTATATCTGCTTTAGTCTACAAATAGACATAAGCCTGATATCCACCAATGCTTCCGCTGCTCCCACTGACTACGACAACCCTCTGGCAGAGTCATATAGACGTGCACTTCTAAAGCTAGTTTAGAACGACGCTATACTCATCCTCCTGCCGGGCCTCGCAGCCTGGAACAACAGCAATGGCAAGTGTGGGTAAACAAGAACTTCCTTGTCACCGTCCTTGAGGCTACCGGAGTACCTCTCGGGTGCCTGAAGTTACCCACCGTATCTGCGGAGTGGCCAATGGAATGTCAAATCAGATTGAATCTTTAGGTTCCTTATCAAATCTTCAGTAATCGTTTGCGGTTCTGGAATCACTTCCAGTTCTACCATACTCCCACTACTGTTTTTGAAAAAATCCATTTTTATTAAAACTGTGGCGAGTCAAGAACAATATCACTATTGATCTTTCTTATGGTAGAAAGTCAACCCTCGTCATAGCCTGGGTCAACCCACAAACAGCCATTACAGAAACGTGCCTTTGATTCATCCAGAGTCTGGTTTTAAGCATAATCCGGACAACTCCCCGTACCTTAACAATGTTTAGATATGAACTGTACTATATCCAATATAGAACCAGAGGCACATATTTAATTGAACCAGATTCAAATCATGCAGCTGTCTCCAGTGCATGTCAACTAAATGGAGAGAGGCCGATCAGCGTTACTCAACTTAGAAATGCTTCCAATTATGAGTAACCTGAAAGAGAAGCAATTTCTCTTTATCATTACTATCAACTGAATACCATACACAAGTATCTACATCTTCGATCACTTTGAAGAATACCGATACTTGCTACACCTGGTTCTCTACTCTATTCAAATACCTATAACTCCTCTAAACTCAGACCCTGTGTTTCTACGAAACACATGTTTAAGAACTAGAGAAGTTAAAAGTAAACAGAATATAGTATGAGGACCAACCCCTCTGTCCTAATGGACACTGGACAACATACAATACTCTGTATAAGTCCGCCGAGTCTAACAACTCTTTCACTGTGTGTCGTAGGTTGAAAACTGTACTTATGGTTAAGAAGAATTACACCGCTGTTTAATGCTCCCTACCTAACCATCCACTGATATAGGTAAATGTCGTAGACATAATTTCAGAAAGGTATATCTCACTCTATGAAAATAGACGTACAGATATATCAATTTGAAATTGGTGCATAAAAGCGGATATTCAAAACCAAATATTTGCCGACCGGCAAACAGCCCAGATGATCTCCTCAAATATCACCGATTACAACGAATCCCGATATAATGAGGATGATTACCCTATTCCCAATAACTTACTCCCACTCACCATCTGTAAAACCATACAGATGTGAGAATCAAACCTGGTAAATACATACCCTGGAGCAAGTGTCCAATCGAGAAATCAGTTTTCTTTTAACAGTACACATGTGAACTGAAACATTGAAATGTTTCGATGGGGTATCCTGGTATTCCTAGTAATGCCTCTACCATTATCCAGATTCACAACTATAACCGTATATTCTTTGCCACCTCTCCAAATCCCTTTATATGTCTTTAGTCATTACCTTCTGCACACCCTTTTAGGCCAATTGGTTTTCTTCCTTCCCTGCCGTTCGGCACCAGCCTATGGCTTGGAAGAAGACTATCCAATAAGCATAATGGGTGTACTGTCCTAATCCTAGGAGCACTCGCAATGCGAGAGAAGGTGAAGATAAAAGACAACTGAATAAACCTTATTCCTATTTCTCCTGAACCAGAATCCATCCCCGAACTGGAACAAGTTCCTTTCGAGTTCGTATATAACCATACGATGGAGTATTCAATAAACTGTGGATCTTCGTAGTGATACGGAGTGTCCTGGAGAAATACAAAGGTGATTTAGGATTGGCGAAGAAGTACTTGGTTTGGTCGTGAATATCAGTCGCAATTTACTTTGCCCTCTTACTAATCCCTTGCTTTGTCTTAATCTTAATACCTTCTGCACACCGTTTAGGCTAATTGGTTTTCTTCATTCCCTACCGGTCGGCACCAGCCTAAGGTTTGGAAGAAGACTATCCACTTTGCATTATAGGTGTACTATCTCCTAAACCAAGGAGTACTCACAACTTGAGAGAAGGTAAAAGGGAAAAGACAACTGAATAATCCTATCCGTTTTCTCCAGAACCGGAAACCATCCTCGAATTCCTTCGAGTTCGTATCTAATCATACGATGGTTTTGTCCAATGGAAGTGGACGTTCGTAGTAATACGGGGTGTCCTGGAGAAAAGGGTAAAAGTAGGAGTGGTAATGAGGTCTGCAACTCTGACAATCCAAAAGCCAGTGTAAAGAAGGTTCGGTCAACTTGGTCACTGAGTCATAGTCTAGGGTCGGGTCAATGGTTGCTGCCAGAGAGAGAGAGAAAAGAAACACTCAGCGTGCACTCTAACCTAGATCAGAATGGTTACCAATTTATCTAATCTGGAAACCTCCCACTGTACCTCAAATTCTCCTCCAAACCTGAAAGAAGAATTAGTCGGGGTCACCCGAGGAGTAAACTAACTCATCAGTGGGAATCGGGATCCAACTATCACCGCATGATAATGTGACGGAATCCGCTCACGTCATCACACTCCAGAAGGTATGCGCATACCTGGCAAGTTTCAGTTCTTTTGAAACTCCCGATGTGATTTCTACCCCATGCTCTTATGACCTTGACTTTGGCCAACATATCATAAGTCACATGTCAAGTTCAACCCGTCATTCTCCAGGTTAATTTGAGCCCACCCGTACATACCCTTGACTTGGGCCAAAATGGTAGTACGACTGCCCCAAACCAACACATCTATCTATGCTGCATATGAATACCCAATAGCTACCAATCACTGTGCCTTGACTTTGGCCAACATACACAGCTTGAATACTATTGACTACCCATATGAAACGACGGAGGGCTACGAATGGTTTCTGGCGAAAACCTTTAACGTAATGAACTTGATATCGTTGAAGGAACGGATAGCTTTTTAGAAAATATAGTGACGAAAACCTTTACTAAAGAGGTCACTCCCGGTGAAGGGATCTCGGCTCTTTCCCCGTAGAATGGGGTGCAGGATATTCCAAATGAATACCACGATGCAAAGCAAAAGTAATCGGCTATAGTGAAGTTAATGCCCTGACGCAAACCTCTGTCCAAGGGGTCACTCCCGGTGAAGGGATCTCGGCCCTTGCCTCGTCGACTGAGGAGCAGGATATTCCAAATGAATACCACGATGCAAAACAAAAGTGAACGTCCTTGCAATAACAGTTTTTTGAAAAGTGTTCCAACAACATCAGAATAGGTTTGTTTTAACTTGCATTGATTCGAATCAATGCAGTCCCATCAATTGATCACACCACAAAGAACGAAAATATACTGACGTACGTATATGCCATCCGCATTCGCCACTGGGTCCCGTCATCACCCGTTAGGTTAGCTAACTAACGGCAGAGCGGGGACTGGACTAGCGCGGATGAAAAACATATACAACATCTACTAATATATATACCAATATATAGTATTTCGCTCAAGGCGTGAATAAAATGCAACATCACAGAAATGTACAGCATCACAGAACAATACAGATATCTGGGATCCCCGGGTTTCACAGAGCCACTACTGAAACCCGACGTTTCCCTGGTCGTGTGGATAGCCTGTGCAATGAAATCCTAGACCCCTACGGGCGCGGCAAGTTACCCGCCAAAACCTGAAGCGAGGCAGCCCCCTTCAGCACCGTGAATGGACCACCCAGCACTTCACGGAATCCGGCAACTTGGGCACCCCTCCTGGGTCAAACTATACCCCTTACGAGTGCGGCGAATAGCCCGCCAATTCCAGACTGAAGCCCCCTCCGTCCCAATGCCATGAGATGCGGGCTTGTTGCCCTCCAGAACCCGGCTATCCGTGCACCCACCGCGGGGTAAACCTAGTACAGAAAGTAAAATATACATACAACGGGTACATCGACCGCAACCTGGCCGTGCCCCAAAATAATAATACAAACAGGCAGTGACGGCAGTCCACATGTCGGACGCTCGCCCCGCAATATCAAATGTACATAATACAACAACACTGTACTAGCATTGCATCCAGGCTATCCCCCACGACCGATCCGCAACATCACAGCAAAAACACAGAACATCAACGTGAAAGTCACGTTCGCAAATCCGTCTAACCGGGCTATAGCAGTTAGACCGGATTTACCGATCGAGTGACATTCACGGTCGCAGATATAATGTAAATACTGTGAAAAATGTGTTTAAAATATCCGATCGATCAAAAATTAACAAGTGGGCCCCCAAGCAATACTGTAGCACTCACAGAAATTCTGGGCCCAATTTTAATATTCCAAAACCCCTAAACTAAGCCCAGAAGCCCACTGGAAAAAAATGATACAGTGACGACACCAAAGTGCGGCGGAACCGCGGCCCAAGGGGGGTTTTGGCCGCGGTTCCGCGCTTCAGTGATCGAGTCACTGCGTCGAATTTTTATAGCAGTCTTAGAACTCCCTGCACATCATTCTGAGACAACCTGAAAAATTTTTAGAGACCAAAAAATTTCAACAGAAAACTGATGTGAACAAAAATGCAAGTTTTGGAATTTTGGTCGATTGGAAATGGAAAACACATCAAACGAAGCTAGACGAAGTTAATGGCGAGGCTCTGATACCACTGTAAGTGCACGGCGGCGCCCCGGCCGTCAATCCGACGGCCAAATGCGGAAACGGTGATAAACTTTAATTTTGCGAACTTTGCAAACCGGCACCACCGCGCACTAAACCCCGGATCGAGCCATTAAACTAGATCTAGCTAACTAACAAGATAGGGAAGAGATATACCGACTGATCCGAGTCCTCCGGTCTTCATCTCCACTCCGATCTCCTTGCGGGATCTCCGTCCGTCTCCTCCTCGTCGGAAAGGGCACCACGAAGCCGGGTACTTTTACGGGCTCCCACCTCGATACCGAGGCAACTCGGGCATGAAGCTGGAAAGTCGACATGCCCAAGATATGCAGTAGAATGTGTAGTGTAGAGGCTATGTCTCATTTGGGGTTTTGTTGCCATTTAAAAGATGATGGAGGAATCAAGAAGAAAAATGGTGCTTGCATTTTTCTAGCATAGGAATATGAGAATAAGAATGATGCCACCACAACCAAAATGAAACCCTCTCATAATTTTCTCATCTCATCTAAATGTGGCCGGCCAAGTTATCATGTGAGAATGGTGGAATGAAGGGATTTTTAGCATGAAGGGAGGTGATGGTAGGAGAAGAGAAAAGGGTGACCATAAACAAACATCAATCATAACCAATCCACATCAAACCCATACCCTCCCTTAACTTAATTAATGCAAGTGATGGATGAAAGATGCTAAACATATCATAATGAATATAAAAGCAAGATACCCCCTCCACAAAATGTTATTTGCACAATTGCAAATAACCCCCTCCATCGGAAAAGTCCGGCCGGGAAAGAACAAAGGAAAACCGGCCGGAACGGAATGCAAACTGGCAACTCCAGAAAACTGGTCCCGTAATAAATTACAGGAAAACCCCAATACTGTGCATACACACCCGCATCTGTATTCCGTCCGGATACAAATGCAAAGAGACAAAATCTACACTGTACTAAACTAGGATCCGGCTTAAACCAAAGCCGGCTAGTAATATCCGTTCGATCCTGATCCGTGCAATACCGCACGTATCTGACCGAACCCTGCCATATATCTATACGGCCTCTAGTACAAACCGTCCGATCCTGATCCGTGCAATACCGCACGTATCTGATCGGACCCTGCCATATCTCCATACGGCCTCTACAGCGTTTCGCCCGAAAGCTTGAGTAACTGAAAGTGTGGTGGACTCTAAAGACTCGTCAATACTATGGCTGTGGATTTAACCACTAGCACGTCAGAGGTATAAGCCAATACGTAACGGGCCACCAGCTATTGACTAAAAGGGACGTCGATGAGCGAACTTATCCTGACACCCTACTGAGCCTGTCAGTGACAATATCCGTATAGTCCGGTCCGTTCGTCTATGAGCATCGCATGGCGGGCCTAGGGGGTTGGTAAAAATCAGACCCCCAAAAGCGGTACAAGTCGTGTCGGAGTGTAGCCCAGAACACCCTGAGATACTACTGGAATACCTATCAGTAAATCTCCTGCCTTGGCCAAGGACTTCGTGTAATGGCTCTCCTAGACACAGCGCGACCTCACCCCCAATACCGGGAGAGACGAACCCCCGAAGATCCGCTCACTGCCTCCATGTGGCTCGGGACTGTACCCAACTAAAACCTGTTTTCACGACTCCTTTGAGCCGTGGTAGGGTAGTAATCAAAGTACAGTGGGAACTCACACGAGACAAATGACGATCCTCAGGTCGATGAACTAACCTGTACACATGTCACCTGGGAACTGCTATCTGACGTATGGTATAATCCCAACTAGCAGGTTCCCGGCGAGTCCTGTCCGGTGAACTCATAACCCAATGAGCACCTGTATACATCTTAGGTGAACCAACTGACACCAGTGGCTTATGAGACCGGCCACCGCCCCTCGTCCGGGTCTCGACTGTATACACTAGTCTACTCTGGAGAATCGATGCCCTGTCTCGAAACTCCCACGACTAGGGACCTTTTAAGGATGTGCTTATAGACTCCAGCTCTCACTTATATGATCGCCCTCATACTGCTGGCAGTCAAGCAAGAATCCTAGGGGCTCTATCAATGTGCAATAGCAACCTGTCAGGTCACCTAAAGCAGTACACGATGATAAAGGTAAACCAGATAGCATACTATCATCTCGAGTAAGACTGTCGTACTGGGATAGGTCCTCCCTCAATCATTGCAATCACGTGCCTGTGATCCAATAATTGACTCTGAGGGCACTATCTCCAACACCTTCCACGCGAGCTCTCTCCAAATCAGTCTTGGGAGACATCTTTTTGGAGAGAGTGATCCATAAGTAAGTGGGCGAACCACCACGCTTAGAATCGTCCATACTAAACCCCTTTAGTACGGTGTTAATGTACCTGGATTTGGGACACTCCCAACATCCACTTAGATCTATCACCATAGATCATAATCCAACAAGATGTAGCAGGTATCATCCAAATCTTCTATTGAAAATCTCAGTGATAAGAGGAGCTTGACCGAGTGTAGCATAAGAAACCATTTCCTATCTAGAGTATGTCATCTACGTACAATATGTGGAAGACAACTTTACTCTCTACAACCTTCTTTTATATACAAGGTTCATCTACTATTTTGATGAAGTCAAACTCTTTGCTGTCACATCAAAACAGATGTTCCAACTCCGCGATGCTTGCATTGATCCTGATGGACTTAAGCATAGCTTTGAAAGTCTCAACTTTTCCATTTACACCACGAATCTTCTCAAGATCCATTTGCTGCCAATGGGTTTTACCCCTTTAGGTGCAACATACAAAGTCATACTTTGTTGGTGTACATGGATTCCATCTTTGATCGCATAGCATCCAGTCATTTCACAGAGTCACCACTTCTGATGGCCTACCTGAACCTGGTTGGGCCATCATCTCATGATGCAATCCTCGCTCCCACTGTTACCAAGAATACCGTAGTATCTCTCAAGTGGATGAGGAACCCTACCAGATTCACGGAGAGGCTGAGCTTTGTTGGAGACTATTGAATCCTTTGGTTTTACCAAATCATCAGCTGTTAGTTTGTCTAGCTGGAACACCTTCCAGTTCTACCTCATGACCACTAGTTTCTTCACAAGATAGTCCTTTTCTAAAAAGGTGGCATGTTGAGAAACAAAACACCTTTTTCTCCTCAGTGTGGTAGAAGATATTCCCTCACGAATGTTCGGGATATCCTAACAAACTTATACAGTCCTGGCCTTGCCTCGAGCTTGTCTGGATTTTGCTTTTCCACATAGGCCGAACAACCCCATATCTTAATTTGTTTAAGACATGGTCTCTTCCCACACCATATCTCATATGTAGTGGTAGGCCCTGATTTGGACGGAACCCTATTCAATAGGTATGCAGCTTCTCAAGTGCATAACACTAAAAGGAAACAGGTAACTCAGCAGTACTCATCATAGAGCGCGCCATATCTTATAGGGTATGATACCTCTGCTCCGATACACCGTTGTTCTGTGGTGTACTCGAAGGAGTAAGCTGAGAGAGAATCACATTCTCGTTTAAATAATCCAGGAACTCCATGCCCAAGTATTCTCCTCCTCGATCACATCGAAGGACTTTAATACTTCCACCCGTATGGTTCTCAACTTCAAGCTTATATTCTTTGAATTTCTCAAAAGTTTCAGACTCATCTTTCAACAGGAACATATGTCCGAATGTTGAGAGATAGTCGATGAATGTAATGAAGTACCAAGAACCAACCTTGGCATTTATAGACATAGGACCGTATACATCATCATGTATCCGTCCCATGAGTTCAATAACTCTTTCTCTGTTTCCAGTAAACGGGGTATTGGTCATTTTATCTTTGAGACAAGACTGGCAAGTATCATAAGATGAAAATTCGAATAGATTCTTATATTCATTCTTATATAACTTAGCTGGTCGTTTCGTATTGATATGACCTAGTCTACAATGCCATAAGAAGGATTCGTTCATTTCTGAACTATTCCTCTTGTTTGTTTTCGGTATACTTTGAACTGTGGTTTGATTTAGAACGTATATGCCATTTCATAACGTGCCTGATCCAATCAACTCTTGATTCAGGAAAATGTTCACAACATTATCCTCCAATACAGAATTATATCCTTCTTTAACTTAATAAAGAAACCGATGTAATGTTGTATATCAGGTTCGGTATGTAATAACATTCGTTCAGAATCAATGTATTAACACAAGGTGATATCTGCCAACTGACTTGGTTGCAACAATTGCACTATTCTCTAACACTTAGAGACATATCACCCATTCTCAGTTCTCTACCTTTCTATAGCCCATGTACCATATTACATATGCGGGATCCTGATCCGGTATCACATACCTAGGACGTAGAGGATACTGAGAAACAGTTCTCGGTAATGAACACACCCGAAGAATATGCATCAACATGCTTAATCCTCGATTGGGTGGCATGGGAATCCGGATATTCCCCTATTTCCTGCTCGGGCTTATAACAGTTATAAGAATGAACGGAACCAACGTTCCCTAGCTCAGTATAATAGGCAGGTTCGGTCAATGCATCCATATTATTATCTTGATTAAAGCGTGACATGGTCGCTACCTGGAGAGAGAGAGAAGAAAACACTCTGCGTGTGCTCTTGCAAGATTAGATTGGCTATTATTTTATCTAATAAGGATGGCTCCCACTGTTTTAGTCAAATCTACCTTCAAACCCTAAAAGGTAAGACTAGCCGGGATTAATTACACCCTGCAAGTTCGTCAATCTTTCGGCCAGGCCAGTGTTAGTACTTTGAGGGAGGTTCCCCGTGCTTTCACACGAACCTAATTAAAACAAACCTCGTTTTCTCAGGGGCATAACCTCGTTAACACCTTTCTAGACACCTACTCGATCGGCTAATTGTAATGTATAAAACGTTCCCAGGAGTAACTCTTACTCGCAGTGGGTATCGGGATCCAACTATCTCATAGAAGGTATGCAATTTCATTGCAAATTTTAACATTTGAAATTCCTGATAATATTTTGCCCCTAGCGACTTATGACCTTAACATGGTCAACAAATCATAAGCGCTAGCCAAGTTCAACCCGTCATTTCCTGATTAAATTAAACGCACCCGCATGACCCTTAACATGGTCAACAAAGTCATACGACTACCCTAATCCAATCGCATCATATGCCTATGCAGATAAGCACTAATCAGCTACCGCACACTACGCCTTAACATGGTCAACAAACATAGCACGAATATTAAGTAGTACTTATCTGAAATGACGGAGGGCTACGATAGGTTTTTAAGAAAACCTTTTGCGTAATGAACTTGATATCGTCTTAGAATCGAGTGATTTTGAAAAGGAGTGTTTTTGAGACTTTTACTAGTTTTGCTAAAAAGGTTACACCCGGTGAAGGGATCTCGGCTTTTTCCTTATCGAATAAGGTGCAGGATATTTCACAAATACTACTATGCAAAGCAAAAACTATAAAAGCAATCAAAAGACAAACCAAGTTTGTAGCATCTGCTAGTTTCGCTCAAGAGGTCACTCCCGATGAAGGGATCTCGGCTCTTTCCTTATCGAATAAGGTGCTGGATATTGTATAAGGAATACCGCTATGCAAAGTAAAAACTAGAGCTACAAGTTTTAAAACAAGTTTCTACAACATCTTTAGGTTTCTTTTTCTTTCATTAATCTCAATAATGAAGTCCCATCTGTTATGCTTCCTAAGCATCATATAAGAAACGAAAGCAGCAATATTTATTATATCTCATATATATAATATAGGCATTCGTCTCAGAACATATCAAGTGATCACATCACAGAATATCAGCAGCAGAAGAATCGCATATGAAATATTGGATATACTAGGAATTCCGTGTTTTATTTAAGCCAGTAAAAACACGGATTCCACGGTCGTGATGAATAGCCAAACCCACATCCCTAGACCCCTACGAGAGGGACAATTTCCACGACGTGGCTATCTAGTAAGGTTGCCTGGCGAGTATCCGCGTACACTACGTAATTGCAACGGACTTTTGATCCACATCAAAATTTCGTGGCAACCGATCAAATGAGACTAAAGTGCTAGATTTATAAAATTCAAACTAGTTATCTCATAACAATTTGTGGATTCCAAATATTGTATCACAATCACAGATAGCTAGACGAAGTTAAACCTTTTGATCGAATAATCTGTTAGTGTATATGCCCTAAGGGCCATTATTGTATCATACTAGTTTGTATATTACTTAATGGAAGCTTGGGATATTCACATGTATATAACAGTCTTGCTAAACATGGTAGTATGCTACTTGGTTTTTCTATCTTAATATGTAAGTATACGTATTGATAGAGCTCTTAGGATCTTGCTTGACTACCAGCGTTGTGATGGCAGTCACACTAGTGGGGGCTGGGTAGTCTACAAGCACATCCTTATTCAGGTCCCTAGTCGTAGGATTATCGAGACAGGGCATCGCTACTCCGGAGTAGACTAGTGTGTATGCTTCTCATTCCAGTTGGGGAGATGGTCTGTCCTATAGCCTTCAGTACGTCGTACTAGAGATAGTATACAGGTGCTCGTTGGGTTACGGGTACACCGGACAGGACTCGCAGGGAACTGTAGGTTGGTTTTATACCAGTCGTCAGTTAACAGTTCCCAGGTGACATGAGTACAGCATAGTCCGCGGACTTGACACTGCAACTTCGCCTCGAGTGTGTCCCACTGTTCTTAGATTGCTACCCTACCACGGCTCAATGGAGTCGTGCAAACAGGTAGCAGTTGGGTGCAGTCCCGAGCACTTGGAGGCAGTGGCGGTTAGACAGGATTCGTCTCTCCCGGTATTGGGAGTTGATATTGCACTGTGTCAGAAAGCCATTATGCAAAGTCCCTGGCCAGGGCAAGCGAGATTTGCTGGTAGGTTCCAGTAATTTCTCAGGGTGTAATGGGCTTCACTCCGACACGACTTATACCGCTATTAGGGGACTGACGCTTGCCGCCCCCTAGGCCCGATATGCGATGGTCTTAGACGAACAGACCGGACTGTACGAAGATTGTCACATCAGGCTCAGTAGGAGTTCGGATGGGTTTCCTCATCGGCCTTCTTATCGACATCTACCTGAGGACCGTTACGTACAGCTAGTGCCGCTTGCGGTCTGTGGTTAAACCCACTGCCAGCGTAGTAGTCGAGTCATTAGAGTCCCATACAGAGAGTTTCCCTACTCCAGGCGAAACGATATAGAGGTCGTATGGTTTTACGACAAGGGTTCGGACGCATGTGTTTGTTATCACCTTGCAGAAGGCAAGGGAAACACCCGCTATGTTTGTTAGCGGTGCTTCTTCTTCTGGGTCTAAGGCTAGGGTCAAAGGAAGGAAGAAGAAGGCCGCCACCAAACCTAGAGGAGGTGTTAGTAAGGTGGGAGGGAAGGGAAAGAAAAAGTTTGCGGTGCCAGTAGTGGCCCAGGATGAGTGCTTCCATTGTCACAGGAAAGGGCACTGGAAGAAGGATTGTAAGGCGTGGAACGCCAAGAACCAGGGACCGAAGCTAGCTGTGGCTTCGACTTCAGGTGTGTTTGTTATTGAGAATTGTTTGTCAATCAACTCTACTTCCTGGGTATTAGATACCGGATCAGGATCTCATATATGCAATTCATTGCAGGCACTGAGAAACCGTAGAGTGCTGAAGGAAGGTGATATGACCCTAAAGGTTGCTAACGGAGCTAGCATGGGAGCTGTGTCCGTCGGGGATTATCACCTGGGATTGACGAGTGGACATATTTTGGTTTTACATAACTGTTTTTGTGTACCTAGTTTAACGTGTAATATCATATCAGTTTCCTTGTTATCAAATAAAGGTTATAATTTCACGTTTGTAAGCGATGTTGTTAACATCCACCTTAATCATAGTTTGATTAGATCTGGTACACTGAATAACGATATATATGTCTTAAACCAACTCTAGATTTTCAATGTTTAGAACACACTAAAAAGAAAGTCTCCAGATTTAAATAAGGCTTTCTTATGGCATTGTAGACTAGGTCACATCAATGAGACAAGGTTGACTAAGTTACATAGAGAAGGATATTTGGACTCGTTCGAATATCAAACTTATGCCCCTTGTCAATCATGTCTCAAAGGAAAGATGACAAAGACTCCATTCACTGGACATGGAGTAAGAGCGAGCGAGCTCTTAGGACTCATACACAGCGATGTATGTGGTCCAATGTCTACACATGCAAGATGTGGTTTTTTCTATTTCATTACTTTTACGGATGATTACTCAAGGTACGGATTCATTTATCTGATGAAACATAAATCCGAGGATTTTGAGAAATTCCAAGAGTATAAGAATGAAGTAGAAAACCAAACCGGCAAAAGTATCAAGACACTGAAATCTGATCGAGGTGGTGAATACTTAAGTGTCGAGTTCCTAGGTTACCTAAAAGAGAAAGGAATTCTCTCTCAGCTTACTCCTCCATACACTCCACAGCATAACGGTGTATCGGAGAGACGGAATCGAACCCTATTGGATATGGTACGTTCCATGATGAGTAATGCTGAGTTACCGCGATCTTTCTGGGGTTATGCGCTAGAATCAGCGGCATATCTTCTGAACAGGGTTCCTACCAAGACTGTGCCTACCACGCCATATCAGATGGGGAGTGGGAAGAAACCCTATATTCAGTATCTGAGGATATGGGGATGTCCAGCTTTTGTTAGAAAGCAGCATGTGGACAAGCTCGAGGCACGATCAGTACAGTGTAAGTTTGTGGGATATCCAAAGAACTCCAAGGGGTATCTATTCTATTACGTAGAAGAACAAAAGATTTTTATTTCTCGTAATGCCCATTTTCTAGAACAGCATGTTTTAGAAAAGAATACAAGTGGGAGAGAAATAGAACTGGAAGAAATTCCAGAACCACAAACTACTACTGAAAGTTTGGTAGAACCAGTAGTTCAAGAAGAACAGGACATTCCCGAACTCCTCCGCATGAGTAGTAGGCCGTCTCATCCTCCTGAGAGATACTACGGTTTTCTCATAGATGGGGATAGAGAGGATTGCGTCATAGATGATGATGAACCTACTAGCTTCCAGCAGGCCATCCAGAGCGGCGACTCGGTACGATGGCTAGATGCAATGCAGACCGAAATGGAGTCCATGTACACCAACAAAGTATGGACTTTAGACTTTGCTCCAGATGGGGTAAAACCCATAGGATGCAAATGGATCTTCAAGAAAAAGATTGGTGTTGATGGACAGGTGGAAACCTATAAGGCTAGACTTGTTGCAAAGGGTTTTCGTCAAAGACCTGGTTTGGACTATGACGAAACTTTTTCTCCAGTGGCTATGCTCAAATCCATTCGGGTCCTTCTTGCTATTGCTGCCTTCCATGATTATGAAATCTGGCAGATGGACGTAAAGACGACTTTTCTGAATGGTAATTTAGAAGAGTGCGTCTATATGGATCAGCCAGAAGGTTTCAATCAGAGTGGGAGCAGCGGTAAAGTATGCAAGTTGCTTAAGTCCATTTATGGACTGAAGCAAGCATCGCGGAGTTGGAACATCTGTTTTGATGAAACAGTCAAAGAATATGACTTTATCAAAAATCCAGATGAACCATGTATATATAGTAAAGTTGTAGCCAGAAGTGTCGTATTCCTCGTCTTGTACGTAGATGGCATTCTATTGATAGGAAATGACATTCCTATGCTACAATCTGTCATAGGATTCTTGTCACACAGGTTCTCCATGAAAGACCTGGGTGACGCCTCTTACATTCTGGGGATCCGGATCTATCGTGATAGATCCAAGAGGATGTTGGGACTTTCGCAGTCCAGGTATATCAACACTATGCTGAAAATATTCAGTATGGAAGATTCTAAGCGCGGTAATCTAACGGCTTGTCACGGAATCACCCTCTCCAGAGATGTCTCCCAAGACTGATTTGGAAAGGGAACGCATGTCTATTATACCCTACGCTTCTGCGGTAGGCTCTATAATGTATGCGATGTTGTGCACCGGACCAGATATAGCTTACGCACTCAGCGTGGTAAGCTGGTATCAGTCAGACCCAGGGGAGAATCACTAGATAGCAGTAAAGAACATTCTTAAGTACCTAAGAAGGACTAAGGAGATGTTCTTGGTATACGGCGGAAAAGACCTCAAGTTAGAGGCCTTTGCTGATTCCGGCTTCCAAAGTGATAAGGACGATTCCAAGTCCTTGTCGGGTTATGTCTTTACCCTCAATGGAGGGGCGGTGTGCTGGAAGAGTTCCAAGCAGGACACCGTTGCTGACTCGACTATGGAAGCGGAGTATATTGCTGCTTGCGATGCCGCAAAAGAAGCGGTCTGGATGAAGAAGTTCCTAACAGAACTTCAGGTGGTTCCTACCATAGTTGATCCAATACCTCTGTATTGCGACAACAACGGAGCTATAGCTTTAGCGAAGGAACCAAGGTCCCATCAGAAGTCCAGACACATCTTAAGGCGGTATCACCTGATCAGGGAGCTCATTGATCGTCAGAAGATCGAGGTTCGGAGAGTTGCTACTGAAGAGAACATTGCTGATCCATTCACGAAGGCCCTACCACAGATTCAGTTCGAGAGGCTACTCGAGATCATCGGTCTTCCATATGCCAGTACATGGCCCTAGTGCAAGTGGGAGATTGTTAGTGTATATGCCCTAGGGGCCATTATTGTATCATACTAGTTTGTATATTACTTAATGGAAGCTTGGGATATTCACATGTATATAACAGTCTTGCTAAACATGGTAGTATGCTACTTGGTTTTTCTACCTTAATATGTGAGTATACGTATTGATAGAGCTCTTAGGATCTTGCTTGACTACCAGCGTTGTGATGGCAGTCACACTAGTGGGGGCTGAGTAGTCTACAAGTATATCCTTATTCAGGTCCCTAGTCGTAGGATTATCGAGACAGGGCATCGATACTCCGGAGTAGACTAGTGTGTACGCTTCTCATCCCAGTTGGGGAGATGGTCTGTCCCACAGCCGTCAGTACATCGTACTGGAGATAGTATACAGGTGCTCGTTGGGTTACGGGTACACCGGACAGGACTCGCAGGGAACTGTAGGTTGGTTTTATACCAGTCGTCAGTTAACAGTTCCCAGGTGACATGAGTACAGCATAGTCCGCAGACTTGACACTGCTACTTCACCTCGAGTGTGTCCCACTGTTCTTAGATTGCTACCCTACCACGGCTCAAAGGAGTCGTACAAACAGGTAGTAGTTGGGAGCTGTCCCGAGCACTTGGAGGCAGTGGCGGTTAGACATGATTCGTCTCTCCCGGTATTGGGAGTTGATATCGTGCTGTGTCAGAAAGCCATTACGCAAAGTCCCTGGCCAGGGCAAGCGAGATTTGCAGGTAGGTTCCAATAGTTTCTCAGGGTGTAATGGGCTTCACTTCGACACGACTTATACCGCTATTAGGGGACTGATGCTTGCCGCCCCCTTGGCCCGATATGCGATAGTCTTAGACAAACAGACCGAACTGTACGGAGATTGTCACATCAGGCTCAGTAGGAGTTCGGATGGGTTTCCTCATCGGCCTTCTTATCGACATCTACCTGGGGACCGTTACGTACAGCAAGTACCGCTTGCAGTCTGTGGTTAAACCCACTGCCAGCGTAGTAGTCGAGTCATTAGAGTCCCACACAGAGAGTTTCCCAGCTCCAGGCGAAACGATATAGAGGTCATATGGTTTTATGACTGTTTGTTATATGTATGCCCTAGAGGCCATTACTGTACATAGGTTGTATATTGTAGTGGATGCTGGGACATATATAGGGAGGAATTTCTTGCTTGACATGATAGTATGCTATCTAGTTGCTCTTTATCTTAACGTGTACACTGATTGTCTCTCTGTTACATGTTGGTAAAGCCCTTAGGATGTGTACTTGACTACCTGGACTATGATGCAGATCATTCTAGTGGGGATATGGTAGTCCATAAGTACATCCTTCAAGGTCCCTAGTCGTGGGTGTATCGAGACGGGGCATCGATATACCAGAGTAGACTAGCGTATACCTTCTCGACCCATACAGATGGGCGATGGATGATCCCATATCCATTGGTGTTTGACATCTAGATGATATACGGGTGCTCAGTATAGACTGGGTACACTGGACGGACTCGCCGAGAACTCCCAGATGGTATTATACCTTACGTCAGATGGCAGTTCTCTGGTGACACTGGTACAGGTTAGTCTGTAGACCCGAGATCGTCATAGAGTCTTGTGTGATTCCCACTATGCTTTGATTTCCACCTTACTACGTCCAAGAGGGCGTGCAAAACGGTGGTTTTTGGGTACAGTCCCGAATCACATGGATGCAATGAGCGATAGGAGGGGATTCGTCTCTCCCGGTATAGGGAGTTGATGTTGCGCTGTGTTCGATTTGCTATAACCGGAAATCCTTGGCCAGGGTTGCTGAGATTTACTGGTAAGTGTTACCAGTAGTTTCTCGAACTGTTATAGACCTCATATCGACACGACTTATCGAGCTATTGGGGTCTGACATTTACCGACATATCAGACGACGAGACCGGACTGTACGGTAAGTGTTACTGGTTGGATTCACAGGAGTGTGAGCGGGCTTGCTCGTTGATCTTCTGATCGCTCAATACCCGGGTGGCCGTTACGTTCAGCAGATCGCTTGCGGCTTGTGGGTGTTTGATATGATCATCACCTACTGCCGGCGTATTGACGAGTCTTTAGAGTCCTACACAGAGGTTTCCTGGCTCAAGTGAAACGAAATAGGAGCGCATATGAGATATGTGCGGGATCGAGAATAATAACAGTATGTGATACTGTATTCTATTCTCGCGATTTGTATCATTGGACGGTTATATGAGATATAGCCGGGTTACCGAATTAAGTATTGATTCGATACATTGATACACTTGATATTAGTCGGTTATATGCAGTATGACCGGATCATTAAATCAAGTGTTGATTTAATGATTTAATGTATAATTATATATTTGATATATTACTTTACATTAACTAGTATTGGTTCACTTAAGATTATTTTCTCACTAGATTGTGCACATTGTATATATGATATATTTTTGTGCACTTGTTTGTATCATGTTTGATGATACATGCAAACTTGGGTGTGTGTATGCTTTAAACCATGATTAGATTAATGGTTAGGGTTTGATTTACCTATTCATTTTCTTTATTTATTTTTGGCAAAAATAAAATGGTAGTGGCTTTCTTTGTTTTATGCAAGAAGCTTCATGATGCTTCATGCATCTTTGAAAAAGTCTACCATTTTGTTTTTTCCTTAACCCTAACCATTTACCTAAACCCTAGTTTATTCTCTACACAAGTTTACTCACCCATGGTTGCTAAATGATAAGCATCACTTGAATTTTCTAATTAGAGAAAAATAATTCATTCTTTTTCTTTCTTCTTCTTCTTCTTCTTCTTCTTCAAGAAGAAAGAAAACCTTTGCTAGAAAATTTCAAGTGTTGAAATCAAGTGAGAAATCCAAATCCAAAGTGAACCCACTTCCTATTTTTTCATCTTCTACCACTTGCCATGTTGTATAGGGTGTTTTCTTCACAAGGTTCATGACCAAGTGAAGATGGAGCTTGAGTTAGAGTCGCCTCGACGTAGATCATCTTCGGCATCGAAGTCAACGACCTAGCCCGATTATTTCTCCGAAGAAACCATCGCTAGAGTCCGGGATTCCAATGATCGCAGTTGAGGGACGTCAACACGGAGCTAAAGAAGTGGTGGAGCGGATCTACAAAGGTTGTAGTCCCTTCCACTTAGCAATAAAGTTGTTTACTTGCATGTTTTTCGCCTATCCTCTAGTTAACGATCTATATTAGGGTTTCTCGGCACATGTAAAATTTGATTTTGGCTTGGTTGATCAGTTATGGAACCTCTTGAGTGTGCTTAGTTACCGTACAGTGGTATCAGAGCCTAGCTAGAGCTTTAGGCGATGAGTAGACGAAGTTAGAAACCCGATCGAACCCCGAAACCCTAGATTTAACCCTTCTCTGTACATTTTTCAAAACAGTGGATTTTTCCAAATTAAAAATATCCAAAAAATACAGCAGGGTTTTCTAGGAGTTACTGTGAAGCACGTGCATTTAACTCGACTAAAGCGCCGCGGAACTGCGGCCCCACCCTGGCATGTGCGGCGGTTCCGCGGCCATATAGGAGCATCTTGTCACGTGCTTTGCACAGTAATACCCGTATGCAATGCCTGTGTTTTCTGGGAATTTTTAAAGTTTACTCAAGAGTTGAGTTTTCTGGGTTGTATTGGGAGTTCGTAGATTCGATCGGATTGTCTAATTTTATCTATGTGTTTTTCCGGGTATTTTAGAACATGTTAAAAAGTTCGACCGGATATAAATACCCAATTTTTCCCCTGCCGGGAAATTTCCAACTGTTGGATTTTTCCGTAGTTTGAGAACGTTCTGAGTAGTGCAAGTAACACGATGGACTCTCTAGAAGACAATAAACCTTAACTCGATTATGTGACCGTCTTGAACTGCCCTTTGAACCTTAGGGTTTGGGGCAGTACGGCGTGCCACATGTGAGGCGTTGGCTTGACCCTTCTACGGCTGGACCGTTGGTACTGTGGCATGAAGTGAATGTTCTTAAACTTATTTCATGTGTTGAGCTGTTTCGGGAAAACTTGGGTGTTTGATTGTTCGATCGGAAAGTTTAACATTTTCTATTTGTCTGGAATGTGATACAATATTTGGAATTCACAAGTAGTTATGAGATAACTGAATGAATGTTATAAACATAGCAATTTAGTCTCATTTGATCGGTTGCCACGGGATTTTGATGTGATCAAAAGTCCGTCGCAATCGCGTAGCGTACGCGGATACTCGTCGGTAAACTTAATAGATAGCCACGCTCCATAGCCTCGACCAAGTGACTGTAGGAGAACCCCGTCGCCGAAAGCATCCGTTCGGGTGCTCGCGGCAGCGGTGTTCCGCCTTAGTGCACTTCGTCGACGGTATCGGGGGTGCGGCCGTCTACTAAAGTTTGCGATGAGCATTCGATCAGGATGTTGGGAATCTTGTTGAATTGCCCGACTTGATATTGAAAAGAGTTTTCGATAATGAGACTAAAATGCAGGGTTTATAATTGTTAGGCATGCGATGTCTAAGAAATTCATTTGGTTAGGCATGCGATGTCTAAAGAGTTTGCGGATTCCAACTGTTGTAGTTTTACACTTTCTTTTCTGTGACCGTAAGTGTAATATGTGATATCGCCGGTTTCGTTACTATATGTCAACGACAATTGGGATGCGCATATTTACTTGCGTTGATGACATGTCATGTTATGTGTTGCTGGATATGTTATATTGGATCGTCGTGTTTGAATAGCCCGGGGTTTTTATGTGAGATGAGTGTTTTTCATTTTCATTCATGTAAAAACTTGTATGTAATATTCTTTTATTGGGGCACTTCCAGGTTGCGGAAGATGTCACCTTTTGTATATTATTTTCTTTTCCGCACTAGGATAGACCCAAGGAGAAGAGCACAAGTAACCGGGTTCTAGGGTCCAGCGGGAGACCAACTCGAGGAGTCGAGTCCGGGTCTCCTAACTCTAGAATTGGTAGGGTTGCTTTCCGCTCTCGTAGGGGTCTAGAGGTGTGGGTTTGGCTATTCATCGTGACCGTGGAATCCGTGTTTTATACAGGCTCGTATTGAAAACACGGACGTCCTAGTATATCCAATGTTTCATATGTTTTTTCTGCTGCGATATCTGTGATGTGATCATTTTATATGCTGTGATGGATACTGTATATAGTATATATGATATATTATATAGACGTTGCTTATGTTTTACACCCGCGCTAGCCCTGCCTCGCTCTGGCGTTAGTTACCTAACCTAACGGTGCAGACGAGACATCGAGGCGAATGCGGATGGCATAAGTGTACGTCGTATTTATCTGTGATGTTTAGGTGATTTAAATGATGGGATTTCATTAATATGATTAATGAAAGAAAAGAAACCTAAGATGTTATGGAATCGAATTTTCAAAAACAGGTAGCTACAGTTCTTGCTTTGCATCGCAGTGTTCCTTGCAGAACATCCTGCACCTTATTCGATGAGGAAAGGGCCGAGATCCCTTCACCGGGAGTGACCCCTTTAGCAATAACTGGCAGATGCTACAACACTCGGTTTGTCTTTTGATTGCTTTTATAGTTTCTACTTTGCACAGTGATATATATGATATATCCCGCACCTCATTCGACGAGGAAAGGGCCGACGATCCCTTCACCGGGAGTGACCCCTTTAGCAAATCTAGAAAAGCCTAAAAAACACTCCATTTTAAAATCATTTGATTCTACAACGATATCTAGTTCATTATGCTCATGGTTTTCTTAAAAACCTGCATAGCCCTCCGTCATTTCAGATAAGTACTACTTAGTATTCGTGCTGCGGTAGTTTGGCATGCGTCAAGGCGTAGTATACGGTAGCTAACTAGTGCTTATCTGCTAGCATACGATGCGATTGGATTAGGGTATTCGTACGGCGTTGTTTGGCATGCGTCAAGGGTCGTGCGGGTGGGTTTAATTCAATCAAGAAATGTACGGGTTGAACTTGACTAGCGGACTATGGGTTGTTTGGCATGCGTCAAGGTCATAGCACGCTAGGGGCAAAATATTATCGGGAATTTCAAGTGTTGAAATTTGCAATGAGATTGCATACCTTCTATGAGATAGTTGGTTCCCGATACCCGCTGCGAGTAAGAGTTACTCCTGGGAGAGTTTTACACATTACAATTAGCCGATTGAGTAGGTGTCTAGAAAGGTGTTAACGAGGTTACGCCTCTGGGAAAACGAGGTTTACATTAATTAGGTTCATGTGAAAGCACGAGGGACCTCCCTCAAAGTACCGACACTGGCCTGGCCGAAAGATTGGCGAACTTGTAGCGTTTAATTAATCCCGGCTAGTCTTTCCTTTTAGGGTTTGAAGGAAGATTTGATAAAAACAGTGGGAGCCATCCTGATTAGATAAAATAATAACCAATCTATTCTTGCAAGAGCATACGCTGAGTGTTTTCTTCTCTCTCTCTCCAGATAGCGACCATATCACGCCTTAATCAAGATAATAATACGGATGTATTGACCGAACCCGCTGTTCCCCTCCGAACGGCGGCGCACAGGACCGCTGGGTCCTGGCACTGAGATTCGGGGCAGATGCTATTTGGTTTTATCCGTCCACCTCTCCGAAGATGCCAAGTTGATTTATGGCACCGTGTATCGAAGGTTTAGACGGATGCGGCTGATGTAGCAGACTTTGTCAGATTCCCCCTCGCTAGAGGGGTTTTTGATTGTGGGGATGCTCTTCCCTGCAGGCGCAAGCCCCTGCAGTTAATTACGCTACCGCTTCGCGGTAACAACTTTCTCCTTTTCCAGAATTTCACTTCGTGTCGTGGGTGTTTATTTTGTTTGTGGTTGCCCGTGGATTGTATACGGAGACTGAGTAATGCCGTCGCCCGTAGGACGTGGACTAGTCCAAATCCGTATTTACTTAGATTTGGGTTCGGTGTTTTTTAGTTTAAGGATACGTTAGTCGCGTTGCGGCTAAGATCAACTTAAACGTTCGTTAAGGATACGTTAGTCCAGTTTGAGACTAAGATCAACTTAACGTGATAATCCATTTAATATCTGGCCATCGGGACTCGTCACCTCTCTAACGTCGTTGAAGGATTACAACGGCAGATGTCAGAGGAGTTCAGAGATGTACCCTTGAACCAAGGTTGATTTGGAGTTTTATAGTCCGTTTGAATGTTTAAGGATACGTTAGCCGTGTTTGGGGGGCTAAGATCAACTTAAACGAGATCGTTTAGGTCCGGCAAAAGAGCATTTGGAGGCTCTATTGTTCCAGTTTAGGGACGTAGTGGTCCATAGATGGTTTAGGGACACTGCGGTCCATGCTCCAGTTTAGGGACGTGGTGGTCTATGCTCCAGTTTAGGGACGTGGTGGCCCATATTCCAGTTTAGGGACGTGGTGGTCCATCATTAGTTTAGGGATGTCTCGGTCCGATATTAGTTTAAGGACGTCTCGGTCCGACATTAGTTTAAGGACGTCTCGGTCCGACATTAGTTTAAGGACGTCTCGGTCCGATATGCGGCCGTCGGGACCCGTCACCTCTCTGACGTCGTTGAAGGATTACAACGATAAGTGTCAGACGAGCTCGGAGATGTACCCTCGAACCGGATATAAATTAATTTAAAAGAGCAGTCGTGCTCAGTCAATTTAATTTAAGGACTTATGGCCAAAATTGAGCTAAGTCCAGCTTCAATATTTTTTTGTCTTCGGCCTGTTCTAGGGCTTTACCCCTTTTTAGTAATGCACTCATTATTCTTGTTTTGATTGGGCTCTGCCCTTTATAAATGATCCAGAGCATCTATTTTGTTTGGGCTCTGCCCTTTTTTAAAATGCATAGCATATTTGATTGAGCCTGTTAGGCCTCTTAATTGGGCTCTGTCCCTTTTCTTTATGATGCAGCGCATCTGTTTTAGTTTGGGCTCTGCCCCCTTTTTTTTAAAAGTAGTGCGTTACATTTTATTAGGCCCGTTAGGCCTTCTTTAATTGGGCTTGGCCCTTTTGTAAGCAATACAGTGCATTTGTTTGGCGCTTTGCGCTAAGTAATGAGCGCAAGCTCATATGATGATGACACGTGTCATGCTCTGGTGAGCGCAAGCGCAACAGCGCAGTACGCTGCGCTGTTGCGCTGCTGACACGTGGCGCGCTCTGGTGAGTTGCGCCAATTCCAGAGAGCAAAGCTCTATTTCAATAGCGCAAGTTGTTTTACAGCTGACACATGGCGCTCTCTCAAGAGCGCAATAGCGCAGTTTGGAAGTGCAAAGCACTAAGAATCTTTTAGATTCAAGAACAGGAGTGCAGAGCACTATTTAATTTCTTGATCTAATTTAGATCGAAGAAAATAAATTTTTTTCTTTTTTGTTTCAGGAACCAGAGGTTCATAAAAAAGTGCAAAGCACTATTATTACTTATTTTTCTTTTTATTTTAAAAATGATTGATCTTGTTCTTAGATTCATAATCTGTCCATAAGAGAATTTTCTCTTTTTCCTAAAGGTTTTTTACCTTTTGTTGTTCTTGAGGAATTCTTCAAGAGTTCTCTTCTCTTTTCCTTTTAGCAAGATGTTCCTTTTCTTGGATTAAGGTCTGGGGTCCTTTTTATAGTGCTCATAAATTAGTTAAATTTGTTAAAGAGATCTTTCTCTGAGTGATTTGGGAAATTTTCTCCACCGTTGGATCTTTGATCCAAGGGCTTCTGCTTTGCAGAAGAAAATCTTCTTGTTTTAACAAGAACAGAGAAGATTTCTTGGAAATTTAATTCTGTTTGGCGCAGATGCCCCAGCGCGTGACACGTGTCGCGCAGCGCAGAGCGCAGCGCAACTGCGCTAGCGCATCTGCGCTGACACGTGTCGCGCAGCGCAGAGCGCAGCGCAACTGAAGCGTTGCTTCATAAAAATAGAGCTTTGCTCTGATTGGACGCGCCTTCTTGGGCGCTGCACTGATGCATCTGCGCCTGATACGTGGAGTGTTGCGCAGCGCAAATAATCTGAAGCGTTGCTTCATTTATTATTAAATTTTAAAATTTCAAAGCAGGGCTTTGCTTTGATTGGGGGAAGATGAAGGGTTGCTTCATCTCCCGCCTCGGAATTTGAACAGAGCTTTGCTCTGATTGGGGTGAACAAATGCCCCCCCACCGTTGCGCTTACGTGGCCCCCAAACGTGAGCGCAACGGTGGCGGAATTTCAACCGCCGTGGCAACTTTTGGAAGTTGAAGAGGCACTTGATGCCTATAAATAGGACCTTTGGTCCCCCACAGATGCTTATCATCTTTCAGATTCCATTTTCAAAAAACTTCAGAGCTTTGCTCTTGCCTTCAAGAACTCCTGAGCTTTGCTCTCTTTTCTAAAGTTTTTAAAAAAACTTTAGGTAAAATTGATTCTTAGATTAAATTAACTTTAATTAATCTTAACCGGCAGAGCTTTGCTCATTTTCAAAGTTAGAAACTTTAGGTAAAATTAATGTAAATCAAATTAATTTAAATTAATCTCAGTCAAAGAGCTTTGCTCTCACAGATCTTTTGATCTAAAGAGATCCCCATTGGGGTTTCATAAACAGAGCTTCGCTCTCAAAGAGAAAAACTTATAGCTTTGCAGAGCTTTTGTTCATGGGTTTTAATCTCTGAACAGAACTCTGCTCTCTAGGAATTTAGCCCTCTATGTATATTATTTTTCTTCTATCGCTAATCTTCCTGTGGTATTTCCTCCAGGCATAATGGCGGTGCATCTATACAGTTTGCACGAGTTCATCACCTATGACGACATCCGCGCGCAGGGTCGTCAACAAAACCAGGAGTTTACAGACGCTCAATGTGCAGAGGTCATGGGTCGTCTAAATGCAAGCGGTGGTTGGCTGCTTCCTCGTCGTTCGGCTCTTTTGAAAGTCGTGCTGGGAGCAATATGGAGAGCCCTTCCGGGTCTTCATGAGGCCCTACCTCTCAATGCGCTGGATGATGTCGAGGACAAGGTGCATTCAGTGTACCTGACGGGGCTGATCTCGAAGAAACGGCGGGATAGCCTTATTGACATCCTTCATCAAATCTTCCAGCAGACGACGATAGTTGCGCTTATCGAAGGCCGGGAGGGCTTGCCGAGGATCTTGATACAGAGGAGCGCAAGAGGCTGCGCATAAGAATAATTAGAAAGGCCAGAAGAACTCTGGATGGCCTTACTTTTGAATTTCTCAATCCGTGCCCCGGATCTGAGGTTATACCGTTGTAATAATTTGAATAATGTTTCTTATTCATTGCTCTTGTGATTGTAAGAATTTTTAGCAATATGAATGGAAACCCCTTTTTTTTATTTCAGCTTGTCCTATTTCTCGTCCTGAGTCTTCTGCCCATGCATAAATGGATGCGTCTCGAACGCCTGATCAAATGTAAATCGGATGTTCTTTCTATCATTTTCTTCTTTCTTTTATTGTTAGCAGGCTGTCTTAATAGCCATGATTGATGGATGTTTAGAACGAGCATCCCGATTTTCTTACGAAATAGTGATGGCTTAGGCCGCAGGTTCAGATCTGCTGCCTAAGACTTTTCAACTCTATAAGCCGTGAGGGTCTCATAGAGACTTTTCTCCCTACGGATCGAGAGGATCTCGTAGGTGGGTTTTCTCCCTAGGAATCGTGGGGATTCCTAAGTGTGGTTTTCTCTTATAAGTCATAAGGGTCCTATAAGAGAATTTTCCCTCTTACGAGTCGAGAGGATTCGTAAGCGGTTGTTTCCCTCCTTATCGAAACTCAACTTTGGAGAGTGAGACCCGTGTATAGTATGCAAGAGACCATTTTAGATCGACTTGCAGGGCCCCATTGCTCAAAAAGCAAGCTTTTCAATCCTTGCTGTCTGAGACTTCTTCTTACAAATTGAGACGAATCGGGGATTTGCTTGCGGAGAGGGTGGTGGCTCTACGAGTTGACATGAGTTAAGAAGCTCTCATCACGGAGTGTTTGTATCCGTGAGTCGAGGAGTTTGCTAGGGATTATTTGTTTCCCAAGCGCCAAGGATTATTTGTTTCCTTGGGGTTTGAAACGAGTCGAGAGTTCCCACGGGGGCACTGGTGGCTCTGCGGGTCGACGCGGATCAGGAGGCTCTCGTCAAGGAGTGTTTGTATCCGTGAGTCGAGGAGTTTGCTAGGGATTATTTGTTTCCCAAGCGCCAAGGATTATTTGTTTCCTTGGGGTTTGAAACGAGTCGAGAATTCCCACGGGGGCACTGGTGGCTCTACGGGTCGACGCGGATCAGGAGGCTCTCGTCAAGGAGTGTTTGTATCCGTGAGTCGAGGAGTTTTCTAGGGATTATTTGTTTCCCAAACGCCAAGGATTATTTGTTTCCTTGGGGTTTGAAACGAGTCGAGGATTTCCACGGAGGCGCTGGTGGCTCTGCGGATCGACGCGGATCAGGAGGCTCTTATCAAGGAGTGTTTGTATCCGTGAGTCGAGGAGTTTGCTGGGATTATTTGTTTCCCAAGCGCCAAGGATTATTTGTTTCCTTGGGGTTTGAAACGAGTCGAGAATTCCCACGGGGGCACTGGTGGCTCTGCAGGTCGACGCGGATCAGGAGGCTCTCGTCAAGGAGTGTTTGTATCCGTGAGTCGAGGAGTTTGCTAGGGATTATTTGTTTCCCAAGCGCCAAGGATTATTTGTTTCCTTGGGGTTTGAAACGAGTCGAGAGTTCCCACGGGGGCACTGGTGGCTCTGCGGGTCGACGCGGATCAGGAGGCTCTCGTCAAGGAGTGTTTGTATCCGTGAGTCGAGGAGTTTGCTAGGGATTATTTGTTTCCCAAGCGCCAAGGATTATTTGTTTCCTTGGGGTTTGAAACGAGTCGAGGGTTCCCATAGAGGCTCTGGTGGCTCTGCGAGTCGACGCGAATCAGAAGGCTCTCGTCAAGGAGTGTTTGTATCCGTGAGTCGAGGAGTTTTGCTGAAGACACTGGTTTCTTCGGAGGTGGACTGAACCGTCGAGATTTGTCTTCGTCTTCTGGCGGAGCCTGTTGGGAAAGTATGGTTCCCTCTTTGTTTACGCTTTTGGATTGTATACAGGGATCGATGTGATCTTAACTGTAGGGCCAAAGTTTTATCATCATTTTTTTTTGTTTTATCTCCGCGATGCTCTATCATTTCAGCTTTTATATCGCGAAGGTCGCGATTGCCCAATCATTTCGGCTATTTTTCGCGGTGCCCAATCATTTCGGCTGTTTATTTTATTTTTACTCGCTGCTTTTTATTGCGAGTTGCCCAATCATTTTGGCTATTTTGCATGCATACATTTTACTTGCTGCTTTTTATTGCAAGTTGCCCTATCATTTCGGCTATTTCGTATGCATGTGCGGCCTACTGGCTTTCCGCCGTAAACCTGAACTTGGACACCGATTTTGGCATCAGCACCGCTACAACTGGGATATTGCCAGGGGCGAATCATCATTTGCTTCTGTTGTTGTCGAACAAAGGAGGCTTAGCGACCAGGGTTAAGGTCCTGGCGACTAAGGCTTTTGACTTCATGAGCCGTAAGGGTCTCACAAAGGTATTTCTCCGTACAAGTCGTGAAGATCTTGTAGGCGTATTTTCTCCTTAGGAATCGTGAGGGTTCCTAAGTGTTTTGTTCCTCTGTATGTCGTAAGGATCCTACAGGAGGGTTTTCTCCTTGTAAGTCGAGAGGATTTACAAGGGTTGTTTACCGTGTGGACATATTCCTAGTCTCAGATGAGACTTAGTTAGGGAAATGTTTATTCGCGCCCGTGGATTGTATACAAGGATCAGTGTTGAGCCACTTGTAGGGCAATATCGAAAGTTGTGGGGGTTTCTTAAGCACAGGTTTAGATCTCTGTAACTTAAGACTTTCAAATCTTACGAGCCGTGAGGGTCCCATATGAGTGTTCTCCTTACGAGTCGTGAGGATCTCGCAAGTGTATTTTCTCCTTAGGGATCGTGGGGATTCCTAAGTGTGTTGTTCCCTTGTGAATCGTAAGGATCTCACGCGGGTGGTTTCTCCTTATAGGGTCGAGAGGACCCTACAAGTGTTTCTTAACGAGGTTGCGTCCTTTCGGGTTTTCACAAACACCCGCCGGTAGTCCTGCTGTTTTTACTCACGGAGCCCTCTCGGGTTTTCATCCGTGCCCGTTTTGCTTATGGACATACCGTTTTTTTATATTCTTTTTATTATATATTTTTTTTATTTTTTTTCTTTCTTTTTTTTTCTACGAGGTCGCGCCCTTTCGGGTTTTCACGAACACTCGCCGGTAGCCCTGCTGTTTTTACTCACGGAGCCCTTTCGGGTTTTTATCCGTGCCCATTTTGCTTATGGACATACCGTTTTTATTTATTATATTTTTCTTTATTTATTTAATTTTTTTTTATTCATCTCGTCAGCCTGAGGATGTTGCGGTATTAGTTTAAAGACGTTTCGGTCTGCTATTAGTTTTAAGGACATTTCGGTCCGCTATTAGTTTAAGGACATTTCGCTCCGACATTGAGAGGTTGGCTACTGCTTATCAAACTTGAGCTTAGGAAGATAGCGAGCGGATATGGTCGTCGTCATCTATCATTGACCCAGGCTGTGGCTCATTAAGCGTAGTATTTCTTCAGGAAGCGACCGTTTATCGGCCTGAAAGGCCTTTCACCGTGCATGTCCATGAGTAGATAGGCCCCACCCTGGTAAACTTTGTCTATGATGTACGGGCCTTCATAGTTTGGCTCGAATTTTCCCCGCTTGGCGCGATTGGGGATCATAGGCCTTTTGACCACTAGCACGAGTTCGCCTTGGTGGAATGTCCTCGGTCGGGTTAATCTTTCGTATGAACGCGTCATCTTTGCTTTATAAGCTTCCAGATTTTGTTGCGCTATGAGCCTAGTTTCATCAAGGGCGTCAAGCTCCTCATGCCGAAGGTGAGCATTTTCTTCGTCCGTTAGCTCGTGGTGAACTGCTACTCGTAGAGAGGGTAATTCTATCTCGAGAGGGAGTACTACTTCCGTACCGAACACCAACGCGTATGGCGTTGTGTTTGTGGCTGTCTTAAATGTAGTTCGATATGCCCAAAGAGCTTCTTGCAGTCTTTCGTGCCAATCTTTCTTATTTCGTGACACTGTTTTCTTCATGATTTTCGTCAAGGTTTTGTTGAAGGCCTCAGCTAGACCATTAGCTCGCGGATTATAAACTGAGGAATATCTCCAGTCTATATTAAGCTGTTGTGCAAAGCGACTGATCTTGTGGCTTCTGTAGGCTGGCCCGTTATCGGAGATGATCCGTCGTGGAGTTCCAAACCGATATATGACATGCGTCTTGAAGAAGTGGAGGACATTCTCCGTCTTCACTTCTCTCAACGGTATTGCTTCTGCCCATTTGGAGAAGTAGTCAGTCGTCGCCAGGATGAAACGATGTCCTCTAGACGATGCTGGTTCGATGGGGCCGACTATGTCAGTTCCCCACATTTCGAATGGCCAGCTAGCCACTGTTGGATGTAATGGATTCGGATCTTGACATGAGTGGCATTGCTTCGCATATTCGTTGCAATCCTGAATCATCGTGGGCCAGTAGTAGCCCATCCGTTTGATCTTCAACTTCATCTTTGGGCCCGCTTGGTGAGAACCGCAGAGTCCGTCGTGAACTTCCTGGACGACCCTTCTCGCTTCGTCAGGTCCTAGGCATCTGTCACGACCCGAAAGTACGGAACGTGACCGGCACTTAGATTACGAAGCGTCTAGAGGCGCCACGTAACCTAAGTAAGCCGAAGCCCAGAAATCTAAACCATAGAAGAAGAAGAAGAAGAAGAAGAAGAAGAAAAAAGAAAACAAGTTTAAAAGCATCAGCAATTTTCCCAAAAATTTCGGCAGAGTCTCCTCTGTAAAAACTGGCCCCCAAACGGGTACAACAAGTATAATATACATAAACAATAAAAAGCATCCCCAAACGGGAGCTAGCATCAACGCCAACAGGCGGAAACAACCACAGCAAGCACAATAATATACAACGCCAATAGGCGAGGCTCAAAACTCAAAAGAAAACAAAACCACCAGATCTGAATAACACATGCGCGACTCTAAGGTCGAAATAAACAACTGGTCCAATAAACTTATCAAGTAATACAAATATGGTTGATGGAGCTTACTAGATACAAATGAATGAATAAAAGTACAATGGTGGTTCGGATACAAGTGAACCAACCTACCGTGCAAATCACCCTGAAGAAAAGATGTGCCAACAAGCTGCCACGGGAAACCTGTACATCGAACCTGTAAAGAATTTGGCACAACGGGGGTGAGTTGCCAACTCGTGAGTAGAAGACATCTACAAAAAGAAATCGAATGCACGACGCTATCCTAGGTCATAATAATACACTACTAAATCTCAATCCTCTAGTAATAGCAGGGTAATACTACGTGTAAGTGCAGATACTCCGTGCTCGTGTCAGTGCCTCATATAGTACTATGTTATATGAATGGATATGCATGCACCATGAATGTAAAATAAGCAATCCTGAAATCCAGGTATATCTGTATAAGAAATCTTTGGCTGTTATCATAGTAAAATGTGTATAAGAATCTGAAATCTCAACAATGAAATCCATGAAAATCCATGTCAAGCATCGAAACAAACATGTAAATCTCAAGTCTCATAGTCTCAATACCTCGGGCTCCGTCAGTCCGGATCGGCCCATAATCAAATCTCACGACAACGGTCGGTATCCTCCGGATATCCGCCGCGCCAGACATCACCGGTAGGTAGCCTTCCCCTGCCAGGCTCATCGTCTACAACTCGATCTTCTTGCCCCGGGATACCATACCGGGCCCACCATGTACCCGAGACGGTTCATCCACTCCTCGAATCGGGTCTCGAAATCCAACAGAAAACATAAAATCTCATGGTGGACGACACATACATCACGAGAAAACCGCAACTTTGTTTAAAAAGAGAGGAGGAGAGAGAGAGAAGTTTTTATATATTTTTGCGGTTTTCCCCAAAAATCCAGAAATCTCACAGAAATCCAAATCTCAAAATCATGAGTAAATATATGATAAGTGTCGGCATATGCCCATAATACTGCGTGATAACATGAAAATATGAATGCATGAATGTCTAAGTAATAAATATCATGTCTATGTTAACATCAGCGAGTAATCATAATATTATATCGGTTTAGTTGTTAACTGATTCTATCAATAAAAGATAATATGATCTAAAGTGTACGTGACATAGCAATTACCGATGATGATGTGTGTGAGCCGGAAAATAAGTGTGCGTGGAATATGCGCATCATCGGTAATGGTTCTGGTGTCCTAACAGGTAAGGTTTATACTATTTATAGCAACATATGTATGAACATGCAACATTATGATTACAGTGTGAAAGTAAAGACGAATGTATATTACCTACTCATTTAATAGACTAATACTACTACCACTATATGACTCGAACCTAATCTAGTGTCCATCTAACCTCCTATGGAAAACTAAACCTAAGAACTAGTCAATAGAAATAAGAGTCTACCTAAGGTCTGAATCAATATCTCTAATAGTCGGCGATCCCGCCTCAACAGCGTCACGTATGTAGTACGGCTTCCTTGAATCAAGAGTGCGGATCAATCATCAAATCTAAGCCTCGTACGGTAAAATCCATCGTACGGCATCCCAATGTCGGGGTACGGGTCAAGTATCTCCTAGGTGCCTCATCATTCGTATAATGTCATCATCAAGTCACACCTATATGATATCGGCATCAGGTCACACCTATATAATATCGGCATCAGGTCACACCTATATAATGTCGTAATCAGGTTGTACATATATCATATCGTGATCAGTCACAAGTTGCAGTCCGAGTACTATTCTAGCGTCCCATGTACATCAATATCACCACCACTCTTTGTAATTTATATATTCAAGTTCATTATCTCATTCCCTAATGATCCGCTAACACTTTATTACGACTGTATAGTCAAGAATCACGGCATCAAGCCCAGTTATACTGTTTCATCATACCTCGGATATCATATCGCATCAATGAATCCCATATACGTGTGGTGTATATATATACACCTATACCTAGTTTTATATATATACACACATATACGTATACGCCAAGTCAAGTTTTAGTGTGTGCGTGTATGTTTCTATCAGAAACCTACGAACCTTTCCCAAAGTATTCATCCTCAGGTATGGTTTTCCTAAATCAGTCTAGTCCCGCCTAGGGTCATTACTAGGGTCCTGCTCGGTAAGAATCTAGGGTCACATCGGTTTTCCTAATGTCACTAAGTACTATTCCTGTTCTACGTTGCGGGGGTGCTAAACGCCATCCACCCGACTTCCCCCCGTAGATATACATCTACTCACCTGGTCCATGTCTGCCGAAGACAGTGTCGCCATCCTCCTCTTCATCGCCCGCAGTCCACATGAGGGGTACCTAGACGCAAACATTTAAATAGCACCGTAAACTGAATCACATACAAAAGTCAAACGATACAAAGAACAAGCATAGGTTAAAACCTATGTCCCGTCCACGCAAAAGAACCAAATACCGCTCGATATCGGCGTACAAACTCCGATGGATCGAGATAACATCATCAAACAACTTGTAGTTTAAAAACACATTACTTATACCATAAAACACGATTAAATCCATCGAAACCCTAAAATCTATCAAACTGTCCAATTTCGCAAAAACCCGAAAATGCCAATATACCGTTTTTCATCAAAACTTGACATTTAAATGAAACTAATGGTCATAAAACTCATTAAATAGCATTACTAGACTATACAAACCATTACTATATTTTTATTACACAAATTTATATAAATTTGAAATTTCTAGTTTACAACATTTAACAATTTTCGACATTTTCCAAGAAAAATACCACAATTCCACCTCAAAACATGATTTTGCATAAATTAATGACTTAAACCACAATTTATGATGATAATGATATAATGAAACCAATATTATATTTTAAATCCCTTTTATTTAGAATTTTCCAAAATCTAGTTAATAAAATAATAGCATTTTATTACTATTTTCCAATTATCAATTGAATCTAGTGATCAAACTAAGTTTTTCTTTCCATTAACATGTTAATATGCTCACTAAAACTACAATCTAATGATAGAAATCTTAATTGTAATTTTATATTACCCATAAACATATTTTATAAAAAACTAGTTAGCTAAAAAGTATAATTAAATCAATTTTAGGTTAACAATTTACAACATATCATCCCTATAAGAATTTCCACTTCTAAATATGTTAAACTAGTGATTATAACCCTCATTAATTAATAAAAATCACAACTTGATTTTTCAAACCCTAACTTGAATTTTAAAAGTAGTAAATATAATTAATAGATTAAATCTAATTAAACTTTAAAAGAAATATCTAATAGAAATAAAATAAAAGAGAAGGATTTATACCTCCACAACCTCATGTCCAAACTTGAAAATGAGCCTCAAAAATACATGCTTTCCCACTCCAAATTCCATGTAAAGAAGAGTAGAGAATAAAGGGTATGAAAATATATATGATTTTGTGGAATTTTAATTGAATTTTTGATGTATTTTTGATGATTTTTGAATAAAAATGAGGTGGAAAATTGGGGGGGGGGGGGCTGCCATGGATGAGTTGTGGCCGTCCATGGGGATGGAGAAAGAGAAAAGAGTGAAGAAAAGTGTGGAAGTTTCAAGAAAGAATCATCATTTAAAGTCTTTTCATGGTTTAATTAATTATTTATTTATTTATTTACTATAGCAACTCAAGAAAGCTCTAGAAATTAGGAAAAATTTGCAAATAATTTTTGCATGATACACCCTAAATTCTAATATGCCATGGTTCATTTTTACAAATTAAAACCATTTAAATTTGTAATTTACACTAATTTAGTGTAAAAATAAAGCTTATGTTAATATTTAAAATAATTAATTTAGGAATTTTTTTTAATTAAACTAAAAATTTATAAGTGGCTAAATAAACACTATTTACTAGTAATTACATAATTAAATAGGTATTTTTGAATTTATAATGAAAAACAATCACGGTTTGGTTTTACGAAAAATACGTTTTACTTTACCGAAAATCCTAAAATTCACTTAAACACTTTTATTCATTTAATTATTTATTTAATTATTTTTAAAACGTTACAATCTTCCCCCCTTTAAGAAATTCGGTCCCCGAATTTAAATTAAAACTCCCCCTCCAAATACTAAAACATTTAGCAAAACACTCAAATCATCGGGGCTCCGAAATCATCAATACATAACAAAAATCAACTCCGTCAACCCTAACGAAATCATCGGAGTTATGGCGAGAATAAAATATCAAAACCCAATATGAAAACCAACATAATATACATCAATCTACAACTTATATATAGTGTGCATCATAGTGAAACTGTACAAATATCTGGATAAGGAAATATACAAAAACCCCTTTTGAAAATTGCCATGTGATGCACGTGTCACGGCATAAGTAGCGGACGTTTATTTTAAAAAAATAACTATATATATATATATCGTTTATTTAACATACACGTCCCGCCTGGTTACTAAATCAATAATAATAATTAGGAAAACATACTGCTCAAACTAAAATCAATCCCAATCACATCAATAAAATGTCATGTGCGTCCGGTGCGCACTGAAATCGAAACCAATTACAGATACCATGAATACCTACAAAACAAAACTAAGTGCAACAGGTGTGCACCAAAAATATCTGTCAAGTGCAACGGGCGTGCACGGCACAATATCAGGTGCATCTAATCTGCACAAAACCCCGATTTAGTGCATCTGGTGTGCACAAAATCGCATCAAGTGCGCCAAGTATGCTCAAGAATCCTAATCAGGTGCACATGGTGCACGAAAACATACATCGAATATCAAAATCGAAATCACAGCACAAAAATGCATGAAAACTAGGTCGAAACATATGTCAAAATCACGTGTAACCCCTATGCACGAAATCAAATCAAAAATCCCAAATATATAAAACCAAATCAAGTGTACTGGTTGTGTACTAAACAACATCAATACAACTGATATATGAAACACAAATAGAATGAAGGTACACACATGAAATACCAATCGTAGAACAAAGTCCTCAAAATACCAAAATCCAATCAATGAAAATACGAAATTCAAATCACTAAATCACAATCGTAAACACTATCGTCAATGTGCGCCTCTTTCCTCTGATGTCGGCTGCTTTAAACTCGCCTCTTCGTAGCTATGCAGACTGCGCTACCAACGGCAACACTCGTATCTAGAGTCTCTCCATGTAATCGATCCCTTCATCTGATATCCGGACTACATTAAACTTTTCGATCGATCCATCAAAATCCCATAATTCCCCGAGAGCTCAACACTCAAGTACAGTTTAAAAATATCCGGTACATACCCCAGCATCGATGATCCAGCTGTAGAAGGGTAAACCCAAGCCTCACTAATGGCACAGCGGAACTGCCGTAAACCCTAAGGTTCAAGGGCGTTCTCGTGGTCATTATGTCGAGTTAGGGTTTCATTCTTCTAGAGGGTCCATCGAAATACCTGCATGTTCTTCCGAATACTTTAAACTTAGGAAAATGGTTTTCTGATAATCGTTCGAACCCTTTAACTTCATCCGGACAGCATGTGAATACCCTTCATCCGCACGCTAAGCAATGCTTCAATCCTCAAGAATAACCAATACTCTAATGGTTATCGCATTCGAGCCGCAGCTCCCTCTGCCCGTGGTAACAGAAACCACCATCCGACATCGATGAAGATAGATCAAAGGAACGAATGAAATACGGTGCAAACAATGTACATCCTAAGGCTCCTTAAGTAGAGTAGCGTATCGTAAGTATGCCGCGGACCATACCCACGGTACGTTACTCTACCTAAATCGCCTACTCCATCAACCAAGGGTCACCTAGACTTATACAGGGTTAAACCTAGCGCTCTGATACCAACTTTGTCACGACCCGAAAGTACGGAACGTGACCGGCACTTAGATTACGAAGCGTCTAGAGGCGCCACGTAACCTAAGTAAGCCGAAGCCCAGAAATCTAAACCATAGAAGAAGAAGAAGAAGAAGAAGAAGAAAAAAGAAAACAAGTTTAAAAGCATCAGCAATTTTCCCAAAAATTTCGGCAGAGTCTCCTCTGTAAAAACTGGCCCCCAAACGGGTACAACAAGTATAATATACATAAACAATAAAAAGCATCCCCAAACGGGAGCTAGCATCAACGCCAACAGGCGGAAACAACCACAGCAAGCACAATAATATACAACGCCAATAGGCGAGGCTCAAAACTCAAAAGAAAACAAAACCACCAGATCTGAATAACACATGCGCGACTCTAAGGTCGAAATAAACAACTGGTCCAATAAACTTATCAAGTAATACAAATATGGTTGATGGAGCTTACTAGATACAAATGAATGAATAAAAGTACAATGGTGGTTCGGATACAAGTGAACCAACCTACCGTGCAAATCACCCTGAAGAAAAGATGTGCCAACAAGCTGCCACGGGAAACCTGTACATCGAACCTGTAAAGAATTTGGCACAACGGGGGTGAGTTGCCAACTCGTGAGTAGAAGACATCTACAAAAAGAAATCGAATGCACGACGCTATCCTAGGTCATAATAATACACTACTAAATCTCAATCCTCTAGTAATAGCAGGGTAATACTACGTGTAAGTGCAGATACTCCGTGCTCGTGTCAGTGCCTCATATAGTACTATGTTATATGAATGGATATGCATGCACCATGAATGTAAAATAAGCAATCCTGAAATCCAGGTATATCTGTATAAGAAATCTTTGGTTGTTATCATAGTAAAATGTGTATAAGAATCTGAAATCTCAACAATGAAATCCATGAAAATCCATGTCAAGCATCGAAACAAACATGTAAATCTCAAGTCTCATAGTCTCAATACCTCGGGCTCCGTCAGTCCGGATCGGCCCATAATCAAATCTCACGACAACGGTCGGTATCCTCCGGATATCCGCCGCGCCAGACATCACCGGTAGGTAGCCTTCCCCTGCCAGGCTCATCGTCTACAACTCGATCTTCTTGCCCCGGGGTACCATACCGGGCCCACCATGTACCCGAGACGGTTCATCCACTCCTCGAATCGGGTCTCGAAATCCAACAGAAAACATAAAATCTCATGGTGGACGACACATACATCACGAGAAAACCGCAACTTTGTTTAAAAAGAGAGGAGGAGAGAGAGAGAAGTTTTTATATATTTTTGCGGTTTTCCCCAAAAATCCAGAAATCTCACAGAAATCCAAATCTCAAAATCATGAGTAAATATATGATAAGTGTCGGCATATGCCCATAATACTGCGTGATAACATGAAAATATGAATGCATGAATGTCTAAGTAATAAATATCATGTCTATGTTAACATCAGCGAGTAATCACAATATTATATCGGTTTAGTTGTTAACTGATTCTATCAATAAAAGATAATATGATCTAAAGTGTACGTAACATAGCAATTACCGATGATGATGTGTGTGAGCCGGAAAATAAGTGTGCGTGGAATATGCGCATCATCGGTAATGGTTCTGGTGTCCTAACAGGTAAGGTTTATACTATTTATAGCAACATATGTATGAACATGCAACATTATGATTACAGTGTGAAAGTAAAGACGAATGTATATTACCTACTCATTTAATAGACTAATACTACTACCACTATATGACTCGAACCTAATCTAGTGTCCATCTAACCTCCTATGGAAAACTAAACCTAAGAACTAGTCAATAGAAATAAGAGTCTACCTAAGGTCTGAATCAATATCTCTAATAGTCGGCGATCCCGCCTCAACAGCGTCACGTATGTAGTACGGCTTCCTTGAATCAAGAGTGCGGATCAATCATCAAATCTAAGCCTCGTACGGTAAAATCCATCGTACGGCATCCCAATGTCGGGGTACGGGTCAAGTATCTCCTAGGTGCCTCATCATTCGTATAATGTCATCATCAAGTCACACCTATATGATATCGGCATCAGGTCACACCTATATAATATCGGCATCAGGTCACACCTATATAATGTCGTAATCAGGTTGTACATATATCATATCGTGATCAGTCACAAGTTGCAGTCCGAGTACTATTCTAGCGTCCCATGTACATCAATATCACCACCACTCTTTGTAATTTATATATTCAAGTTCATTATCTCATTCCCTAATGATCCGCTAACACTTTATTACGACTGTATAGTCAAGAATCACGGCATCAAGCCCAGTTATACTGTTTCATCATACCTCGGATATCATATCGCATCAATGAATCCCATATACGTGTGGTGTATATATATACACCTATACCTAGTTTTATATATATACACATATATACGTATACGCCAAGTCAAGTTTTAGTGTGTGCGTGTATGTTTCTATCAGAAACCTACGAACCTTTCCCAAAGTATTCATCCTCAGGTATGGTTTTCCTAAATCAGTCTAGTCCCGCCTAGGGTCATTACTAGGGTCCTGCTCGGTAAGAATCTAGGGTCACATCGGTTTTCCTAATGTCACTAAGTACTATTCCTGTTCTACGTTGCGGGGGTGCTAAACGCCATCCACCCGACTTCCCCCCGTAGATATACATCTACTCACCTGGTCCATGTCTGCCGAAGACAGTGTCGCCATCCTCCTCTTCATCGCCCGCAGTCCACGTGAGGGGTACCTAGACGCAAACATTTAAATAGCATCGTAAACTGAATCACATACAAAAGTCAAACGATACAAAGAACAAGCATAGGTTAAAACCTATGTCCCGTCCACGCAAAAGAACCAAATACCGCTCGATATCGGCGTACAAACTCCGATGGATCGAGATAACATCATCAAACAACTTGTAGTTTAAAAACACATTACTTATACCATAAAACACGATTAAATCCATCGAAACCCTAAAATCTATCAAACTGTCCAATTTCGCAAAAACCCGAAAATGCCAATATACCGTTTTTCATCAAAACTTGACATTTAAATGAAACTAATGGTCATAAAACTCATTAAATAGCATTACTAGACTATACAAACCATTACTATATTTTTATTACACAAATTTATATAAATTTGAAATTTCTAGTTTACAACATTTAACAATTTTCAACATTTTCCAAGCAAAATACCACAATTCCACCTCAAAACATGATTTTGCATAAATTAATGACTTAAACCACAATTTATGATGATAATGATATAATGAAACCAATATTATATTTTAAATCCCTTTTATTTAGAATTTTCCAAAATCTAGTTAATAAAATAATAGCATTTTATTACTATTTTCCAATTATCAATTGAATCTAGTGATCAAACTAAGTTTTTCTTTCCATTAACATGTTAATATGCTCACTAAAACTACAATCTAATGATAGAAATCTTAATTGGAATTTTATATTACCCATAAACATATTTTATAAAAAACTAGTTAGCTAAAAAGTATAATTAAATCAATTTTAGGTTAACAATTTACAACATATCATCCCTATAAGAATTTCCACTTCTAAATATGTTAAACTAGTGATTATAACCCTCATTAATTAATAAAAATCACAACTTGATTTTTCAAACCCTAACTTGAATTTTAAAAGTAGTAAATAGAATTAATAGATTAAATCTAATTAAACTTTAAAAGAAATATCTAATAGAAATAAAATAAAAGAGAAGGATTTATACCTCCACAACCTCATGTCCAAACTTGAAAATGAGCCTCAAAAATACATGCTTTCCCACTCCAAATTCCATGTAAAGAAGAGTAGAGAATAAAGGGTATGAAAATATATATGATTTTGTGGAATTTTAATTGAATTTTTGATGTATTTTTGATGATTTTTGAATAAAAATGAGGTGGAAAATGGGGGGGGGGGGCTGCCATGGATGAGTTGTGGCCGGCCATGGGGAGGGAGAAAGAGAAAAGAGTGAAGAAAAGTGTGGAAGTTTCAAGAAAGAATCATCATTTAAAGTCTTTTCATGGTTTAATTAATTATTTATTTATTTATTTACTATAGCAACTCAAGAAAGCTCTAGAAATTAGGAAAAATTTGCAAATAATTTTTGCATGATACACCCTAAATTCTAATATGCCATGGTTCATTTTTACAAATTAAAACCATTTAAATTTGTAATTTACACTAATTTAGTGTAAAAATAAAGCTTATGTTAATATTTAAAATAATTAATTTAGGAATTTTTTTTAATTAAACTAAAAATTTATAAGTGGCTAAATAAACACTATTTACTAGTAATTACATAATTAAATATGTATTTTTGAATTTATAATGAAAAACAATCACGGTTTGGTTTTACGAAAAATACGTTTTACTTTACCGAAAATCCTAAAATTCACTTAAACACTTTTATTCATTTAATTATTTATTTAATTATTTTTAAAACGTTACAGCATCTCAGCCACAGAGAATCAAATGACCTCTTGTATAGAGTATCATTGACGAAGGCGAAAGATAGAGCTCGTTTCATGAGCTGATGTCTTGTGGACGCTTCTTCGGGCATTCGGTGGGATTTAAAGTAGTCTATGAAGACTTCTCTCCAATCCTCAGTATTTTCCCAATCTTTTACTTGCAGGGTAGTCTGCTCGTTCGCTCCTTTTTCTTCGGATGATTTCGGGGATATTTCTGCTGGGGCAAGCACTCGACGGCTTTGTACTACGATTCTAACGTCATCGAGGTTCTCGTCAGCCAATTCTTTAGCAAGTTTGGCCAGTGCGTCCGCTCTGCTGTTTTCCGCGCGCGGTATGCTTTCCAAAGTATAGGAGGGAATTTGGGTCAACAGTTGTTGCACCTTTTCCCCGTACTTTACCAACTCCGGTTTGCACGTTTGGTAGTCGCCGTTTACTTGACTAACGACCAGTTGAGAATCCCCGTATATGAGAAGGTTTTCAATTCCCATGTCAATGGCGATCTCGAGGCCTGCTATCAGAGCTTCATATTCAGCTTCATTATTCGTTCTCGGCTCTGTTAAGGAGAATGCGAAGCGCATTATCCCTCCTTGTGGAGTTACAAAGATGAGGCCTACCCCCGATTTGATTATAGGGGTGCTTTGTTTGCGCTTCTTCATGGAAGATGCGCCATCGAAATAAATCTCCCATCGAGTATCATCACCGTTGACGGTATCAAACGCATGTTCGTCTGGAAGATCGCAGTTTAAAGGAGAATCGGCCGGTATCGGATGCTCAGCGAGGAAGTCGGCGATGGCCTGGCCTTTTACTGCCTTGAGAGGTTGATATATTATCGAGAACTCCATCAAGAGCAGGGTCCATTTAGCGAGTCGTCCCGTCAATATAGCCTTTGACATTAGATATTTGAGAGGGTCCACCTTTGAAATAAGACGGACTTCATGCGCCAACGCGTAATGTCTAAGCTTTGTTATTGCGAAGATCAATGCCAGGCAGTGTTTTTCAATGGGGGAGTAGTTGCTTTCTGCCCCCAGTAGAACTCGACTTAAGTAGTAGAGTGCTCTTTCTTTCCCTTGATCGTTCTCTTGTGCCCATAATGCGCCTAAAGAACCTTCGAGGGCGGCTGTATAAAGAATGAGAGGCTTTCCCTTAACCGGAGCGGCCAACACTGGAGGGTTTTGCAGGTACTGTTTGATCTCATCCAGTGCGCCTTGGCATTTTTGATCCCAGATGAACGGGGTTCCCTTCTTCATCAGGTGGCTGTAAGGACGGCACTTTCCTGAGAGATTGGCTATAAATCGCCGTATGTATGCGAGCTTCCCTTGGAGAGACCGCAACTGTTTGAGAGTCCTCGGCGGAGGCATTCCCATGATTGCCTTGATCTTGGACGGATCTATCTCGATACCTCGGTGTCGAACGATGAATCCCAGGAATTTTCCCGAGGAAACTCCGAATGCACACTTGAGCGGATTCATCTTCAAGTTGTATTGCCGAAGACGTTGAAATACGGTCTTCAGATGCTCGAGATGTTCCTCATATGATTTGCTTTTAACAACGAGGTCGTCGATATAGCATTCAACGATTTCGTGTATAAGGTCATCGAAAATCTTCGTCATGGCCCTTTGGTAGGTTGCACCGGCGTTCTTTAAACCGAAGGGCATCACCTTGTAACAGAATATTCCTAAAGGAGTCCGGAAAGCCGTATGTTTCTGGTCTTCAGGGTGCATTTTTATTTGATTATATCCTGATGAGCCGTCCATGAATGAGAAAATCTCATGCGTGGACGTATTGTCTATCATCAGTTCGGTGACTGGTACTGGGAAATCATCCTTCGGGCAGGCTTTGTTGAGATCCCGAAAGTCCACGCATATGCGCACCGTTCCATTTTTCTTCATCATTGGGACAATATTAGCAATCCATTCAGGGTATTGAACCTCCTGGATAAAGCCGGAGTCTATCAGCTTTTTGACTTCAGCGTTGATGTTCATCTCGAGCTCAAGCCGCATTCTTCTCGGCGCTTGTTTGACTGGCTTGACACTCGGGGATATTGCCAGTCTATGTACAGCAACTTCTGGATCAAGTCCCGGCATCTCGGAATAGTTCCATGCGAAGCAATCTTTATGCTGTACAAGGACGTCCTTTAACGCAGCCACCTTTTCTTCAGACAGCAGCTCGCTGACGAATGTCGGTCGCGGATCGTTTATCGTCCCCAACTAAATTTTCTTGGGGTCATCTGCAGTGGTATGTATTCCGTCCTCCAGTTCTTTCGGAGCTGGGTGAAATTCTGAGATTACCTCATCATTTCTGTTTTCGAGGCACCAGGAAAGGCTTTCCATGTTCTCGGATTCTTCTTGTAGTATTGTTATCATGTGACAGGTACGAATTCGCTTCCAATCCCAATGTGGAACTGGTTTTTCTTTCGCGGCCTTGGGTTCGTGCTTCTGTGGCGGCGCCACCCTCCAGTTGTCAGACAGAGTGAATTTGCCAAGCTGATACTGATCTTCGACCCAATTCTTGAAGGTGAAGCAATCTTCAAGCGGATGACCTACTACTCGATGGTAAGAGCAATAGTCCGGGTGTGAGGCTTCGCCTGCTTGTTCAGGGTGTTTAGACTCCGGCAATGTAAGCATCTGATGTTTCAGGGCGAGATCAAGTATTTTCTTCGTCTTTTCCCGAGGAAACGAGTATGCTCGACCCATTTTCTTCATGAGGGATAGGTCAATAACGCTCGATTCCCGTTTGCGTGGCTTCTTAGCCCTGCTTTGCTGCTGTTGAGCGCCTTTTTGGCCTTTTGACTTATTTCTGCTTTTGAGCTGAGCCTTCTTTATAACGGGTTGACAAGGAGCGGCATTTTCATCCTTTACAGCCTGTTGGAGAAGGCGTTGCGTCTTGGCTTTCTCGTAGATGGCCGTCTCACGGTTGTGATCATCTCGGACCTTTTGACCAGCTTTCTTTACAAGTCTGTCCATTTGTTCCTCGAACGACGGACTGGGCTCTTTTGCATCTGGAACTTTCATTGGCTTAGGATTAGCGTCCTCCCATTGAGCATCCGCTTCTTCATCAAGGTCATATACGACGTAGCAGCCGGGTAGTAACTCTCGCTTCTTTGAACGGATGTATCCAAGCCCTCTTGTTTCCATTCTCCCGTTAGGCAGTTTACGTTGGATCCCGGGAATGTTCCAGACCCTGTCATAGAATTTGGCCTCTCTAATGGTCTGTTTAAAGGATATCCCCTGGCGTTTCAGCAGCTTCTTCAAACCTTCTGTATAATATCTGGGAAGACGGATAGGCTGAAGCCTGTCGAGCATGGGATCCGCGCCATGCCAGACTTCTTTTTCCACCTTGTTTTCTTCAGAACGGTAGAATAGGATTGCCTTCTCGTTTTCTCGCCTGGGAGGGATATAGAATGTCCGCAGCTCTTCTACACTGTAGATATTAAGTGCGTCCAGTTCTTTATGATGTTTAGGCGGCACCATGGCGACTTGCAGACTTTGCTCTTCCTCAGCGGAAGCTTGTATTGAAGGTCGAGCAGAGAATACGATATGGAACTCATCCTCCGGGTCACTACCAAAGACCAATGTAGGAGTGGACGGTCCTAGCTTGTTATGTTGGGGCGGACCCGAATAAACGATCTCCTCTTCCTCCTCGGTATCACTGCCGAAGACAGGGATGGTGGCGTTAGTTTTATTTTCCGGCTTGTGACACTTCTCCGTGTCTTCGAAATCCGGCAAGAAGTATTTGGCATCTTCATATTTGCGGACCTCGTTCACAGAGAACGGGTTCAGTTCTCCCGTCACGGTATACTCGAAACCATCCTTAAAATACTTCATACACTGATGTTGTGTAGAAGGGATGATGTTGTACTCGTGTAACCATGGTCGGCCGAGCAAAGCGTTATAGCATGTCTTGGCGTCTATGACGTAGAACTTAATGTCCGTGACGAGTAGCCCAAAGCGTAGCGTCAGTATCACAGATCCAAGAGTCTTTGACGATTGGGAGTCGAACCCGGAGATGGTGATCTTGTCCCGAGCAAGGTGCTGGACGCTCATGCAGATTTCCTTCAACACCCGTACGTTGAGTAGGTTAACAGACGACCCGTTATTGATCAGGATTTTGCCTATCCTTATATCATGGCAGTATCCCGAGACATAGAGAGGGCGATTGTGTTCGCACGTCCCAAGTAGAAGGTCTTCATCGCCAAAAGTGACATCGGCCGTGTGCACTTCCTCCAATTCATCCTTCATCTTTTCCTCGGCCAAGCATGCTTGGAATTGTTCCGGATCTTGGAGCGCCTTAATCAACGAATCTCTCACCTCTTTTGATAGCAAAAGGGCGTCAAGAATGCTGAGCTGTGAGGGCAGCTTCCTCAGATGCGCCAAAACGTTGTAGTCTACCTTATTTCTCTTTGGCGGGTTCTTGGCGTTTAACTCTTCCGCCGCTTGGTCATCTAAGATGATATCTTCAGAGACCTTTTCTTTTCCTTTATCTTTTCTATTCAAGGGTCCGAGGTTCTTTTCAGGCAGCGTCCGATTCCGCAGCCGGATATTTTCGCAGACCTTCGGTTCTTCTTCTTTTCCTGAAGTGGACTCTTTAAAGAGAGGGGCAAGTTCCAGCTCTTCATCAGAATCACTCCCGAATATAGGCACTTGTGATCCACCGGTGTTAACCATGCGACAATTGCCAGCAGTTCTTTTAAGCCCTTCGGTCGTATTTCTCTGCTCCCGACGAGTTTTCCGTTTTTCCCGCTTAAAGCGTTGTCGATGAGCAACGTATCCTTGCCACCATCTATCGAAAGCTTTGCACTCTTGAGTGGGGTGCGAAATCCTCTGATGATATAAGCAATACGAGGGGTGTGTTTCCACTTCACCGGCGATGTTTCCTTCAGAGGATGGTAGCTTCATGCCCATTGATATGGCTTTAGCGAACTTTTTCCTCATCCTGAATTGGCTTCTGTCGGTAGCGGAGGTGTTTTGCTTCAGTGGGATCGTCTCAGCTCCTTCATCAAGTCGCTGGCGCTTGGCCCTTTCAAATATAGCCGCCTCGTGCTCCCGATCATCTTTACTTTTCAACCGAGCTTCATTAAGGAGTGCGTCAATTACTTCATCTGATGGCCCCAGAACTTTTGGTTCAGGATCTGCCCCCAGCTTTTCGGTGCAAGGAATCTCCTCCTCATTCGTGATCGAATGGGAAATCATATGACAGTTCGCCACATATTCCTCGGATTCATCTGATGAACTTTCTCCCTCATCCTCTTCTTGAAAGACATGGCTGAGGAACTCTTGGAATGTAATGGGGGTTCGTGCCCTTTGATTGTATTCCTCCAACGCGTCAATTTGCTTCTGTAAGTCCGTGCGCTTGTCGCCAGGCTTCACGGGCTTCTTAGATTTCTTCTTCTTCTTTTTCGAAGATTTTGACGGCTGGTTATGAGTGTTTGGGCCACTTCCACCAATCTTTTGAATCGGACGAGGTTTTAGCATTCCCTCCATAATTTGTGGCTCCAATGGGTTCTTCCACTTGACCGCTGGACATGTCTGAAGATCGTTTAGCATCCTCTTTGTCTTGGCTGATAATACGACCTCCCAAGGAGCTTCTTCGATGACGGAGCATGTTGCCCCTGACGTATTCGTCCCCTTAGAGGTGTGGGGCTGCGGGGGATTCACCTTCCATTTGTCAGATAATGCGAACTTGCCCTGTCGGTATTGGTTTTCAAGCCAATTCTTGAAAACGTAGCAATCTTCGATCGGGTGGCCTAGTACTCGATGATAAGGACAGTAGTTGGGCTCGTTGACGTCACTTGGTTGCAACGGACGTTTTGGGTCCGGCAGATTTATGAGTCTGTTGCGCAACGCCAGCTCGAATAACCTCCTCGTTTTATCGCGGGGGAAGGAATAAGGACGTCCCATCCTATCCTCAAGGGGTACGTACGGGCGCGTATTGTTTGGACGAGCAACCGGCTTCGAATCGTTCGGTTGTTGTTGAGCATTAGCGACAACGATCGCTTTTCCCTTTCCTTTGTCATTTCGGGAATCCGGCTTTGGGAGAGGGGGGTTTATGGCCCATCTGGTCCATCTGCGCTAGTTTGTCAATCAAAGCCTGGAAGGTAGTCGGCTTGAAGAACATCATAAACTGTGAGATGGTTGCTTGTGGATCAAGGGTTCCAACAAACATTCCCACCGCAGGGGCTTCTTCTATGCGCTGCTCACACTTCGACCATAGATTACGCCATCGTATAGCGTACTGAACCCATGTCTCGCCGGGTTTTACCCTAGCGTTAATCAGTGCCGTCATCGGGGTACGTTCACTGGCACTTGCAAAGCGTTGGGTAAACAGCAGCTCCATTTCCGCGAAGGTTTTAATAGAATCATTAGGGAGTTCAGAGTACCACTTGAACGCCGTATCTGATAGACTTCCAATGAACTGGCGGAGCAAAAGCTTGTCATCGCCGCCGGTGTTACCGCAAAGCGCCCTGAACTGGGCAACATGCTGATGGGGATTGCCGGTCCCCTTGTAGACATGGAACTTGGGAATTGTGTAACCCGGCGGGTACTTGATTTGGTCATACCAGCTTGGATATGGCCGCCCCGTTTTTACGACGTGGCCGGCTGCTTCGGCCGCATGATGAACCCTTATTTGCTGGGCTATGTATTCGTCCAGATCAGTTTTAGAGATTGTATCCTCTTTAGCCGTTGATAGAATGGGCTGAGGATTCGATGTCTCTCCCCTATCGTCTCCAAGGACGATCGGAGGTTCTTCATTCGGGGGATCTTGTTGTATCATCATCCCTATCATGTCCTAGAAGAGGAGGCCCATACGCTGTATGTTGGCCGCTTGTTCAGCAGCCTCTTTGTCCTTCTTTTCCAATATTCGGCTAAGGAACTCGGCGTCGGTCTCTTCGTCTCGGCGCTCATCTAAGGACGCTTCAGGGTTTTCTTTTGGCTCTGTAAGCACGGCCATAGCATTCATCATCTCCTGGAGCTTTTGTTGCTGCTCCTGAGCCTTGGTTACTGATCGGGTGAGCGGTCGGTGACCCGTAGAAGTGCGGCTTTCCTCCTTTCCAGAAGCCATATAAACCGTATGAACCGTTATGCCCCCTGACTTAGGGCGTTTAGGTTCACCGCTTTTAGACTTTGCCATTGTCACTGGAGCTCTCTCTGGCCTCCTTCTTTTGTGAACCGTTGAAGTGGGCATCTTAGCAATTGTTGCCCCCTGTTGTTTAATGGGGCGGTTTTTGTCTTTTTCCACCTTTGCCTTTTTCTGGTGATGAAAGTGGTCCGGGTCAATCACGAAGTCTTGAACTCTACGCCAAACCTTGTATATTTTTGAGGACAGCCGTTGAGGGGGATGTTCTTGCTTCGTTTCTGGAGCTCTCTCTGCAGGTGGAGGAGATCTCTTCAATGTAGCGGTTGGAGAGTTCTTCCGTACCCTTCTCAGCAGCTCAAAACTGTTCCCAGTTGGAACAACAGCGTTGACTTCCACCACTGGAGCCGGTGGAGTTAGCCCTGAGGGAGAGTTGCCCCCTGCCTTCCTCACTCGTTGCCAATGGCGACGTCGAGCACGACGAGCCGTTGGGACTGGCTCAGAGATAGAGATAGCTTCTTTCTGCCCCCTGTCTAAATGAGGCACCGCCGGTGTTAACCTTTTAAAAACTGAGGTTGTTCCTTACGGGGTAATATCCAATCTGTCAAAGACAGATCTTCTTGTAGGGGCAGGAACGGGAATCGTCAGTCTTGTAAAGACTGACTCTTTGACGGGGGAAGCCGCCTTGATGACTTCTGGAGCAGCAGTCATTGCCTTCCTTGGGATAGCCAGCTTAGAGTCTTGATTTAGCCTGGTGAAAACAGAGGCTGTCGGTTCGGTAGTGAGCGACCCGTTGACAGGGGCCGTCGTAGCAGTGAGCCGGTCGAAGACCGACTTTTTGTTCACTTCCAGTGCAGGTATTGGCGTAGGGAAGCTTGTAGGTGGGATCATGGTCCCGAAGAACAGACCAGTGGTGGCTTGGGTCACCTGGTCTACCGGCAGAGTGAGGAAGGAAGCTGCTTGGGGCCCATATGCTACACCTCCTGATGAGGTAGAACGTCCGTTGCAGTGGCATTTCAAGCAGTTGGTGCAGTTAGAGGCCATTGAATCTTGAATTCTACGCCAAGTAAAAGACCAAATCTTAGTAGCTTGAAATCCGAAGACAACCATTTAACAAACCGTGATTGGTTCGCGAAGACGACACACGAAGTGTGGAGTGGAAAGAGGAAGAGGTCCCACCGGGCGTGCCAGAATCTGTTCCCCTCCGAACGGCGGCGCACAGGACCGCTGGGTCCTGGCACTGAGATTCGGGGCAGATGCTATTTGGTTTTATCCGTCCACCTCTCCGAAGATGCCAAGTTGATTTATGGCACCGTGTATCGAAGGTTTAGACGGATGCGGCCGATGTAGCAGACTTTGTCAGATTCCCCCTCGCTAGAGAGGTTTTTGATTGTGGGGACGCTCTTCCCTGCAGGCGCAAGCCCCTGCAGTTAATTACGCTACCGCTTCGCGGTAACAACTTTCTCCTTCTCCAGAATTTCACTTCGTGTCGTGGGTGTTTGTTTTGTTTGTGGTTGCCCGTGGATTGTATACGGAGACTGAGTAATGCCGTCGCCCGTAGGACGTGGACTAGTCCAAATCCGTATTTACTTAGATTTGGGTTCGGTGTTTTTTAGTTTAAGGATACGTTAGTCGCGTTGCGGCTAAGATCAACTTAAACGTTCGTTAAGGATACGTTAGTCCAGTTTGAGACTAAGATCAACTTAACGTGATAATCCATTTAATATCTGGCCATCGGGACTCGTCACCTCTCTAACGTCGTTGAAGGATTACAACGGCAGATGTCAGAGGAGTTCAGAGATGTACCCTTGAACCAAGGTTGATTTGGAGTTTTATAGTCCGTTTGAATGTTTAAGGATACGTTAGCCGTGTTTGGGGGGCTAAGATCAACTTAAACGAGATCGTTTAGATCCGGCAAAAGAGCATTTGGAGGCTCTATTGTTCCAGTTTAGGGACGTAGTGGTCCATAGATGGTTTAGGGACACTGCGGTCCATGCTCCAGTTTAGGGACGTGGTGGTCTATGCTCCAGTTTAGGGACGTGGTGGTCCATATTCCAGTTTAGGGACGTGGTGGTCTATGCTCCAGTTTAGGGACGTGGTGGTCCATCATTAGTTTAGGGACGTCTCGGTCCGACATTAGTTTAAGGACGTCTCGGTCCGACATTAGTTTAAGGACGTCTCGGTCCGATATGCGGTCGTCGGGACCCGTCACCTCTCTGACGTCGTTGAAGGATTACAACGATAAGTGTCAGAGGAGCTTGGAGATGTACCCTCGAACCGGATATAAATTAATTTAAAAGAGCAGTCGTGCTCAGTCAATTTAATTTAAGGACTTATGGCCAAAATTGGGCTAAGTCCAGCTTCAATATTTTTTTGTCTTCGGCCTGTTCTAGGCCTTTACCCCTTTTTAGTAATGCACTGCATTATTCTTGTTTTGATTGGGCTCTGCCCTTTATAAATGATGCAGAGCATCTATTTTGTTTGGGCTCTGCCCTTTTTTAAAATGCATAGCATATTTGATTGAGCCTGTTAGGCCTGTTAATTGGGCTCTGTCCCTTTTCTTTATGATGCAGCGCATCTGTTTTAGTTTGGGCTCTGCCCCCCCTTTTTTTAAAAGTAGTGCGTTACATTTTATTAGGCCCGTTAGGCCTTCTTTAATTGGGCTTGGCCCTTTTGTAAGCAATACAGTGTATTTGTTTGGCGCTTTGCGCTAAGTAATGAGCGCAAGCTCATATGATGATGACACGTGTCATGCTCTGGTGACCGCAAGCGCAACAGCGCAGTGCGCTGCGCTGTTGTGCTGCTGACACGTGGCGCGCTCTGGTGAGTTGCACCAATTCCAGAGAGCAAAGCTCTATTTCAAGAGCGTAAGTTGTTTTACAGCTGACACATGGCGCTCTCTCAAGAGCGCAACAGCGCAGTTTGGAAGTGCAAAGCACTAAGAATCTTTTAGATTTAAGAACAGGAGTGCAGAGCACTATTTAATTTCTTGATCTAATTTAGATCAAAGAAAATAAATTTTTTTCTTTTTTGATTCAGGAACCAGAGGTTCATAAAAAAGTGCAAAGCACTATTATTACTTATTTTTCTTTTTATTTTAAAAATGATTGATCTTGTTCTTAGATCCATAATCTGTCCATAAGAGAATTTTCTCTTTTTCCTAAAGGTTTTTTACCTTTTGTTGTTCTTGAGGAATTCTTCAAGAGTTCTCTTCTATTTTCCTTTTAGCAAGATGTTCCTTTTCTTGGATTAAGGTCTGGGGTCCTTTTTATAGTGCTCATAAATTAGTTAAATTTGTTAAAGAGATCTTTCTCTGAGTGATTTGGGGAATTTTCCCCACCGTTGGATCTTTGATCCAAGGGCTTCTGCTTTGCAGAAGAAAATCTTCTTGTTTTAACAAGAATAGAGAAGATTTCTTGGAAATTTAATTCTGTTTGGCGCAGATGCCCCAGCGCGTGACACGTGTCGCGCAGCGCAGAGCGCAGCGCAACTGCGCCAGCGCATCTCCGCTGACACGTGTCGCGCAGCGCAGAGCGCAGCGCAACTGAAGCGTTGCTTCATAAAAATAGAGCTTTGCTCTGATTGGGCGCGCCTTCTTAGGCGCTGCGCTGATGCATCTGCGCCTTACACGTGGCGTGTTGCGCAGCGCAAATAATCTGAAGCGTTGCTTCATTTATTATTAAATTTTAAATTTTCAAAGCAGGGCTTTGCTCTGATTGGGGGAAGATGAAGCGTTGCTTCATCTCCCGTCTCGGAATTTGAACAGAGCTTTGCTCTGATTGGGGTGAACACCCGCTTGTTATACTGAGCTGGGGAACGTTGGTCCCGCTCCAACTTATAATTGTTATAAGACCGAGCAGGAAATTGTGGATTACCAGAATTCCCGTGCCGCCCAAACGAAGAGAGTGCATGTTGATGCATGATCTTCGGGTGTGTTTATTACAGAGAACTGTTTCTCAGAATCCTTTACGTCCTGGGTATATGATACCGGATCAGGATCCCACATATGTAATATATTACATGGGCTACAGAATGATAAAGACCTGAGAACAGATGATATGTTTCATGAGGCAGAAAACGGTGCAAGTTTTGCAGCCAAGTCTGTTGGTCACTGTCACCCTGTATTACAAATACATTGATTCTGAACAAATGTTAATAGATACCGAACCTGATATACAAAATCATATCAATCTCTTTATTTATTAAAGAAGGATATAATTTTATATTGTTGAACATTGTTTTGAACAATATCAAAAGTTGATCGGTTCAGACACGTTATCTAAAAGCATTGATGTTCTAAATCAAACTACAGTTCTTAGTATACGGAATACACACAAGAGGAAGAGTTCAGAAATGAACGAATTCTTCTTGAGGCATTGTAGACCAGGTCATATCAATGTGACCCGACTGGCTGAAGTTACATTTAGATGCATATTTAAATTATTTTGAATTTACATCTTGTGAAACTTGCCAGTCATGTCACTGAGATAACATGACCATAGCTCTGTTTACTGGAAACAGAGAAAGAGTTAGTGAACCCTTGGGATGATACATGTTGATGTATGTAGGTCCCCTGTCTACACATGCCAAGATCGGTTCTTTATACTTCATTACATTCTCTGATAATCTCTCTAGATTCAGACATATGTTCCTGTTGAAACACAAGTCCGAACCTTTTGAGATATTCACAGAATATAAGTTAGAAGTAGAGAACCAACAACGGGTATAAGTATTATGTCCCAAGATGTGATCAAGGAGGAGAATACTTGAGCACGGAATTCTTGGACTTTTCTAAAGGAGAATGAAATTCTCTCTCAGCATTACTCCTCCGTATACACCACAACACGTCGGTGTATCGCGGAGAAGCAATCACACCCTATATGATATGGTGTGCTCTATGATGAGTACTACTGAGTTTTCTATTTCCTTTTGGGACTTATGCACTTGAGAAGCTGCATGCCTATTGAATAGGGTTTCAATCAAATCAAATGCCTACCACTTCATATGTGATATGGAAAGGGAAGAGCCCATATCTTAAGTTGGTTAAGATTTGGGGTTGTCCGGGCTATGTCTAAAAGCAAAATCCGGACAAGCTCGAGGCAAGGTCTGTTATGTAAAACAGGAAAAGTTCCAGCTATACAAACTACAGCAGATGATTTGGTAAAACCAAAGGATTCAATAGTAACCAACGAACCTCAGCCTCTCCGCCGATCTAGTAGGGTTCCTTACCCACCTGAGAGATACTTTGGTTTCTCTATGACAGTGGGAGCGAGGATTACATCATGAGATGATGACCCAACTAGTTTCGAGCAGGCCATCAGGAGTGGGACTCTGTAAGAATGGCTGGATGCTTAGCGATCTGAGATGGAATCCATGTACACCAACAAAGTATGGACTTTGGTTGCTATATCTGAAGGGTTAAATCCCCATCAGGAGCAAGTATATCTTGAGAAGATTACTTGGTGTACATGGAAAAGTTGAGACTTTCAAAGCTAGACTTGTTAAAGGTTTGCATCATTGACCAGATATGGATTTTGTTGAAACCTTTTCTAAGTAGCTATACTTAAGTCCATCCAGATCCTACTTGCCACGGCTACATACCATGACTACGATATCTGGCGGTTGGGTGTCATGACTGCTCTTCTAAATGATATTTTAGAAGAGAGAGTCTATAAGTACACAGTTAGAGGGCTTCGTAGACAGTGGGAGCAGCGGAAACGTGTGCAAGATGTTTTATGTGATAAAGCAGGCATCGCGGAGTTGGAACGTCTGTTTTGATGTGTTAGTCAAAAGAGTTTGACATCATCAAAATGGTAGATGAACCTTGTATATACAAAAAGGTAGTAGGAAATATGGTGGTGATCCTCGTAGAGTACGTAGATGGCATACTCTTGATAGGGAAGGAGTTTCCTATACTACGCTCGGTCAATCTCCGCTTATCACAAGGATTCTCCATATAGGATCAAAATGATACCTACTAAATCCGAGGGTTTTGGATCTATGAGATAGATCTAATTGGATGTTAGGATACTCACTAGTTGTAGTGAGATGGTATCAATCGATCCTGTGGAGAATCACTGGAAAAGTTCTAGAGTGATAAGGACGACTAAAAGTCAGTCACAGGCATTGTCTTTACCCTCAGTAGAGGGATGGTATGTTGGAAGAGTTCCAAGCTAGATACCGTGACATACTAGACGATTAAAGGCAAGATACATCGTTACCAAAGATGCTACCAAAGAGGAAGTCTGGGTGTATATTAGTTTATGAGATGAACTTCGTTCCTACCATTGTGAGACAATGGAGTTGTGGGTTTGGCCCAGGAACCCCGGTCCCATTAGTGACCCAGACGTATTCTGAGGCAGCATCACCTGATCATGGAGATAGTTGATCTCTAGGATGATCGAGGTAAGGAGAGTAGACTCAGAGGACAACACGGCGGATCCACTCACAAAGGCGTTTTCCCAGAGAGAGACTTATATGGGATGGTTGAGTATTAGATACTACAACCACTGCTACAGATGGCCCTAGTGCAAGTGGGAGATTGTTAGTTATATGTATGCCCTAGAGGCCATTACTGTACATAGGATGTATATTGTAGTGGATGCTGGGACATATATAGGGAGGACTTTCTTGCTCGACATGATAATATACTATCTGGTTGCTCTTTATCTTAATGTGTACACTGATTGTCTTTCTGTTATATGTTGGTAAAGCCCTTAGGATGTGTACTTGACTACCTGGACTATGATGCGGATCATACTAGTAGGGACATGGTAGTCCATAAGTACATCCTTTAAGGTCCCTAGTCGTGGGTGTATCGAGATGGGGCATCGATATACCAGAGTAGACTAGCGTATACCTTCTCGACCCATACAGATGGGCGATGGATGATCCCATATCCATTGGTGTTTGACATCAGAGATGATATACGGGTGCTCAGTATAGACTGGGTACACTGGACGGACTCGCCGAGAACTCCCAGATGGTATTATACCTTACGTCAGATGGCAGTTCTCTGGTGACACTGGTACAGGTTAGTCTGTAGACCCGAGATCGTCATAGAGTCTTGTGTGATTCCCACTGTGCTTTGATTTCCACCTTACCACGTCCAAGAGAGCGTGCAAAACGGTGGTTTTTGGGTACAGTCCCGAATCACATGGAGGCAATGAGCGATAGGAAGGGATTCGTCTCTCCTGGTATAGGGAGTTGATGTTGCGCTGTGTTCGATTGGCTATAACCGGAAATCCCTGGCCAGGGTTGCTGAGATTTACTGGTAAGTGTTACTAATAGTTTCTCGAACTGTTATAGACCTCATATCGACATGACTTATCGAGCTATTGGGGTCTGACATTTACCACCCCTAGGCGAGATATGCGACATATTAGACGACGAGACCGGACTGTACGGTAAGTGTTACTGGTTGGATTCACAGGAGTGTGAGCGGGCTTGCTCGTTGATCTTCTGATCGCTCAATACCCGGATGGCCGTTACGTTTAGCAGACCGCTTGCGGCTTATGGGTGTTTGATATGATCATCACCTACTGCCGGCGTATTGACGAGTCTTTAGAGTCCTACACAGAGGTTTCCTGGCTCAAGCGAAACGAAATAGGAGCGCATATGAGATATGTGCGGGACCGAGAATAATAACAGTATGTGATACTGTATTCTATTCTCGCGATTTGTATCATTGGACGGTTATATGAGATATAGCCGGGTTACCGAATCAAGTGTTGATTCGATACATTGATACACTTGATATTAGTCGGTTATATGCAGTATGACCGGATCATTAAATCAAGTGTTGATTTAATGATTTAATGTATAATTATATATTTGATATATTACTTTACATTAACTAGTATTGGTTCAGTTAAGATTATTTTCTCACTAGATTGTGCTCATTGTATATATGATATATTTTTGTGCACTTGTTTGTATCATGTTTGATGATACATGCAAACTTGGGTGTGTGTATGCTTTAAACCATGATTAGATTAATGGTTAGGGTTTGATTTACTTATTCATTTTCTTTATTCATTTTTGGCTAAAATAAAATGGTAGTGGCTTTCTTTGTTTTATGCAAGAAGCTTCATGATGCTTCATGCATCTTTGAAAAAGCCTACCATTTTGTTTTTTCCTAAACCCTAACCATTTACCTAAACCCTAGTTTATTCTCTACACAAGTTTACTCACCCATGGTTGCTAAATGATAAGCATCACTTGAATTTTCTAATTAGAGAAAAATAATTCATTCTTTTTCTTTCTTCTTCTTCTTCTTCAAGAAGAAAGAAAACCTTGGCTAGAAAATTTCAAGTGTTGAAATCAAGTGAGAAATCCAAATCCAAAGTGAACCCACTTCCTATTTTTTCATCCTCTACTACTTGCCATGTTGTATAGGGTGTTTTCTTCACAAGGTTCATGACCAAGTGAAGATGGAGCTTGAGTTAGAGTCGCCTCGACGTAGATCATCTTCGGCATCGAAGTCAACGTCTTAGCCCGATTATTTCATCGACGAAACCATCGCTAGAGTCTGGGATTTCGATGATCGCAGCGGAGGGAAGTCAACACGGAGCTAAAGAAGTGGTGGAGCGGATCTATAAAGGTTGTAGTCCCTTTCACTTAGCAATAAAGTTGTTTACTTGCATGTTTTTCGCCTATCCTCTAGTTAACGATCTATATTAGGGTTTCTCGGCACATGTAAAATTTGATTTTGGCATGGTTGATCAGTTATGGAACCTCTTGAGTGTGCCTAGTTACCCTACAACGACAAGGGTTCGGACGCATACGTGTGTTTACGCACGTACGACTTTCGGACAGTTTTTACTAGCCGGCTTTGGTTTAAGCCAGATTCTAGTATCGGGATATTGGATTTATACAGTCTAAAGTTTATCCGTGTTTTCACGGATATGAGGGGCGTTCTCGTAATTTCGCGAGAAGCTTCTAGAAGGATGGTGACTTGGGGTTTAGGTGGCATATGCATTAAATGAGATTAGTGACTCATTTGTGTGATTCATCCTTGTCATTAATGCATCATAAATGATTAATAACTCATGTAGATGAATCACTCATTTGGATTTATGAAGCATGGTTGTTAAATCCTTTATTTTATTTATTTGAAAAATATAATGCTTCATATATATCATGAGAGATCATTATCTCATTCTCATTCTCATGCTCACCTTCTCTCTCCTCAAGCTCTCTCTCTTCAAACCCTAATCCTCCCCTTTCATGTGTTGAGATCAAGGATTAGAATAGACTAATCAATCCATAATCCAACTCTATATCACCTAGGTTACTTAGATTAGCACTTTAAGAAACCTAGTTACCTCAAGTTAGAGGTGAAGCTTGAAGTATAGCTCTCGGGTGGATCATCTACTACATAGAGAAGGCCGGAGAGGAGGTGGAGAACGAAAAGACGAAGGACACGGTTCATTAGGTATAATCACTTCACATAGTAGTTTAGAACTCCTATGCTTAAGTTAGTTATCGTTTAGCAATGATTCTTGCGTTTAGTCGATGTTATTGCAAAGAACAAGATCGTTTTTCATATTTCTGCCTCCCCGCAAGTCGTGGGGTGTAGTATATCGACTTACATAATCAAGCACCCAAAATTTCCCGACAAGCTCAACACTTGAGCGGAGTTCAAAAAGTACCCAGAAACTGCCACAGCTCTTATGAACCAGCCGTAGAAGGGTCAACCAATGCCTCACATGTGGCGCCGCTGAACTACCACAAACCTTACGATTTGTTGGAGGTTCTGACGGTCACATAATCAAGTTAGGGTTTTGTTCTTCTATAGGGTCCACAGAATCGCTTGCAAGATTATCTGAAAATTTTAAACTCGGAAAAAATCCAACTCTTGAAAAATTTCCAGCGGGGAAAAATTGGGTCATCGATATCCATTCGAACTTTTTAATATCGTCTAAATAACCCGAATACATGTTAGGATTACGATTACGAAACACTCCGAATTGCTTTTGCAGAAAGTTAACATCACATGAAAATTTAGCAAAAAAAAAAAACAACACCTGAAACCGTAAAACCCAGAGACTGGAACACCCTGAAAATTTGAAGCCTAAACTGCCCAAAAGACCTGGTGAGCTCGGTTTTGAGGCCAATGTGGCCGGCCAAAAGTCAGTGGAAATGCCTCAAATTTGCATGGTGTTCATGTTATATAGCATACAACATTTTGCAGTTGTTTAAAAAAAAATTTGAGCTCAAATGAAATTCGACAGAAACTAGTTTAAAGGGTTTCAAGTTTCGGATTCATTTCGGATTCGTAATCTAACAAACATCGTAGAATTTTCTAGCATGGATCTGATACCACCGTTGGGTTTCCTATCACGGCTGCAAGTTTTCGGGAGGCACCGTCCATGCCAATTTTAAAATTTTGCCGTTCTAGTAAACCCTAACCCTAGAATCGCTACTTGAAAATCCGACGATACATAATGTAAACACTTTACATCTAAAGTGAACAAGGAATACAACCTTTGTAGACCGGTCCTTCACTTCAATAGCTCTGTGTAGTAGTCCCTTAGCTGTGATCATGAATTCCCGGACTCTAGAGAAGCTCTCATGAAGAAACGAACAAGCTTGCATCGAAGTCTTCGAGGCCGAAGATGATCTACGTCGAGGAGACACCAACCTAAGCTATCTCTTCACTAAGGGTAAAATTAGTGAAGCAAACACCCTATACTAAATGGCAAGTAGTAGAGGATGATGAAGTAGGAAGTGGGCTCACTTTAGATTTATTTTTCTCACACTAAATCTTCACTTAGAAAAAACCCTAGCAAGCTTTTTCTTTTGTTGAAGAAGAAGAAGAAATGAAACATATGAGAGAGTGAGGTTAGAATTGCAACCATGGTGAGTTAGTGTCATGCCTAAGTCATGTAGAGAATAAACCATAGTATAAGGTTAATGATTGGGTTAAGAAATATCTTAAGCAAGACAAACAAGTGGACTTGGTCAATGTTCTCCAAGCTTCTCCAAGCTTAACCTTGACTAAATCCAAATGTTTGATTTGCTTAAAACAAATAAAAACCTAGCTTAAACCCTAGCATGGTAAAAGTCTCATTCATATATGTTGCAAGTGTAACCTAGCATGATACATAATATATATCACATATATATAATGTATGCAAATAGAAATCAATGCATATATCACATATATGTAAAGTGTATCAAATGTGAGAAATAGAATTACTTAAGTGAGCTAATATTAGTTAATGTAATGTAATATATCAAATATATAATTATACATTAAATTATTAAATCAATTCTTGATTTAATAATCCGGCTATATTGTGTATAGCCGACTAATATCAAATGCAACAACTTATCGAATCAACACTTGATCCGATAACCCGGCTATATCATATATAACCGACCAATGTCACAAATCGCAAGAATAGAATACGATATCACATATCTCATTAATCTCGGTCCCGCACATATCACATATGTGCTCCTACTCCGTTTCGCTTTAGCCAAGAAACCTCTGTGTAGGACTCTAAAGACTCGTCAATACGTCGGCAGTATGTGATGATCATATCAAACCCGCACAAGCCGCAAGCGGTCTGATAAACGTAACGGACACCCGGGTATTGAGCGATCAGAAGATCAACAAGCAAGCCTGCTCGTACTCCTGCGAATCCAATCAGTAACACTATACAGTCCTGTCTCTTCGTCTAATATGTCGCATATCACAGCCTGGGGATGGTATAACGTCAGACCCCAATAGCCTGATAAGTCATGCCGATGCAAAGTCCATAACGGTTCGAGAAACTACTGATAACACTTACTAGTAAATCTCAGCAACGATGGCCAGGGATTTCCTGTTATAGCCAATCGAGTATAACGCAACATCAACTCCCAATACCGGGAGAGACGAAACCCTTCCTATCGCTTATTTCCTCCATGTGACTCGGGAATGTACCCAAAAACCACCTTTTTGCACGATCTCTTGACCGTGGTATGGTGGAAATCAAAGCACAGCGGGAATCACACAAGACTCTATGACGATCTCGGGTCTACAGACTAACCTGTACCAGTGTCACCAGAGAACTGCTATCCGACGATAGGTATAATACCATCTAGGTGTTCTCGGCGAGTCCGTTCAGTGTACCCAGTCTCCAATGAGCACCCGTATACCTTCTCTGATGTGAAACACCAATGGATATGGGATCATCCATCGCCCATCATATGGGTCGAGAAGCGTATACGCTAGTCTACTCTGGAGTATCGATGCCCTGTCTCGATACTCCTACGACTAGGAACATTTGAAGGATGTACTTACCGACTATCCTGTCCCTACTAGTATGATCTGCATCATAATCCTGGTAGTCAAGTACTCATCCTAAGGGCTTTATCAACATGTAATAGAGAGGCAATAAGTGTACATGTTAAGATAAAGAGAAACCAGATAGCATACTATCATATTGAGAATGAAAGTTCTCTCTATATGTGTCCAAGCCTCCACTACAATATACATCACATGAACAGTAATGGCCTCTAAGGCATACATATAACTAACAGATCCTTACTGAGCCTATCTGTGACAATCTTCGTACAGTCCGGTCTCTTCGTCCGAGAGTATCGCATGCCGGGTTTAGGGGGTGGAAAACTTCAGACCCCGATAACCTGGTAATTCGTGCTGATGCGGCTCTGGACCAATCCGGGAAACTACTGATCAGTCTATCAGCAAATCCCAACTGCCTTGGCCAAGGTCTTATGGTCCTGACCAATCGAACACAGTGCGAAATCGACTCCCAATACCGGGAGAGACGAATTCCCGACAATCGCTCATTGCCTCCATGTGGCTCGGGACTGTACCCAACCCAAATCTGTTTGCATGACTCAGTAGAGCCGTGGTAGGGTTGTGATCAAAGCACAGTGGGAACTCACACGAGACAAATGACGATCTCAGGTCTAAGGACTAACCTGTACTCATATCACCTGAGAACTTCCACCCGACGATAGGTATAGTACCATCTGGAAGTTCTCGCTGAGTCCGTCTGGTGTACTCACCCCCAGTGAGCACCTGTATACGATCTTAGGTCTAAAGACCAATGGTTGCGGGACCAAACCATTGCCCCTTATCGGGGTCTAGAAATGTATACACTAGTCTACTCTGGAATATTGATACCCAGTCTCGATACTCCCACAACTAGGGACAATTTAAGGATGTATGTACCGACTACCCAGCTCCCATAAGTATGATCGCCATCACAACGCAGGTAGTCTAGCATTGATCCTACGGGCTTTATCAACATGTATAAAAAATATGTAATAGCAAGTAAAACATACACATGTTAAGATAAAGTAAAACCAAATAGCATACTATCATATCGAGCAAGACTGTCATGTACATATATATGTCCAAGCATCCATATGCATACATATACAATAATGGCCTCTACGGCATACATATCCAACAATCTCCCACTAGCACTAAGGCCATATATTGGCGTACCGAGTATCCAACGTCTTCTCTAGAGCCAGCTGTTGGCGTACCGCATACCCAACATCTCAAAAAGTCTCTCGAACTGTGCTTGAGGAAGGGCCTTGGTGAATGGATCCGCCGTGTTGTCTTTTGTATCCACTCTCAGGAACTCGATCTCCTGGCGATCTACAATCTCCCTGATCAGGTGATACCACCTTAATATGTGCCTGGATTTCTGATGGGACCATGGTTCCTTCGCTAAAACTATAGCTCCATTGTTATCGCAATACAAAGGTATTGGGTCAACAATGGACAAAACGATCTGAAGTTCATTAATGAACTTCTTCATCCAGACCGCCTCTTTTGCGGCATCAGTTGCAGGAATGTATTCAGCCTCCATCGTCGAGTCTGCAACGGTATCCAGTTTGGAGCTCTTCTAACACACCGCCCCTCCGTTGAGGGTAAATACAAAACCCGAGACAGATTTGTTGTCATCCTTGTCACTCTGTAAGCTTGAATCGGTAAAGTACTCGACCTTTAGGTCTCCATTACCGTAAACTAAGAACATCTCCTTTGTCCTTCTCAGGTATTTGAGAATGTTCTTTACTGCTATCCTGTGGTCCTCACCTGAGTTCGACTAATACAGGCTTGCCACGCTTAGCGCATAAGCTAATCTGGCCTTGTACATAGCATCACATACATTATAGATTCTACCGCTGAAGCGTAGGGTATAGTGTTCATGCGAACCCTCTCCTCGTCAGTCTTGGCAGACATCTCCTTAGAGAGGGTGATTCCGTGCAATGCGGGTATGTTACCGCGCTTGGAATCTTCTATACTAAATCTCTTTAGTACGGTCTCTATGTACCTGGACTACAAAAGTCCCAGTAATCTCTTAGATCTATCTCTGTGGATCTTGATCCCCAGAATGTACGATGCATCACCCAGGTCCTTCATGGAGAATCTTTGCGACAAGAATAGCTTGACCGATTAGAGCATAGGAATGTAATTTCTTATTAAAAGAATGTCGTCCACGTACAAGACTAGAAACACGACAGTTCGTCCTACAATCTTCTTATAAATACAAGGCCCATCCTCGTTCTTGATGAAGTCAAAATCCTTGACTGTTTCATCAAAACAGATGTTCCAGCTCCGCGATGCCTGCTTTAATCCATAAATGGATCTAAGCAACCAGCACACCTTCCCGCTGCTCCTACTGTCTATGAAACCTTCCGGCTGATCTGTAAGTCGATGTACAACACCCCACGACTTGCGAAGAGGCGGAAATATGAAAAACGATCTTGTTCTTATGCTAAACATCGACTAACCGCATGAATCGAAGCTAAACGATAACTAACATCAAACATAGAAGTTAACAACTACTATGTAAAGGGATTATACCTAAAGAACCGTGTCCTTCGTCTTTAAGAACTCCACCTCCTCCTCGACCTTCTCGAAGTAGTAGACGATCCACCCGAGAGCTTTACTCCAAGCTTAGCCTCTAAACTTGAGGCAACTAACTTTCTTTAAGTGCTAATCAAAGAAGCTAGGTGATATAGAGTGAGGGTTATGGTTTAATTAGTCTAACTAATCCTTGTACTCAACACATGAGAGGGGAGGATTAGGGTTTGAAGAGGGAGAGCTTGAGGAGAGAGAAGATGAACATAATAATGAAGTGAGAATAATGAGTTATCATAATATATATTAAGCATTTTGTTATATCAAGAAAAGAAAAGAAAATCATTTACAACCATGCTTGATAAATATCTTGTGGTGATTCATCTCCATGAGTCATTAAGCAATTATGAAGCATTAATGACATGGATGAATCATCCATATGACTCACTAATCACATTCATTGTATATGCCACCTAAACCTCCTTAGTCACCACCTTCTAGAAGCTTCTCGTGCAATTACGAGAACGCCCCTCCTTTCCGTAAAAATACGGAAAAACTTTAGACTGTATAAATCCAATAACCGGATACCAGTAACTGGCTTAAACCAAAGCCGACTGGTAAAAACTGTCCGAAAGTCGTACGTGTGTAAATACACGTATGCGTCCGAACCCCTGTCGTAAAACCATACGACCTCTATATCGTTTCGCCTGGAGTAGGGAAACTCTCTGTGTGGGACTCTAGAGACTCGACTACTACGCTGGCAGTGGGTTTAACCACAGACCGCAAGCGGCACTAGCTGTACGTAACGGTCCCCAGGTAGATGTCGATAAGAAGGACGATGAGGAAACCCATCCGAACTCCTACCGAGTCTGATGTGACAATCTCCGTACAGTCCGGTCCGTTCGTCTAAGACTATCGCATATCGGGCCTAGGGGGCGGCAAGCGTCAGTCCCCTAATAGCGGTATAAGTCGTGTCGGAGTGAAGCCCATTACACCCTGAGAAACTACTGGAACCTACCAGCAAATCTCGCTTGCCCTGGCCAGGGACTTTGCGTAATGGCTCTCTGACACAGCGCGATATCAACCCCCAATACCGGGAGAGACGAATCCTGTCTAACCGCCACTGCCTCCAAGTGCTCGGGACTGCACCCAACTGCTACCTGTTTGCACGACTACTTTGAGTCGTGGTAGGGTAGCAATCTAAGAACAGTGGGACACACTCGAGGCGAAGTAGCAGTGTCAAGTCTGCGGACTATGCTGTACTCATGTCACCTGGGAACTGTTCACTGACGACTGGTATAAAACCAACCAACAGTTTCGTGTGAGTCCCGTCCGGTATACCCGTAACCCAACGAGCACCTGCATACTATCTCCAGTACGACGTACTGACGGCTGTGGGACAGACCATCTCCCCAACTGGGATGAGAAGCGTACACACTAGTCTACTCCGGAGTATCGATGCCCTGTCTCGATAATCCAACGACTGGGGACCTGAATAAGGATGTGCTTGTAGACTACCCAGCCCCCACTAGTGTGACTGCCATCACAACGCTGGTAGTCAAGCAAGATCCTAAGAGCTCCATCAATATGTATACTCACATATTAAGATAGAAAAAACCAAGTAGCATACTACCATGTTTAGCAAGACTGTTATATACATGTGAATATCCCAAGCTACCATTAAGTAATATACAAACTAGTATGATACAATAATGGCCCCTAGGGCATATACACTAACAATCTCCCACTTGCACTAGGGCCATGTACTGGCATATCGAAGACCGATGATCTCGAGTAGCCTCTCGAACTGAATCTGAGGTAGGGCCTTTGTGAATGGATCAGCAATGTTTTCTTCAGAAGCAACTCTCCGAACCTCGATCTCCTGATGATCAATGATCTCCCTGATCAGGTGATACCGCCTTAAGATGTGTCTGGACTTCTGATGGGACCTTGGTTCCTTTGCTAAAGCTATAGCTCCGTTGTTGTCGCAATACAGAGGTATTGGATCAACTATAGTAGGAACCACCTGAAGTTCTGTTAGGAACTTCTTCATCCAGACTGCTTCTTTTGCGGCATCGCAAGCAGCTATATACTCCGCTTCCATCGTCGAGTCAACAACGGTGTCCTGCTTGGAGCTCTTCCTGCACACCGCCCCTCCATTGAGGGTAAAGACATAACCCGACATGGACTTGGAATCGTCCTTATCACTCTGGAAGCCGGAATCAGCAAAGGCCTCCAACTTGAGGTCTTTTCCGCCGTAAACCAAGAACATCTCCTTAGTCCTTCTTAGGTACTTGAGAATGTTCTTTACTGCTATCCAGTGCTTCTCCCCTGGGTCTGACTGATACCGGCTTACCACGCTCAGTGCGTAAGCTACATCTGGTGTGGTGCACAACATCACATACATTATAGAGCCTACCGCAGAAGCGTAGGGTATAATAGACATTGTTCCCTTTCCAAATCAGTCTTGGGAGACATCTCTTTGGAGAGGGTGATTCCGTAACAAGCCGGTAGATTACCGCGCTTAGAATCTTCCATACTGAATCTTTTCAGTACAGTGTCGATATACCTGGACTGCGAAAGTCCCAACATCCTCTTGGATCTATCACGATAGATCCGGATCCCCAGAATGTAACAGGCATCACCCAGGTCTTTCATGGAGAACCTGTGTGACAAGAATCCTTTGACAGATTGTAACATAGGAATGCCATTTCCTATTAATAGAATGTCATCCACGTACAAGACGAGGAATACGACACTTCTGGCTACAACTTTACTATATATGCACGGTTCATCTGGATTTTTGATAAAATCATATTCTTTGACTGTCTCATCAAAACAGATGTTCCAACTTCGCGATGCCTGCTTTAGTCCATAAATGGACTTAAGCAGCTTGCATACTTTCCCGCTGCTCCCACTCTGATTGAAACCCTCTGGCTGATCCATATAGACGCACTCTTCTAAATTTCCATTTAGAAAAGCCGTCTTTACGTCCATCTGCCAGATTTCATAATCATGGAAGGCAACAATAGCAAGAAGGACCCGAATGGATTTGAGCATAGCCACTGGAGAAAAAGTTTCGTCATAGTCCAAACCAGGTCTTTGACGAAAACCTTTTGCAACAAGTCTAGCCTTATTGGTTTCCACCTGTCCATCTACACCAATCTTTTTCTTGAAGATCCATTTGCATCCTATGGGTTTTACCCCATCTGGAGCAAAGTCCAAAGTCCATACTTTGTTGGAGTACATGGACTCCATTTCGGTCCGCATTGCATCTAGCCATCGTACCGAGTCGCCGCTCTGGATGGCCTGCTGGAAGTCAGTAGGTTCATCATCATCAATGATGCAATCCTCTCTATCCCCATCTATGAGAAAACCGTAGTATCTCTCAGGCGGATGAGACGGCCTACTACTCCTGCGGAGGGGTGCGGGAATGTCGTGTTCTTCTTGAACTACCGGTTCTACCAAACTTTCAGTATTAGTTTGTGGTTCTGGAATTTCTTCCAGTTCTATTTTGCTCCCACTTGATTCCTTTTCTAAAAACTGATGTTCTAGAAAATGGGCATTACGAGAAACAAATACCTTTTGTTCCTCTGCGTAATAGAATAGATATCCCCTGGAGTTCTTTGGATATCCCACAAACTTACACTTTACTGATCGTGCCTCGAGCTTGTCCACATGCTGCTTTTTAACAAAAGCTGGACATCCCCAAATCTTTATATACTGTAGATGGGGTTTCTTCCCGGTCCACATCTGATATGGAGTGGTAGGCACAGTCTTGGTAGGAGCCCTGTTCAGAAGATATGCTGCTGATTCAAGCGCATAACCCCAAAAAGATCGCGGTAACTCAGCATTACTCATCATGGATCGTACCATATCCAATAGGGTTCGATTCCGTCTCTCCGATACACCGTTATGCTGTGGAGTGTATGGAGGAGTAAGCTGAGAGAGAATCCCTTTCTCTTTTAGGTAACCTAGGAACTCGGCACTCAAGTATTCACCACCTCGATCAGATCTAAGTGTCTTGATACTTTTGCCAGTTTGGTTTTCTACTTCAATCTTATACTCTCGGAATTTCTCAAAAGCCTCGGATTTATGTTTCATCAGATAAATGAATCCGTATCTTGAGTAATCATCCGTGAAAGTAATGAAATAGGAAAAACCACCTCTTGCATGTGTAGACAATGGACCACGTACATCGCTGCGTATGAGTCCTAAGAGCTCGCTCGCTCTTACTCCATGTCCAGTAAATGGAGTCTTTGTCATCTTTCCTTTGAGACAAGATTGACAAGTGTCATAAGTTTGATATTTGAACGAGTCCAAATATCCTTCTCTATGCAACTTAGTCAACCTTCTCTCATTGATGTGACCCAGTCTACAATGCCATAAGAAAGCTTTATTTAAATCTGGAGACTTTCTTTTAAGTGTGTTCTGGACATTGAAAATTTGGAGTTGGTTTAAAACATATATACCGTTATTTAGTGTACCGGACCCAATCAAACCATGATTAAGGTGGATGTTAACAACATCTCTTACAAACGTGAAATCATAACCTTTATTTGATAACAAGGAAACTGATATGATATTACACGTTAAGCTTGGTACAAAAAAACAGTTATGTAAAACCAAAATGTGTCCGCTCGTCAATCCTAAGTGATAATCCCCGACGGACGCAGCTCCCACGCTAGCTCCGTTAGCAACCTTTAGGGTCATATCACCTTCCTTCAGCACTCTACGGTTTCTCAGTGCCTGCAATGAATTGCAAATATGAGATCCTGATCCGGTATCCAATACCCAGGAAGTAGAGTTGATCGACAGACAATTCTCAATTACAAACACACCTGAAGTCGAAGCCACAGCTTGCTTCGGTTCCTGGTTTTTGGCGTTCCACGCCTTGCAATCCTTCTTCCAGTGCCCTTTCCTGTGACAATGGAAGCACTCATCCTGGCCAACTACCGGTACCGCAAACTTTTTCTTTCCCTTCCCTCCCACCTTACTAACACCTCCTCTAGGTTTGGTGGCGGCCTTCTTCTTCCTTCCTTTGGCCCTAGCCTTGGACCCGGAAGAAGATGCACCGCTAACAAACATAGCGGGTGTTTCCCTTGTCTTCTGCAAGGTGCCCTCTGCACTCCTTAACATGTTCAGGAGTTCCGAAAGTTCAACTTCTTTTCTTTGAATGTTGAAGTTCAGGATAAACTGGGCGTAGGTGTGAGGAAGGGACTGGAGAATAAGGTCTGTATAGAGCTCATTATCCAAAGTCGTCCCAAGGTCTGCGAGCTCTTCAATATAGCCGATCATCTTTAGGACATGTTCTCCTACCGATGACCCGACAGCCAACCTCGCTCGAAACAAGTTCTTAGAGGTCTCGTATCTTGCTATACGAGATTGCTCTCCATAAAGTTCCTTTGTATGGAGAAATATGCCATCTAGGTTCATATCCTCGTGCCTCCTCTGATGTTCATTGTTCATCGAGGCAAGCACGATGCACTTGGTTTTCGCGCAATCTAAATCCCAGATTTTGCGGATTTCCTTATCCGCATTACTGGATTTGGGACCAGGGACAGCAGGTGCCGTAGCGGTGAGGACGTACCCCAGTTTGTCATAGGTCAAAGCCATTTTGACATTCCGCAGCCAATCTTTATAGTTTGGCCCTGTCAGTATATTTTTCTCTAAAAGTAACTTAAGTCCAGTCATTTTCAGGGTCGCTGCAATTAGGGGAGAGAGAAGAAAACTCTTTAGCATGATGCTCTTGCAAGTTTAGAGTGGTTTTTAGTTTATCTAAACTGGATGGCTCCCACTGTTTCTCGAATCCTTCCTCAAACCATAAAAGAAGAATTAGCCAGGACTATTCTCACTGTACAATTCTTGCTTAACCGTTCAGCCAGGCTAGTGTCGATACTTCGAGGGAGGTTTTCCAACGCTTTCGCGAAGTTCCTTAATTAAATAACCTCTTTTCTCTGGGGGCGTAACCCCGCTGACACCTTTCTGGACACCTACTTGGTTTATAGCATTGATCGTTAAGTGACGAATCTCCTGATAAGTAGCATATACTCACAGTAGGATCGGGATCTAAATATCATTGTATGATAATGTTGAAGGAATCCTACCAACATTCATTAAACACCAAATGGTATGCAACTCTTTGCAAATTTCAGTTTCTTTAGAAATTCCCGATATATATTTTTCTGCCCCATGCTCTTATGACCTTGGCATCAGGTCAAAATGTCATAAGTCACATGTCAAGTTCTACCCATCATTATCTTGTCAATTTGAACCCATCCGTATATATCCTTGACGTTCGGCCAAAATGATAATACGACTGTCCCAAACTAACTCATCTATCTATGCAACAAATGAATACCCAGTAGCTACCAAACACTATGCCTTGGCGTTAGGTCAAAATACATAGCTTGAATACTACTGAATACCCAGATGAAATGACGGAGGGCTACGAATGGTTTTGGCGAAACCGTGAACGTAATGAACTTGATATAATCGAAGGAACCTGATAGCTTTTAAAAGGAGTGGTTAAAGCTCCGCATTTAAAAATATCTGTTTTTAAAATTAACCGAGTGGTTTCTTTTAAATTGTTCCAACGATTAAACTTTTTGGTTTATTTTCTTTGCATTATAAATAATGCGTCCCATCATTAACCTATCATTGCAGAAAACAACGAAAATACAACGTCCTCTTATGCTATCCGCATTTGCTACGGGGTCCCGTCATCACCCGTTAGGTTACTTAACTAACGACAGAGCGGGGGCTGGGCTAGCGCGGGTGTAAAATATAAGTGACGTCTAAATAGCTATCATATATAGATATTGTACATTCGTCAGACGCAATAATAGGCATTCCAGATCACAGATGAACTTTATTGGATTTGCAAGCAATCCGTGTTTGTTTTGAGCCTGCAACAAAAGACGGATTACACAGTTGTGATGAATAGCCATTACCCCACCCAAGACCCCAACGGGTACGGCAAACTACCCGCCCGGCAGTTTGTGCACCCCACCTTGGGTCTGTCCTAGGAGCAAAAACAGTAAAATGAAATAATACAACGGTGGCTACAACCGCAACCTGGATGTGCCCCGCAAAATAATATTACAACAAATTACATTTGCATCAAATGAATTAAATAATAACCCATCACATAACCCCGGCTATACATCACAACAGTCCAACACAGTTCATATCCACAAACAGTAAAAACCATTACTGTTAGTGTATATGCCCTAGAGGCCATTACTGTATCATACTAGTATGTATATTACTTGATGGAAGCTTGGGATATTCACAGTTGTACAGACAATCTTGCTCAATATAGTAGTATGCTAGTTGGTTCGTCTCTGCTTTAATATGTACTTGTGTGTTTATTTATTATATCACCTATACGCATTAGTAGAGCCCTTAGGATCTTTGCTTGATTACCGGCGTTGTGATGGCGATCACACTAGTGGGGGCTGGGTAATCTATAAGCACATCCTTATACAGGTCCCTAGTCGCAGGACTATCGAGACAGGGCATCGATACTCCGGAGTAGACTAGCGTATGCGCTTCTCATCCCAGTATGGGAGATGGTCTGTCCTACAGCCATCAGTACGTCGTACTGGAGATAGTATACGGGTGCTCGTTAGGTTACGAGTACACTGGACAGGACTCGTCGGGAACTGATGGTTGGTATTATACCTATCGTCAGTTATCAGTTCCCAGGTGACATGAGTACAGCTTAGTCCGCTGACTTGACACTGTCACTCCGCCTCGAGTGTGTTCCCACTGTTCTTTGATTACTACCCTACCACGGCTCTTCTGAGTCGTGCAAACAGGTAGTAGTTGGGAGCAGTCCCGAAGCACTTGGAGGCAGTGATGGTTAGACAGGATTCGTCTCTCCCGGTATTGGGGGTTGACATCGCGCTGTGTCTAGGAGAGCCATTACACGAGTAGTCCCTGGCCAGGGCAAGCGAGATATACTGGTAGGCTTCCAGTGTTATCTCAGGGTGTTTTGGGCTTCACTCCGACACGACTTGTACCGCTATTAGGGGACTGACGTTTACCGCCCCCTAGGCCCGCCATGCGATGTATCAGACGAACAGACCGGACTGTACGGAGACTGTCACATTCAGACTCAGTAGGAGTTCAGATGGGTTTTACCTCGTCAGTCTTCTTATCGGCATCTACCTGGGGACCGTTACGCACAGCTAGTGCCGCTTGCGGTCTGTGGTTAAACCCACTGCCAGCGTAGTGTCGAGTCTTTAGTGTCCCACACAGAGGGCTATTCGCCTCTGGGCAAAACTGAGTAGAGGTCGCATGGTTTTGCGGCAGGGTTCGTTCTCATCCGCGCACTTGTGCACGTTTGGAGTCCGGACGGTTTATACTAGCAGGCTCTGGTTTGAGCCAGATACTGCTATATGTTTTGGGGTTGCTTTTATCTCTCAGTATTCTTGTTCCTCGGAACGAGAATGCAGGTGTGTATGCACAGTTGTTTGAGGCGGAGGAAGAGGTCTTTCATTAGGGTTTCGGAACGGGTGCGTATGCACAGTTGACAGTCGTCTTTTTCCAAACCCTAATGGATTTATGAAATATCAATTAATAATAGTAATTAAATAAAATTGTGTCATGGTTGGTTTTGTTGACTTGTTGACCATGGTTGACTTGTTGACCATGGTTGAATGTTTGACCATCATCATTACTTTGCAAGGATACTCCTTGATTCTAGCTTACATTCATTTAATGAAGTGATGATAGTGGTCATTCCAAATACAACCATCAACTATTTCATTTTGAATTATTATTATTAATTAGATAATTCTTTTTTCTTTTGTTATGGTTGCAAAAGGAAAATGAGCTCATTCTATCATATGGATTCTCTCTCCTCACTTCATCTTCTTCTTCCTCAAGCTCAAGGAGAATCCTTCTCATGTGTTGAGAATCCCTCTCCTTGAAAGAGAAACACCCCATAGATACTCTCTACTCTCTCTAGGGTTCAAGGTTTAGCAAGCCGGAGATCCTAGTTCACTCTAAGTTCGAGAAAGAGCCCGAAGGTTGAACCCTCAGGTGGATCCATCTTTGACGGAAGAAGGCTATGAGGAAAGAACCATCAACCCCTACTAGGTTTCAAGAAGGAGGAGTTCAAGTTAGGTATAACCCCTAACCGAGTAGATACATCTCAAGTTAGGATGCTAGTGTATTGTTTAGCAAAGATCCGGCTTTTACGGTCCATGTTACAAAGTTTAGAAAATTTTTTGTTTTACCGTTTCCGCAACCCCGAAAGTACCGGGAGAGGTAACGTGGACCTAACAGTGGTATCAGAGCCAGGTTAAACATAAACTAGCTAGGTAGTGAAGTGTAACGAAGTTCGGAACCGAAAAATCCAAAAACCAAACTTTTCAAAAACCTTAGTTTCTGTTAAAATTTTTTCTGGTCAAAACAAAATTTGTTATTCACCTAAAATCATCTCAGGGTTTTTTAAAGATAACCACCAAAAATGAGCCAGAGATCTGACCAAACGACCGCGTTTCCGCGGCAACATCAAGTTATGTTGCCGCGGATCCGCGGCCGTCTTGTCTCCTCTCTGCCTCGATTTTGGTGCAGTGTATCTCTGGATTGGTTTTAGGATTTTTGAGATATATTATATGTGCCCAGATTTTCCAGAATAGAAATTTGTTTTTGGCGGCCTATAATTCCGTATTTTTTCCGAACTTCACTACATTTTGACTATGTTGGTTATATCTGTGATGTTTGTATGTATTGAACGTCGGCTAATCGCTATAAGTCGATTAGTCGGGGTTATACATCTCTGTGATCTGTGTTTGATATTGGAATGTGTATATGAATGTGTTGGACTGTCGCGGGTGAATAGCCGGGGTGGATGTGAGATGAGCTTTTGTTTTTCTTTCATTCATTTGTAATATGTAAATTGATGTAATAATATTATTTGTATGGCCGCACAACCGGGTCGGGGTTGTAGCCGTCATTGTATAATTCATTTTACTGTTTTTGCTCCTAGGATAGACCCATGGAGGGGTGCACAAACTACCGGGTACTTGGCGGGTAGTTTGCCGCACCCGTAGGGGTCTTGGGTGGGGTTTTGGCTATTCACCGCGACCGTGTAATCCGCTTTTCGTTGCAGGCTCGAACGGATTGCGGATTCCTAGTATATCCAATGTATTCATCTGTGATCTGTAATGTCTATCATTGCTATATTTATAACTATTTAGGCGTTGCTTATGTTTTACAGCCGCGCTAGCCCAGCCCCCGCTCTGTCGTTAGTTAAGTAACCTAACGGGTGATGACGGGGCCCAGTGGCGAATGCGATTGGCATAAGCGTACGTCATATTTTGGTTGTTTTCTGCAATGGTAGGATTTAAATGATGGGACGCATTAAAAGAACTAATGCAAGAAAATAAACCTAAAAGACGTTGTTGGAACAATTTTTCAAAAAAAAAAAAAGCTGTTATTGCAAGGACGTTCAATTTTTGTTTTGCATCGCGGTATTCGGTTATGAATGCCCAGCACCTCAGTCGACGAGGCAAGGGCCGAAATCCCTTCATCGGGAGTGACCCCTTGGACAAAAGTTTGCGTCAGGGTAATAACTTCACTATAGTCGATTATTCTTGCTTTGCATCGAGGTATTCAGTTTGGAATATCCTGCACCTCATTCGACGAGGAAAGAGCCGAGATCCCTTCACAGGGAGTGACCTCTTTAGCAAAAGTTTTCGCCACTATATTTTCAAAAAGATTACCAGGTTCCTTCAACGATATCAAGTTCATTACGTTAACGGGTTTTTTCGCCAAAAGCCCAGCCGTAGCCCTCCGTCGTTTCGGATAATTAATACTTAGTATTCGTGCTGCGTTTGTTGATTATTCGTCAAGACACAGTGAACGGTAGCTGAGTAATAATTTTCTGTTGCACTGATAGATGCGATTGGTTAGGACGGTCGCATGATTTTGTTGATTATTCGTCAAGGATCATGCGGGCGGGTCTAATGCAATCCTGGATAACGACGGGTTGAACTTGACTAGGACCTTCTGATTTGTTGATTATTCGTCAAGGTCACTTGGGTCCTAGGGGCAAAAACCACATCGGGAGTTTCAAAAGTACTGAAACTTGCAGATTTAGCATACCTTCTGGAGTGTGGTGACTAGAGTGGATTCCATCTAGGTCATCACACAATGATAGTTGGATCCCGATCCCACTGATGAGTTGGATTACTCTTGGGAGATTATTTCACTAAACGATCAATGCTATAAACCTAGTAGGTGTCTAGAAAGGTGTTAGCGGGGCTACGCCCCCAGGGAAAAGAGGTTCTTGAATTAAGGAACTTCGTGAAAGCGTTGGAAAACCTCCCTCGAAGTACCGACACTAGCCTGGATGAAAGGTTAAGCAAGTATTGTGACGTAAATTAAAATCCTGACTAGTTCTTCTTTTAAAAGGTTTTTAGAAGAATTTGAAGTAAACAGTGGGAGACATCCTGGTTAGATAAATTAATAAACCAATCTAATCTTGCAAGAGCATACGCTGAGTGTTTCATTTCTCTCTCTCCAGGCAGCTACCTTTTCACGCCCTAATCAAGATAATAAAATGTATCGCTTGACCGATCCGAATTCTTATTCGGGACTGGGGAAAGTTGGTTCGGCTCTAACTTGTGACAACAATCATGAGTATGAGAATGGGAAAGGGGATTGTATGGATTTCCAGGATACCCAGTCGAAGAAGAAGCATGGTTTTGCATCTACTTCAGGTGTTCTTGTAATTGAGAACTGTTTTACGGTCAGCCCTGCCTCCTGGGTACTTGATACCGGATCAGGATCTCATATTTGTAATTTATTACAGGGACTGAGAAAAAGTAGGAAAGTTGCACCGGGTGATATGTCGCTCAGAGTAGCGAACGGAGCACAAGTTAATGCGGCAGCCGTTGGTGAATATCACCTAGTATTGCCAAATGGCAAGACTATGATTTTGAACGATTGCTACTATGTACCCTCCATGGTTTGCAACATCATATCAGTTTCTTTACTCGATAAAGATGGATATAACTTTGTTCTTGAAAAGAATATCATGAACATTTACCTTCATAAGGTACTGGTTGCAGAGGGTACACTGTGTAATGGTATCTACGTTCTAAATCAGAATACAGTTCTCAATATACAAAACACACGCAAGAGGAAGAATTCAGATACGAATGAATCCTACTTGTGTCATTGTAGACTTGGTCATATCGGAGAGAAAAGACTGAGTAAGTTGCATAGATGGACTCTTGGATACATTCGAGTTTTCATCTTATGAAACTTGTCAGTCTTGTCTCAAAGGGAAGATGACCAAATCTCCGTTCACCGGACATGGAGAAAGAGCAGCAGAGCTCTTGGGACTCGTACATAGTGATGTATGTGGTCCGATGTCTATACACGCAAGGGGTGGGTTCTCGTACTTCATCACATTCACTGACGATCTCTCTAGGTTCGGATATGTGTATATAATGAAACACAAATCTGAAGCTTTTGAGAAATTCAAGGAATTCAGAAACGAAGTAGAGAACCAGGCAGGCAAAAGTATCAAGATCCTCCGGTCTGACAGGGGAGGGGAGTACTTAAGCACGGAATTCCTAGATTACTTAAAAGAGAATGGTATTCTCTCTCAGCTTACACCTCCTTATACACCACAGCACAACGGTGTATCGGAGCGGAGGAATCGTACCCTATTGGATATGGTTCGCTCCATGATGAGTAGTGCTGAGTTACCTCTTTCATTCTGGGGACATGCGCTTCAGACAGTGGCATACCTTTTGAATCAAGTTCCGTCCAAATCTGTGCCTAAAACTCCGTATGAAATATGGAGCAGTAAGAAACCATGTCTGAAGTTTATTAAGATATGGGGTTGTCCGGCCTATGTAAAGACACAAAAACCGGACAAGCTAGAGGCACGATCAGTTCTGTGTAAATTTGTGGGATATCCTAAAAACTCACTGGGATATCTGTTTTACCACACTGAGGAACAGAAGGTGTTTGTATCTCGCCACGCCACCTTCTTAGAAAGGGAGTTTCTTGCAAAAGAAACTAGTGGGAGTTCGGTAGAACTGGAAGAAATTCAGCGGCCACAAAATGTAACTGAAAATTTGGAGGAACCGCTAGATTCTATAACCCCAGACGAACCTCAGCCACTCCGCAGATCTGGTAGGATTTCTCATCCGCCCGAGAGATACTACGGTTTTCTCATAGACGGGAATCGAGAGGATTGCATCTTGGAAGAAGATGACCCTACCAGTTTCAGGCAGGCCATTATCAGTAGGGACTCTGATAAGTGGCAGGAAGCAATGCAATCCGAAATGGAGTCCATGTACGCCAATAAAGTGTGGACCTTGGATATTGCTCCACCTGGGGTAAAACCCGTTGGATGCAAATGGATCTACAAAAGAAAACTTGGTGTAGATGGGCAGGTGGAAACCTATAAAGCTAGACTCGTTGCAAAAGGTTTTCGTCAAAGACCTGGTTTGGACTATGATGAAACTTTTTCTCCGGTGGCTATGCTCAAATCCATTCGGATCCTACTTGCCATTGCTGCCTTCCATGACTATGAAATCTGGCAGATGGATGTTAAAACGGCTTTCCTAAACGGTTGTTTGGAAGAGTGCGTTTACATGGATCAACCAGAAGGTTTCGTAGACAGTGGAAGCAGCGGAAAGGTGTGCAAGTTGCTTAAATCCATTTATGGATTAAAGCAGGCATCGCGGAGCTGGAACATCTGTTTTGATGAGGCAATCAAGGAATTTGATTTCATCAAGAACGAAGATGAACCCTGTGTGTATAAGAAGATTGTAGGACAAACTGTCGTATTCCTAGTCTTGTACGTGGACGACATTCTTTTGATAGGAAATGATATTCCTATGCTACAATCGGTCAAGCTATTTTTGTCACAAAGGTTCTCCATGAAGGACCTGGGTGATGCCTCGTACATTCTGGGGATCAAGATCTATAGAGATAGATCCAAGAAACTATTGGGACTTTCGCAGTCCAGGTACATAGAGACTGTACTAAAGAGATTTAGTATGGAGGGTTCCAAGCGCGGTAACATACCCGCATTGTACGGAATTACCCTCTCCAAGAAGATGTCTCCTAAGACTGACGAGGAGAGGGTTCGCATGAGCACTATACCCTACGCTTCGGCGGTAGGATCTATAATGTATGCGATGCTATGTACAAGACCAGATGTAGCTTACGCATTGAGCGCGATAAGCCGGTATCAGTTAGACCCAGGGGAGGACCACTGGACAGCAGTGAAGAACATTCTCAAGTACCTGAGAAGGACTAAGGAGATGTTCCTGGTTTACGGTAATGGAGACCTCAGGGTCGAGTCCTTTACCGATTCAAGCTTCCAGAGTGACAAAGATGACAGCAAATCTGTCTCGGGTTTTGTGTTTACCCTCAACGGAGGGGCGGTATGTTGGAGGAGTTCCAAGCAGGATACTGTCGCAGACTCGACGATGGAGGCTGAATACATTGCTGCAAGCGATGCCGCAAAAAAGGCGGTCTGGATGAAGAAGTTCATTAGTGAACTTCAGGTGGTTCCGTCCATTGTTGACCCAATACCTTTGTATTGCGATAACAATGGGTCTATAGCTTTAGCGAAGGAACCAAGGTCCCATCAGAAATCCAGGCACATTTTAAGGCGGTATCACCTGATCAGGGAGATCATTGATCGCCAGGAGATCGAGGTGCGGAGAGTGGACACAAAGAACAACACTGCGGACCCATTCATGAAGGCTTTACCCCAGACTCAGTTTGAACGGCTGATCGAGATGATAGGTCTTCGATACGCCAGTACATGGCCTTAGTGCAAGTGGGAGATTGTTAGTGTATATGCCCTAGAGGCCATTACTGTATCATACTAGTATGTATATTACTTGATGGAAGCTTGGGATATTCACAGTTGTACGGACAATCTTGCTCAATATAGTAGTATGCTACTTGGTTCGTCTCTGCTTTAATGTGTACTTGTGTGTTTATTTATTATATCACCTATACGCATTAGTAGAGCCCTTAGGATCTTTGCTTGATTACCGGCGTTGTGATGGCGATCACACTAGTGGGGGCTGGGTAATCTATAAGCACATCCTTATACAGGTCCCTAGTCGCAGGACTATCGAGACAGGGCATCGATACTCCGGAGTAGACTAGCGTATGCGCTTCTCATCCCAGTGTGGGAAATGGTCTGTCCCACAGCCATCCGTACGTCGTACTGGAGATAGTATACGGGTGCTCGTTAGGTTACGAGTACACTGGACAGGACTCGTCGGGAACTGATGGTTGGTATTATACCTATCGTCAGTTATCAGTTCCCAGGTGACATGAGTACAGCTTAGTCCGCTGACTTGACACTGTCACTCCGCCTCGAGTGTGTTCCCACTGTTCTTTGATTACTACCCTACCACGGCTCTTCTGAGTCGTACAAACAGGTAGTAGTTGGGAGCAGTCCCGAAGCACTTGGAGGCAGTGACGGTTAGACAGGATTCGTCTCTCCCGGTATTGGGGGTTGACATCGCGCTGTGTCTAGGAGAGCCATTACACGAGTAGTCCCTGGCCAGGGCAAGCGAGATATACTGGTAGGCTTCCAGTGTTATCTCAGGGTGTTTTGGGCTTCACTCCGACACGACTTGTACTGCTATTAGGGGACTGACGTTTACCGCCCCCTAGGCCCGCCATGCGATGTATCAGACGAACAGACTGGACTGTACAGAGACTGTCACATTCAGACTCAGTAGGAGTTCAGATGGGTTTTACCTCGTCAGTCTTCTTATCGGCATCTACCTGGGGACCGTTACGCACAGCTAGTGCCGCTTGCGGTTTGTGGTTAAACCCACTGCCAGCGTAGTGTCGAGTCTTTAGAGTCCCACACAGAGGGCTATTCTCCTCTGGGCAAAACTGAGTAGAGGTCGCATGGTTTTGCGGCAGGGTTCGTTCTCATCCGCGCACTTGTGCACGTTTGGAGTCCGGACGGTTTATACTAGCAGGCTCTGGTTTGAGCCAGATACTGGTATATGTTTTTGGGTTGCTTTTATCTCTCAGTATTCTTGTTCCTCGGAACGAGAATGCAGGTGTGTATGCACAGTTGTTTGAGGCGGAGGAAGAGGTCTTTCATTAGGGTTTCGGAACGGGTGCGTATGCACAGTTGACAGTCGTATTTTTCCAAACCCTAATGGATTTATGAAATATCAATTAATAATAGTAATTAAATGAAATTGTGTCATGTTTGGTTTTGTTGACTTGTTGACCATGGTTGACTTGTTGACTATGGTTGAATGTTTGACCATCATCATTACTTTGCAAGGATACTCCTTGATTCTAGCTTACATTCATTTAATGAAGTGATGATAGTGGTCATTCCAAATACAACCATCAACTATTTCATTTTGAATTATTATTATTAATTAGATAATTCTTTTTCCTTTTGTTATGGTTGCAAAAGGAAAATGAGCTCATTCTATCATATGGATTCTCTCTCCTCACTTCATCTTCTTCTTCCTCAAGCTCAAGGAGAATCCTTCTCATGTGTTGAGAATCCCTCTCCTTGAAAGAGAAACACCCCATAGATACTCTCTACTCTCTCTAGGGTTCAAGGTTTAGCAAGCCGGAGATCCTAGTTCACTCTAAGTTCGAGAAAGAGCCCGAAGGTTGAACCCTCAGGTGGATCCATCTTTGACGGAAGAAGGCTATGAGGAAAGAACCATCAACCCCTACTAGGTTTCAAGAAGGAGGAGTTCAAGTTAGGTATAACCCCTAACCGAGTAGATACATCTCAAGTTAGGATGCTAGTGTATTGTTTAGCAAAGATCCGGCTTTTACGGTCCATGTTACAAAGTTTAGAAAAATTTTTGTTTTACCGTTTCCGCAACCCCGAAAGTACCGGGAGAGGTAACGTGGACCTAACAATTACAAAAATGTGCAACCCCCTGCCAACCGACATACTAGCAGTTAGGGGAGGTTTACGAACACATTATACAAACACAGATATAATCCAACAAGCAAATACTGTATAATTTCGATCGATTAAACACATTTAATTTTGCTCCAATACTTCTCTGTAAATCTGAAACCTGAGCAAAAATAAAAACTTCCAGAAAATACCAAATATCACAGAGAAGCAACACAGGAAAATTGGGTTCCTGAATCGCCAACTCGGCGGCGGAATCGCGGCGCTTTAGGCGATTCAGGGGCCCAATCTTCTTGGGTGTTCTTCTACTGTCTTTTCAAGCTTTCTGAACATCCCTGAAAAATTTTTGGACTTCATTTAAAAATCGACAGAAACTTGTGATTTCGGGTTTTTCCGGTTACGTTTTTTTTGTTCGAAATTCATACAAATTTGCAAGTAAGTTATTTATTGTTTAGCGAGGCTCTGATACCACTGTAAGTCGATGTACAACACCCCACGACTTGCGGGGAGGCGGAAATATGAAAAACGATCTTGTTCTTATGCTAAACATCGACTAACCGCATGAATCGAAGCTAAACGATAACTAACATCAAACATAGAAGTTAACAACTACTATGTAAAGGGATTATACCTAAAGAACCGTGTCCTTCGTCTTTACGAACTCCACCTCCTCCTCGGCCTTCTCGAAGTAGTAGACGATCCACCCGAGAGCTTTACTCCAAGCTTAGCCTCTAAATTTGAGGCAACTAACTTTCTTTATGTGCTAATCAAAGAAGCTAGGTGATATAGAGTGAGGGTTATGGTTTAATTAGTCTAACTAATCCTTGTACTCAACACATGAGAGGGGAGGATTAGGGTTTGAAGAGGGAGAGCTTGAGGAGAGAGAAGATGAACATAATAATGAAGTGAGAATAATGAGTTATCATAATATATATCAAGCATTTTGTTATATCAAGAAAAGAAAAGAAAATCATTTACAACCATGCTTGATAAATATCTTATGGTGATTCATCTCCATGAGTCATTAAGCAATTATGAAGCATTAATAACATGGATGAATCATCCATATGACTCACTAATCACATTCATTGTATATGCCACATAAACTCCTTAGTCACCACCTTCTAGAAGCTTCTCGCGCAATTACGAGAACGCCCCTCCTTTCCGCAAAAATACGGAAAAACTTTAGACTGTATAAATCCAATAACCGGATACCAGTAACTGGCTTAAACCAAAGCCGACTGGTAAAAACTGTCCGAAAGTCGTACGTGTGTAAACACACGTATGCGTCCGAACCCTTGTCGTAAAACCATACGACCTCTATATCGTTTCGCCTGGAGTAGGGAAACTCTCTGTGTGGGACTCTAGAGACTCGACTACTACGCTGGCAGTGGGTTTAACCATAGACCGCAAGCGGCACTAGCTGTACGTAACGGTCCCCAGGTAGATGTCGATAAGAAGGCCGATGAGGAAACCCATCCGAACTCCTACTGAGTCTGATGTGACAATCTCCGTACAGTCCGGTCCGTTCGTCTAAGACTATCGCATATCGGGCCTAGGGGGGCGGCAAGCGTCTGTCCCCTAATAGCGGTATTAGTCGTGTCGGAGTGAAGCCCATTACACCCTGAGAAACTACTGGAACCTACCAGCAAATCTCGCTTGCCCTAGCCAGGGACTTTGCGTAATGGCTCTCTGACACAGTGCGATATCAACCCCCAATACCGGGAGAGACGAATCCTGTCTAACTGTAAGTCCATGCTACCTCTCCCGGTATTTACGGGCATGCGGAATTTGATAAAAAACGATTTTTATAGAGGTGGTAACATGGATTTATAACCCGGATCTTGGTTAAACATCTAACTAACAACCTAACTACGAGTTGCTAACTATTCGGTTAGGGGGTTATACCTTGCTTGTCTTGAACTCCTTCGTCTTCAAACTCCAATGGTGGTCCGGATCGGCTTCTTCCCGTCGTCTCCTTACGCCGAAGATAGATCCACCTGAAAGCTCCAACCTTTGGCTCCTTCTTCGATCTTTGAAGAAACTAGTTCACTCGGTTTGCTAAACCTTGTGAACTAGAGTGAGTAGAGAGGAGTTTGTATGGGATTTTATCTATGGTTCTTGATTCTCAACTCATGAGACAAGTGAACCATAGAGTCAAGAGAGGGAGCAAGAGGAAGAGGGTGAGAGCAAAAACAAGAGAGCTCAAGAACAAGAGAGAGAATGAGCAAGTAAGAATGAGCCTCCCTTTTTCCTTTCACTCTCTCATAATCCAAAACCATGATAACTCATCATACCAATCAAGTGTTATGTGATGGTTGAAGCAACCATAACCATATCATTTCATGCACTCATTTTGCACAAATGAGCAAGCAAGCAAAAGTCTTTGCCATGAAATGATGGCTATGGTTATCATGATGGTCAACTAGTCAAGCATAGTCAACCGGTCAACAAAGTCAACAAGTCAACAAAAGTCAACAAGTCAACAAAGTCAACAAGTCAACAAAGTCAACAAGTCAACAACCATGTCACCATAATACTTAATTAATATAATTGTTAATCATATATCATATTCTCATTAGGGTTGAGCAAAAAGTCAATAGTCAACGGTCAACTGTCAACAACCCTAATGAGAATCCGCTGCCTCTGTCTCCCCGTCAACTGTGCATACACACCCGCATCCGTGTTCCGAGGAACACGAATGCAAACTGGATAAATCCAATCCCAATACGCACACTAGGATCTGGCTTAAACCAAAGCCCGCTAGTGCAAACTGTCCGGACACTGTACGTGCACAAGTGCACGGATGTGACCGAACCCTGTCGCAAAACCATGCGACTTGTCACAAAACCATGCGACTTGTCGCAAAACCATGCGACCTCTACTCTTTTGCCTAAAGGCGAAAAGCTTTCTGTGTGGGACTCTAAAGACTCGACACTACGCTGGCAGTGGGTTTAACCACAGACCGTAAGCGGCACTAGCTGTGCGTAACGGTCCCCAGGTAATGCCGACAAGAAGACCGACGAGGCGAAACCCATCTGAACTCCTACTGAGCCTGAATGTGACATTCTCCGTACAGTCCGGTCTGTTCGTCTGATACATCGCATGGCGGGCCTACAGGGCGGTAAACGTCAGTCCCCCAATAGCGGTACAAGTCGTGTCGGAGTGAAGCCCAAAACACCCTGAGATAACACTGGAAGCCTACCAGTATATCTCGTTTGCCCTGGCCAGGGACTACTCGTGTAATGGCTCTCCTAGACACAGCGCGATGTCAACCCCCAATATCGGGAGAGACGAATCCTGTCTAACCGTCACTGCCTCCAAGTGCTTCGGGACTGCACCCAACTACCACCTGTTTGCACGACTCCTTTGAGCCGTGGTAGGGTAGTAATCAAAGTGCAGTGGGAACACACTCGAGGCGAAGTGACAGTGTCAAGTCAGCGGACTAAGCTGTACTCATGTCACCTGGGAACTGATAACTGACGATAGGCATAATACCAACTAGTCAGTTCCCGACGAGTCCTGTCCAGTGTACCCGTAACCTAACGAGCACCCGCATACTATCTCAAGTACGACGTACTGACGGCTGTGGGACAGACCGTCTCCCATACTGGGATGAGAAGCGCATGCGCTGGTCTAATCCGGAGTATCGATGCCCTGTCTCGATAGTCCTGCGACCAGGGACCTGCATAAGGATGTGCTTATAGATTACCCAGCCCCACTAGTGTGACGGCCATCACATCGCTGGTAATCAAGCAAAGATCCTAAGGGCTCCACTAATGTGTATAGGCGATATACAAAAATAAACACATGTACACATTGAAGTAGAAACAAACCAAGTAGCATACTACTATTTTGAGCAAGATTGTATATACAAGGTGAATATCCCAAGCTTCCATTAAGTAATATACAAACTAGTATGATACAGTAATGGCCTCTAGGGCATATACACTAACAATCTCCCACTTGCACTAAGGCCATGTACTGGCGTATCGAAGACCTATCATCTCGATCAGCCGCTCGAACTGAGTCTGGGGCAGGGCCTTGGTGAATGGATCTGCAGTGTTATCTTCTGAAGCGACTCTCCGAACATCGATCTCCTGGCGATCCACGATCTCCCTGATCAGGTGATACCACCTTAAGATGTGTCTGGATTTCTGATGGGACCTGGGTTCCTTCGCTAAAGCTATAACCCCGTTGTTGTCGCAATACAGAGGTATTGGATCAACAATGGACGGAACCACCTGAAGTTCTTTCAAGAACTTCCTCATCCAGACAGCTTCTTTTGCGGCATCAGATGCAGCGATGTATTCCGCTTCCATCGTCGAGTCTGCAACGGTTTCCTGCTTGGAACTCTTCCAACACACCGCCCCTCCATTGAGGGTAAAGACAAAACCCGACATAGACTTGGAATCATCCTTGTCACTCTGGAAGCTGGAGTCAGCAAAGGCCTCGATCTGGAGGTCTTTTCCGCCATACACCAAGAACATCTCCTTAGTCCTTCTCAGGTACTTGAGAATGTTCTTTACCGCTATCCAGTGTTTCTCCCCAGGGTTTGACTGATACCGGCTTACCACACTCAGTGCATAAGCTACATCCGGTCTGGTACACAACATCGCATACATTATAGAGCCTACCGCAGAAGCATAGGGTATAATAGACATGCGATCCCTCTCCAAATCAGTCTTGGGAGACATCTCTTTAGAGAGGGTGATCCCGTGACAAGCTGGTAGGTTACCGCGCTTGGAATCTTCCATACTGAATCTCTTCAGTATGGTGTCGATGTACCTGGACTGTGAAAGTCCTAATATCCTCTTGGATCTATCACGATGGATCCGGATCCCCAGGATGTATGAGGCATCACCCAGGTCTTTCATGGAGAATCTGTGTGACAAGAACCCCTTGACAGATTGTAGCATAGGAATGTCATTTCCTATTAAGAGAATGTCATCCACGTATAAAACGAGGAATACTACAGTTCTCGCTACAAATCTACTATAGATGCATGGTTCATCTGGATTTTTGATAAAGCCAAATTACTTGACTGTCTCATCAAAACAGATGTTCCAACTCCGTGATGCCTGCTTTAGTCCATAGATGGACTTAAGCAACTTGCACACCTTTCCGCTGCTCCCACTCTGAATGAAACCCTCTGGCTGGTCCATATAGACACACTCCTCTAAATTTCCATTTAGAAAAGCGGTCTTTATGTCCATTTGCCAGATCTCATAATCGTGGAAGGCAGCAATGGCAAGAAGGATCCGAATGGATTTCAGCATAGCCACTGGAGAAAAGGTTTCGTCATAGTCCAAGCCAGGTCTTTGACGGAAACCCTTTGCTACAAGTCTAGTTTTATAGGTCTCAACCTGTCCATCTACACCAATCTTCCTTTTGAAGATCCACTTGCATCCTACGGGTTTTACCCCGTCTGGAGCAATGTCCAACGTCCATACTTTGTTGGTGTACATGGACTCCATTTCGGTCCGCATTGCATCCAGCCATTTCACTGAGTCAACGCTCTGAACGGCCTGCTGGAAGCTAGTAGGCTCATCATAATCTATGATGCAATCCTCTCTATCCCCGTCTATGAGAAAACCATAGTATCTCTCGGGCGGATGAGTCTGCCTACTCCTCTTGCGGAGCGGCGTAGGAATGTCCTGTTCTTTTGAACCTTCTGGTTCCACTAAGCTGTCAGTAATAGTCTGTGTTTCTGGAATTTCTTCCAGTTCTACTGCGCTCCCACTAATTTCCTTTTCCAAGAACTGGTGTTCTAGAAAGTGGGCATTACGAGAAACAAGGACTTTTTGTTCCTCTGCGTGGTAGAAAAGATACCCCCTGGTGTTCTTTGGGTATCCCACAAACTTGCACAGTACTGAGCGTGCCTCGAGTTTGTCCGCATGATGCTTTTTGACAAAAGCTGGACATCCCCAGATCTTCAGATATTGAAGATAGGGTTTCTTCCCACTCCATAACTCATAAGGTGTGGTAGGCACAGTCTTAGTAGGAACTCGGTTCAAAAGGTACGCAGCTGATTCTAGCGCATACCCCCAGAATGATCGCGGTAACTCAGCGTTACTCATCATGGACCGTACCATATCCAATAGGGTTCGGTTCCGTCTCTCCGATACACCGTTATGTTGCGGAGTGTATGGAGGAGTAAGCTAAGAGAGAATTCCATTCTCTTTTAAGTAATTCAGGAATTCGGCGCTCAAGTATTCTCCACCTCGATCCGATCTTAGAATCTTGATACTTTTGCCGGTCTGTTTTTCTACTTCATTCTTATACTCCTGGAATTTTCCAAAGGCTTCGGACTTATGTTTCATTAAGAAGACATAACCGTACCTTGAGAAGTCATCCGTAAAAGTAATGAAGTAAGAATAACCGCTTCGCGCATGTGTAGACATTGGACTGCACACGTCACTGTGTACGAGTCCCAAGAGCTCGCTCGCTCATACTCCGTGTCCAGTAAACGGAGTCTTTGTCATCTTTCCTTTGAGACAGGATTGACAAGTGGCATACGATTGATATTCGAACGGATTCAAATATCCTTCTGTATGTAACTTCGTCAACCTTCTCTCATTGATGTGACCCAGTCTATAATGCCACAAGAAAGTCTGATTTATTTCCGGAGACTTTCTTTTGTGTGTATTCTGGACGTTGAAAATCTGTGGTTGGTTTAATACGTATATACCATTACTCAATGTACCTGACCCAATCAGAACTTGATTAAGGTGAATGTTTACAACATTGCTTACAAACGCAAATTCATAACCTTCTTTAGAAACTAAAGATACAGAAATGATATTACAAGTTGCGTTGGGTACAAAAAAGCAATTACGCAAAACCAAAACATGTCCATCTGACATTCCCAGGTGATAGTCCCCCACGGCTTTAGCATCCATGCTAGCTCCGTTCGCAACTCTGAGGGTCATGTCACCTGCCTTCAAAACCCTACGGTTTCTCAACTCCTGCAAAGAATTACAGATATGAGATCCTGATCCGGTATCCAATACCCAAGAAGTAGAGTTTATTGAAAGACAGTTTTCAATAACATACACACCTGAAGCTGAAGCTGCAACCTGCTTTAATTCCTGTGTTCTGGCCTTCCAGGCCCTGCAATCATTCTTCCAGTGTCCTTTCTTATGACAATAGAAGCATTCTTCCTTATCCACAAGCTTCCCCGTTTTCTTTGTTGCTTTTGCTTTTCCCTTCGTATCCACTTTACTAACACCGCCCCTTGGTTTGGTGGGGGCTTTCTTCTTCTTTCCCTTGGCTTTCGTCTTGGACCTAGAAGAAGATGATCCTCCTACAAACAAAGTGGATGTTTCCCTACTTTTCTGTAGGGTGCCCTCTGCTCTCCTCAGCATGTTGAGGAGCTCTGAAAGTTCAACCTCTTTTTCTTGTAAGTTGAAGTTCAGTATAAACTGGGCATAAGTGGAAGGAAGGGACTGGAGAACTATGTCCGTATAGAGCTCACTCTCCAATGTGGTCCCTAGGTCCGCGAGCTCCTCAATGTAGCCGATCATCTTTAGCACGTGCTCGGCTACTGATGATCCGACGGCCATCTTTGCCGAAAATAACTTTTTCGACGCTTCGTATCTTGCGATACGAGATTGCTCTCCATACAGTTCTTTTGTATGGAGAAATATGGATTCCAGGTCCATATTCTCGTGCCTCCTCTGATGTTCATTGTCCATCGAGGCAAGTACGAGGCACTTGGCCTTCGCGCTATCAATCTCCCAAGTCTTGCGGATTTCCTTATCCGCGACGCTGGAAGTGGGACCAGGGACAGGGGGAGCTTTGGTGGTAAGAAGATACCCCAGCTTGTCGTAAGTGATTGCCATCTTGACATTCCTGAGCCAATCTTTGTAGTTTGGCCCTGTCAGTATATTTTTATCTAGAAGTAACTTAAGTCCAGTCATGTCGATTGGTCACTGCAATGAGGAGAGAGAAGAAGAAACACTCAGCATGATGCTCTTGCAAATTTAGAGTGGTTTTTAGTTTGTCTAAACAGGATGGCTCCCACTGTTTCTCGAATCCCTCCTCAAACCATAAAGGAAGAATTAGTCGGGATCAATCCCACCGTACAATACTTGCTTAACCGTTCGGCCAGGCTAGTTTCGGTACTTCGAGGGAGGTTTTCCAACGCTTTCGCGAAGTTCCTTAATTAAATAACCTCTTTTCCCTGGGGGCGTAGCCCCGCTAACACCTTTCTAGACACCTACTTGGTTTATAGCATTGATCGTTAAGTGAGAAATTTCCCGAGGAGTAGCATATACTCACAGTAGGACCGGGATCCAAATATCATCGCGTGACGAAACTGAAGGAATCCTACCAGAATCATCACACTCCAAATGGTATGCAAATCTAGCAAGTTTCAGTACTTATGAAACTCCCGATGTGGATTTTTGCCCCATGCTCTTATGACCTTGGCGTGAGGTCAAAATGTCATAAGTCACATATCAAGTTCTTCCCATCATTATCCAGGTTAATTTGAATCCACCCGTACCTACCCTTGACGTAGGCCAAAATGGTAGTACGACTGTCCCAAACCAATGCATTCTATCTATGCAACAGATAAATATCCGGCAGCTACCAATCACTATGCCTTGGCGTGAGGTCAAAATACATAGCTTGAATACTACCGAATATTTAACTGAAATGATGGAGGGCTACGAATGGTTTTGGCGAAACCGTGAACGTAGTGAACTTGATATAGTCGATGGAACGAGATAGCTTTTAAAAGGAGTGGCTCAAGCTCCGCATTTAAAAGTTGGTTTTGAAAAGAACCGAGTGGTTTTTCGAAAGTGTTCCAACGACTTTAACTTGGTTTATTATCTTGCATTAGTTCTTTTAATGCGTGATATTCTTGCATTAGTTCTTTTAATGCGTCCCATCATTTAATCCTACCATTGCAGAAAACAACCAAAATATGACGTACGCTTATGCCATTCGCATTCGCCACTGGGCCCCGTCATTACCCGTTAGGTTACTTAACTAACGACAGAGCGGGGACTGGGCTAGCGCGTCTGTAAAACATAAGCAACGCCTAAATAATATCATATATAGATATACTGCAATGATAAATATTTCAGATCACAGATGAATACATTGGATATACTAGGAATCTGTAATTCGCACGAGCCTGTAACGAAAAACAGATTACACGGCCGCGGTGAATAGCCAATACCCCACCCAAGACCCCTACGGGTGCAGCAAACTACCCGCCAAGTACCCGAAGCGTAGCAACCTCCCTCATCTCCATGAGTAGGCCACTCGACACTTCGGCATACCCGGTAGTTTGTGCACCCCCTCCATGGGTCTATCCTAGGAGCAAAAACAGTAAAAAGAAATTATACAATGACGGCTACAACCCCGACCCGGTTGTGCGGCCATACAAATAATTATTACATCAATTTACAAATTTACATGAATTGAAAGAAAAGAAAACTCTCGTCTCACAACCCCCGGCTATTCACCCGCGACAATCCAACACATTCATATACACATTCCAGCAACATTACAGATCACAGATTTGTATAACCCCCACTAATCGACATATAGCGATTAGTAGACGTTCAATACAAATATCATATTACAGAAAAAAACCGTTAGCTTAAGTCTTTTAGAAGTTCGATCAAAAATACGGATTTTCGGGACCCCAAAAATAAAATTTTCGTTCTGGAAAATCTGGGCAGAAAACACATATATCAAAAATCCCAAAACAACCCCAGAATAACACTGCACCAAAGATGGGCCTCGGCCGAGTCAACTCGGCCGCGGATCCACGGCGGGAGCGTGCTCCCGCCGCGTTTCCGCGGCGCTTTGACTCGATCGTTGGACCATTTTTGGTGGTTATTCTAATAAAACCCTGAGCCGATTTTAGAGATGAAAATAATCGACTTTTGAACAGTATAAAAATCGACAGAAACTTGAAATTCTCGGGTTCGTTTTCGGGACTTTTTCTTTGATCGATCTTCTAGTTACTTGCTAACATGTTAGATAGAGTTTAACCTGGCTCTGATACCACTGTAAGTCCATGCTACCTCTCCCGGTACTTACGGGCATGCGGAATTTGATAAAAAAAACGATTTTTATAGAGGTGGTAACATGGACTTATAACCCGGATCTTGGTTAAACATCTAACTAACAACCTAACTACGAGTTGCTAACTACTCGGTTAGGGGGTTATACCTTGCTTGTCTTGAACTCCTTCGTCTTCAAACTCCAATGGTGGTCCGGATCGGCTTCTTCCCGTCGTCTCCTTACGCCGAAGATAGATCCACCTGAAAGCTCCAACCTTTGGCTCCTTCTTCGATCTTTGAAGAAACTAGTTCACTCGGTTTGCTAAACCCTGTGAACTAGAGTGAGTAGAGAGGAGTTTGTATGGGATTTTATCTATGGTTATTGATTCTCAACTCATGAGACAAGTGAACCATAGAGTCAAGAGAGGGAGCAAGAGGAAGAGGGTGAGAGCAAAAACAAGAGAGCTCAAGAACAAGAGAGAGAATGAGCAAGTAAGAATGAGCCTCTCTTTTTCCTTTCACTCTCTCATAATCCAAAACCCTGATAACTCATCATACCAATCAAGTGTTATGTGATGGTTGAAGCAACCATAACCATATCATTTCATGCACTCATTTTGCATAAATGAGCAAGCAAGCAAAAGTCTTTGCCATGAAATGATGGCTATGGTTATCATGATGGTCAACTAGTCAAGCCTAGTCAACCGGTCAACAAAGTCAACAAGTCAACAAAAGTCAACAAGTCAACAACCATGTCACCATAATACTTAATTAATATAATTGTTAATCATATATCATATTCTCAATAGGGTTGAGCAAAAAGTCAATAGTCAACGGTCAACTGTCAACAACCCTAATGAGAATCCACTGCCTCTGTCTCCCCGTCAACTGTGCATACACACCCGCATCCGTGTTCCGAGGAACACGAATGCAAACTGGATAAATTCAATCCCAATACGCACACTAGGATCTGGCTTAAACCAAAGCCCGCTAGTGCAAACTGTCCAGACACTGTACGTGCACAAGTGCACGGATGTGACCGAACCCTGTCGCAAAACCATGCGACTTGTCGCAAAACCATACGACCTGTCGCAAAACCATACGACCTCTACTCTTTTGCCTAAAGGCGAAAAACTTTCTGTGTGGGACTCTAAAGACTCGACACTACGCTGGCAGTGGGTTTAACTACAGACCGCAAGCGGCACTAGCTGTGCGTAACGGTCCCCAGGTAATGCCGACAAGAAGACCGACGAGGCGAAACCCATCTGAACTCCTACTGAGCCTGAATGTGACATTCTCCGTACAGTCCGGTCTGTTCGTCTGATACATCGCATGGCGGGCCTAGGGGGCGGTAAACGTCAGTCCCCCAATAGCGGTACAAGTCGTGTCGGAGTGAAGCCCAAAACACCCTGAGATAACACTGGAAGCCTACCAGTATATCTCGTTTGCCCTGGCCAGGGACTACTCGTGTAATGGCTCTCCTAGACACAGCGCGATGTTAACCCCCAATACCGGGAGAGACGAATCCTGTCTAACCGTCACTGCCTCCAAGTGCTTCGGGACTGCACCCAACTACTACCTGTTTGCACGACTCCTTTGAGCCGTGGTAGGGTAGTAATCAAAGTGCAGTGGGAACACACTCGAGGCGAAGTGACAGTGTCAAGTCAGCGGACTAAGCTGTACTCATGTCACTTGGGAACTGATAACTGACGATAGGCATAATACCAACTAGTCAGTTCCCGACGAGTCCTGTCCAGTGTACCCGTAACCTAACGAGCACCCGCATACTATCTCAAGTATGACGTATTGATGGCTGTGGGACAGACCGTCTCCCACACTGGGATGAGAAGCGCATGCGCTGGTCTACTCCGGAGTATCGATGCCCTGTCTCGATAGTCCTGCGACCAGGGACCTGCATAAGGATGTGCTTATAGATTACCCAGCCCCACTAGTGTGACGGCCATCACATCGCTGGTAATCAAGCAAAGATCCTAAGGGCTCCACTAATGTGTATAGGCGATATACAAAAATAAACACATGTACACATTGAAGTAGAAACAAACCAAGTAGCATACTACTATTTTGAGCAAGATTGTATATACAAGGTGAATATCCCAAGCTTCCATTAAGTAATATACAAACTAGTATGATACAGTAATGGCTTCTAGGGCATGTACACTAACACTAACCGCCACTGCCTCCAAGTGCTCGGGACTGCACCCAACTGCTACCTGTTTGCATGACTCATTTGAGCCGTGGTAGGGTAGCAATCTAAGAACAGTGGGACACACTCGAGGCGAAGTAGCAGTGTCAAGTCTGCGGACTATGCTGTACTCATGTCACCTGGGAACTGTTCACTGACGACTGGTATAAAACCAACCAACAGTTCCCTGTGAGTCCTGTCCGGTGTACCCGTAACCCAACGAGCACCTGCATACTATCTCCAGTACGACGTACTGACGGATGTGGGACAGACCATCTCCCCAACTGGGATGAGAAGCGTAAACACTAGTCTACTCCGGAGTATCGATGCCCTGTCTCGATAATCCAACGACTGGGGACCTGAATAAGGATGTGCTTGTAGACTACCCATCCCCCACTAGTGTGACTGCCATCACAACGCTGGTAGTCAAGCAAGATCCTAAGAGCTCTATCAATACGTATACTCACATATTAAGATAGACAAAACCAAGTAGCATACTACCATGTTTAGCAAGACTGTTATATACATGTGAATATCCCAAGCTTCCATTAAGTAATATACAAACTAGTATGATACAATAATGGCCCCTAGGGCATATACACTAACATGATCCATATAAACGCACTCTTCTAAACATCAATTTAGAAAAGCCATTTTTACGTCCATTTGCCAGATCTCATAGTCATGGAAGGCAGCAATGGCAAGTAGGATCTGAATGGATTTGAGCATAGCCATTGGAGAAAAGGTTTCGTCATAGTCCACACCTGGTCTTTGACGAAAACCATTTGCAACGAGTCTACCCTTATAGGTTTCCACCTGCCCATCTACACCAAATTTCCTTTTATAGATCCATTTTCATCCAACGGGTTTTACCCCAAGTAGAGCAATATCCAAGGTCCACACTTTATTGGTGTACATGGACTCTATTTCAGATCGCATAGCATCCAGCCACTTATCAGAGTCGCTACTGATAATGGACTGCCTGAAACTAGTAGGATCATCTTCTTCCAAGATGCAATCCTCTCGATCCCCGTCAATGAGAAAACCGTAATATCTCTCGGACGGATGAGAAATCCTACCAGATCTGCGGAGTGGATGAGGTTCGTCGGGTATAACTGAATCTAGCGGTTCCACCAAATCTTCAATTATAGTTTGTGTTTCTGGAACTTCATCCAGTTCTACTGCGCTCCCACTGGTTTCTTTTGCAAGAAAATGCCATTCTAAAAATTTGGCATTCCGAGAAACAATAGTCCTTTATTCCTCTGCGTGGTAGAATAGATACCTATTAGAGTCCTTTGGGTATCCCACAAACTTACACAAAATTGATTGTGCCTCGAGTTTGTCTGGGTTTTGCTTTTTGACATAAGCAGGGCAATCCCAAATCTTAATACGTTTAAGATACAAACTCTTCCCACTCCATATTTCATATAGATTTTTAGGTGCGGATTTGGATGGAACTTGATTCAAAAGATGTGCTATTGTTTGAACCGCATATCCCCAGAATGAAAGAGGCAACTAAGCACTACTCATCATGGAGCGAACCATATCCAATAAGGTACGATTCCTCCACTCCGATACACCGTTGTTCTATGGTGTATATGGAGGAGTAAGTTGAGAGAGAATTCCATTCTCTTTTAAGTATTCCAGGAATTCCGTGCTTAAGTACTCCCCTCCTCTATCAAATCGAAGGATCTTAATACTTTTTCCAGTCTGGTTCTCTACTTCGTTTCTGAATTCTTTGAATTTCTCAAAAGCTTCAGATTTGTGTTTCATAAGATACACATACCCGAACCTGGAGAGATCTTCAGTGAATGTGATGAAGTACGAGAACCCACCCGTTGCATGTATAGACATTGGACAACATACATCACTGTGTATGAGTCCCAAGAGCTCTGCTGCTCTTTCTCCATGTCCGGTGAAAGGAGATTTGGTCATTTTTTCTTTGAGACAAGTCTGACAAGTTTTATAAGATGAAAACTCGAACGTATCCAAAAATCCATCTTTATGCAACTTACTCAGTCTTTTCTCTCCGATATGACCAAGTCTACAATGCCACAAGTAGGATTCGTTCTGCTCTGAACTCTTCTTCTTGTGTGTGTTTTGTACATTGAGAACTGTGTTTTGATTTAGAACATAGATACCATTACACAGTGTACCTTCTACAACCAATACCTTATCAAGGTAGATGTTCATGATATTTCTATCAAGAACAAAGTTATATCCATCTTTATCACGTAAAGAAACTGATATGATGTTGCAAACCATGGAAGATACATAGTAGCAATTGTTCAAAATCATAGTATTGCCATTTGGCAACACTAGGTGATATTCACCGAGGCTACAACATTAACTTGTGCTCCGTTTCCTACTCTGAGGAACATATCACCAGGTCCAACCATCCTACTTTTTCTCAGTCCCTGCAATAAATTATAGATATGAGATCCTGATCCGGTATCTAGTATCCAGGAGATAGGACTGACCGAAATGCAGTTCTCAACTACAAGAACACCTGAAGGAGATGCAATAGTATGCTTCTTCTTCGATGAGGTCATCAAGGAATTCATGTTTTTCTCTTTCCCTTGCTTATACTCATGACTGTTGTCACAGTTTAGAGCCGAACCGACGTTCCCCAGCCCCGATTAAGAATTCAGATCGGTCAAGCGATACATTTTATTATCTTGATTAGGGAGTGAAATGGTTGCTATCTGGAGAAAGAGAAAAGAAACACTCAGCATGCGCTCTTGCAAGATTAGATTGGTTATTAATTTATCTAATCAGGATGGCTCCCACTGTTTCCTCGAATTCTTTTTCAAACCTTAAAAGAAGAATTAGTCAAGATTAATCGCATGTCACAATACTTGCTTAACCTTTCAGCCAGACTAGTGTTGGTACTTCGAGGGAGGTTTTCCAATGCTTTCGTGAAGTTCCTTAATTACATAACCACTTTTCCCTGGAGGCGTAGCCCCGCTAACACCTTTCTAGACACCTACTTTGTTTATAGCATTGATTGTTAAGTGTGATAATCTCCCGAGAGTAATCTTACTCATCAGAGGGATCGGGATCCAACTATCATTATGTGATGTACTAGATGGGATCAACTCTAGTCACTACACTCCAGAAGGTATGCTAAATTCTGCAAGTTTCCTGTATGTTTGAAACTCCCGATATGGTTTTTTCCCCTGACGACTTATGACCTTGACACAGTCAACATATCATAAGTGGCTAGCCAAGTTCAACCCATCATTTTCCAAGATTTCATTAGACCCACCCGCATGACTCTTGACACAGTCAAAATGGTCACACGACTGTCCTAATGAATCGCATCATATGCCACAAACAAGAATTTCTTAGCTACCATACACTACGCCTTGACACAGTCAACATACGTAGCATGAATACTAAGCAACACTTGTAAGAAACGACGGAGGGCTCGGCTAGGTTTTTGGCGAAAAACCCGTTAACCTAATGAACTTGATATCGTTGAAGGAACCTGAGTAGTTTTGAAAAAGGAGTGGTTTAAGCTCCGCCTTTTGAAAACTAGTGGTTTTGAAAAAAACCGAGTAATCTACAGTATAGACTTTTGCTCAAGAGGTCACTCCCCGTGAAGGGATCTCGGCTCTTGCCTCGTGTGTTGGCTATAGTGCCCTCAAGGCAATTATCATAGTCACGGACTTGTGATTATGATGATTGAGTGAGGACCTATACCGATAAAACAGTATTACTCAAGATGATAGTATGCTATCTGGTTTGTCTTTATCATCATATACATGTTGATAGAGCCCATAGGATTCTTGCTTGACTGCCAGCATTATGATGGCGATCATATATGTGGGAGCTGGGGTCTATAAGCACATCCTTAAATGTCCCTAGTCGTAGGAGTATCGAGACCAGGCATCGATACTCCAGTGTAGACTAGTGTATACTGATCGAGACCCCGACGAGGGGCGGTGGCTAGGTCTCACAACCCATTGGTGTTAGTATGTTCACCTAAGATAGTATACAGGTGCTTATTGGGTTATGAATACACTGGACGGACTCGCCGGGAATCTGCTAGTTGGTATTATACCTATTGTCAGATAGCGGTTCCCAGGTGACATGTATACATGTTAGTCTGTCGAATTGAGATCATCATTTGTCTCGTGTGAGTTCCCACTGTGCTTTGATTACTACCCTACCACCGCTCAAAGGAGTCGTGCAAACAGGTTTTAGTTGGGTATAGTCCCGAGCCACATGGAGGCAGTGATCGGATCATCGGGGATTCGTCTCCCCTGGTATTGGGGGTTGATGTCGCGTTGTGTACGGAGGGCCATCACCATAAATCCGTGCCCACGGTGGATGAGAATTATCAATCCAGGATCGATATTTTCTCAGGTGGTGATGGGGTTTCATATCGACACTAAATAACGCGTTGTTAGGGGTCTGACTTTATCCACCCCCTTAGACTCGATATGCGATACTCTTAGACGAACAGACCGGACTGTATGGATATTGTCACTGTCAGGCTCAGTAAGGGTTCTGCATGAGTTTGCTCGTCAGCCTCCTTTTCGCTCAATACCTGTGTAGCCGTTACGTACAGCTAGTGCCGCTGATGTGCTTGTGGTTAAACCCACTGCCAGCGTATTGACGAGTCTTTAGAGTCCCACACAGAGGGTTTTCACGGTTCAGGCGATATGGTGTACATGGCGTATGTTGGTACATACAGGTGTCCAATTAAATATGTGCATGCTGCGCAGACTTTAATCGGACGGTTGATAATACTAGCGGCTTAGGATTAAGCCGGATTATTAAATCATGTTTTGATTTAATAATTAATATATGTATTTGTATATACGTATTCTAGTATTATTGTTCACTATTCGTTTTTCTCTCTCGGCTATTCGTATTTTGGTACGAATACGCGTATATGTATTTCGATACATGTACCGGGAAGTATTCCGTATTTTATACGGAATAGCTTCTAGAAGGTGGTCACCTCTTTTGCATGATTTTCCATTTTTGGAAAATTCATTTGACTCACAAATGAGGTGGAGATGTGAGGTGGCATGTGCATAGTGATAAGAATGGTTTTGGGCATGTAGCAAAGTATGGTTGTGTATTGTTTATTTGATTAATTGGAAAAAGAAAATGACATTTTTTTGTGGAGGAGAGGGGGGGGCTGGCCAATTGATTGTGGTGATTGGGTTTCATTTCATTTGGTTACATGATAACATTAGCCAACTCTCTCACTCTCTCAAGTTCACAAAAGCCTTAGCCATTCTAGCTCATGCAAAAAGCTTCATCACCTCTTTCATCTTCTTCTTGAGTTTCTTATTGAGCTCATGGTTTGAGAGAAAATTGTAGTGACACTTTCATACACCCCCACTCTCCATCGCTAGCGACTTTGGAGCGTCGGTTGTCTCGTTCGACGAGGCTGGAGGTTGCGTCGTTTCCCTCGGGTGGATCATCGGAGATGGAGGAAGACCGGTAACCAAACATCATCAAAGGATCGCTAGGAGCTTGGAATGAAGACCGAAGGATACGGATCAACTCGGTATAACGATTCTAACCTCTTCTTAGTTTGCTAGTTTAGGGTTTAAGGTCAATCCGTAAATCGGGTAACGGTAGCGCCGGTTTTAGAAATTTTTGTTCCGCATTTTGGCCGCGTTTCGATGGCCGGGGCGCTGCCGTGACCCTTCTTGGTATCAGAGCCACCCTTTAAACCCCTTAATAGTTTTTTTAAACGTGCTTGAAAGATCGATCGACGGAATTTACCAAAATCACGATTTCATCTTTGGGTTTGCTGTCGATTTTCAAAAGTGGTCAAAAAATTATTTCAGACATCTTAAAAATCTATGCAGGCAATTTTATGGGTACAAAAAAAATTTGGACTTTTGATTCTTCCAAATCTCCACGGAACCGCCGCACTTACTCCCCATTGGCGGCGGATCCGCGACCATTTAGCGGCGACGGGCTTCGAAATTTTTCCTGTTGCCCCCTGACTTGGAATTGTGATTTTTGACATATACTGTCTTGGCCCAGGTTTCAGTGAAGTGTTGTTTTTGCTATTGGGGCTAAATTTGAATTTAGTCGATCGATATTTTAAGTGTGCGTTTAACAGTACATATATTTCTATCTGCGACCGTGAATGTGATTTGATCGGTAAACTTGCCTAATTGCTATATGTCTTTTAGACGGGTTTGCGAACGTGACATTCATGTTGATGTTCTGTGATGTGCTGTGATGTTGGTTGGATTGTCGTGGTGGATAGCTGTGGTGCAATGTTAGTACAGTTTTATTTCATTTGTACATTTGATATTGTGGGGCGAGCGTCCGACATGTGGACTGCCGTCACTGCCAGTTTGTATATTATTCTTTTGGGGCACAACCGGGCTGAGTTCGATATCACCCTTGTATATTATTTTCTTTTCTGTACTACCCCGCGGTGGAGTGCACGAATAGCCATGTTCTAGAGGGCAACTGGTTTGCATCTCATGGCTTTGGGACGGAGGGGGCCTTACTCTAGAATTGGAGGGCTATTCGCCGCACTCGTAGGGGGTATAGGTATGACCCACGGAGGGGCACTCAAGTTACCGGATTCCGAGAAGTGCCGGGTGGCCCATTCACGTTGTTGAAGGGGGCTGCCTCACTTTTGGTTTTAGCGGGTAACTTGTTGCGCTCGTAGGGGTCTAGGTTTTCATTGCACAGGCTATCCACATGACAGGGAACGTCGGGTCTCACTTGCGGCTCAAGTGAAACCCGGGGCTCCCGATTATCCACCATTCTGTGTTGCTTCTGTGATGTTTCTGTGATGTTGCTTTAAATCATGCCTGGGACGATTGTCTTATATTTATATATATACTAGTAGATGTTGTATATGTTTTGCACCCACGCTAGCCCAGTCCCCGCTCTGTCATTAGTTAAGTAACATAACGGGTGATGACGGGACCCAGTGGCGAATGCGGATGGCATATACGTACATTTTATTTTCGTTCTTTTTTGGTGTGATTAATTGATGGGACTGCATAGATTCTTATCAATGCAAGGATAAAATAAACCTATATATATGATGTTGTTGGAACCAAGTTTTTATAAACTGACATTACAGACGTTCTCTTTTGCTTTGCACAGTGGTATTTGGTTATGAATATCCAGCACCTCATTCGACGAGGCAAGGGCCGGGATCCCTTCATCGGGAGTGACCCCTTGAGTAAAAGTTTGCGTCAACGTAATAACTTCACTATAGTCGATTATTTTTGCTTTGCATCGTGGTATTCAGTTTAGGATATCCTGCACCCCATACGACGGGGAAAGAGCCGAGATCCTTTCACCGGGAGTGACCTCTTTAGCAAAAGTTTTCGCCACTATATATTTGTAAAACCACTTCGGTTCCTTCAACAATATCAAGTTCATTACGTTAAAGGTTTTTCGCTAAAAACCAGCCGTAAACTTCCTTCATTTCAGACTAGTATTGCTTAGTATTCATGCTGCATATGTCGTGCATTAGCCGAGGCGTAGTGTTCGGTAGCTATGTAGTGCTTTTCTGTTGCAGAGATAATGCGATTGGTTAGGACAGCCATACGATCATTTTGTTCTTTAGTCAAGGCTCATACGGGTGGGTCTAATGCAGTCAAGATAATGACAGGTAGAACTTGACTAGGACCTTTTGACATTTTGATCTTTAGTCAAGGTCACTTAGGTCCTAGGGGTAAAAACACATATCGGGAGTTTCAAACATATAGGAAACTTGCCAGGCTTGCGCATACCTTCTGGAGTGTGGTGACTTGAGTGGCTTCCATCAAGTTATTATGCGATGATAGTTGGATCCCGATTCCCACTGATGAGTAAGATTACTCCTCGGGTGATTCCGACTAATTCTCTTTTTGGGTTTGGAGGAGAATTCGAGGAAACAGTGGATCCATCCAGATTAGATAAAATGATTAACCATTCTGATCTAGTTTAGAGTGCACGCTGAGTGTTTCTTTTCTCTCTCTATGGCTGCGACTGTAACCCGACCTTTGACTAAAACTCATGAAACCAAGTTGACCGAACCTTCTTAAAACACTTTGGCTTTTAGAATGTCACGGTGTCGCATACATCATTTCCACTTCTATATCACCTTTGCTTTTCTCCAGAACACCTCGTATCACTACGAACATCCACTTCCATTGGATTAATTCCAACGTATAGTTACATACGAACTCGAAGGAACTTTTTCGAGGATGGATTCTGGTTCTGGAGAGATTGAATAGGATTATTCGGTTGTCCTTTCTCTTTACCTTCTCTCAGGTTGTGAGGGCTCCTAGGATTAGGAGAGGGTACACCTATTGAGCTTATTGGATAGTCTTCCTCCAGACCATAGGCAGGTGCTGAAAGGTGGGGAAGGAAGAAAACCAATTAAGCTTAAGTGTGGTGTACAGAAGGTAATAAGTAAAGACATATAAAGGGATTAGAATAATGGCAAAGGAAATTGCGATCACCATCATTCACGACAAAGGCCGTGGATACCCCTGCCACTCTTACATCCACTTTGCCTTTCTATAGAACACTCCGTATCACTACGGATATCCACTTCCATTGGATATGCCATCGTATAGTTACATACGAACTCGAAGGAATTTGTTCCAGATTCGGGGATGGTTTTCTATTCAAGAGAAATTGGATAGGATTATTCAGATGTCTTTTCTCTTTACCTTCTCTCAGGTTGCGAGGGCTCCTAGGATTAGGAGAGTACACCTATTACGCTTATTGGATAGTCTTCTTTCAAACCTTAGGCTGGTGCCGAAGGGTAGGGAATGAAGAAAACCAATTAGTGGAAAGAAGGTGTATAGAAGGTAATAAGTAAAGACATAATAAAGGGATTGGAGTGAGGGCAGGTAAGTATATGGTTACTGTCATGAATCAGGATAATGGAAGAGGCGTTACTAGGAATACCAGTTAACCATTTTGAAACATTTTAATGTTTCAGTTTCACTGTTCTATATTAATTGATAACTGTATTCCCAATTGAAATCTAACTCCAGGGTATGTATTTACCAGATCTGTTTCTCACATCTGTATATTATTACAGATGGTGAGAGGGAGTAAGATATTGGGAATTAGGTGATTAGATCCTCATTATATCGGAATTCGTTGTAATTGGTGATATTTGTGGAAATCATCTAGATTTTGCCGGATGGCAAATATTTGGTTTTGAATATCCGTTGTTTTGCACCAATTTCAAACTGATATATCTGTACATTTATTTTATAAAGTGATATATAACTTTTTGATATTATGTCTGTGACATTTATCTATATCAGCTGGTGATTAGGTAAGGTGCATTCAACAGCGGTGTAACTCTTCTTAACCAAAGTACAGTTTTTCAACCTACGATGCACAGAGTTTGAGTTATTGGATTCAGGGGACTTATACAAAGTATTGTATGTTGTCCAGTGTCCGTTAGGACAATGGGGTTGGTACTCGTACTATATTCTGTTTACTTGTGACTTCTCCAGTTCTGGACAAGTATTTCATTGAAATGCAAAGTCCAGATATTGAGAAGTTATAGGTATAAGAATAAAGTATAGAACCATTTGTTGGAAGTATCAGGATTCTTCGATGAAGTCGAAGATGTAGATACTTGTGTTTGGTATTCCGCTGATAGTAATGGTTTTGAGAACTTACTTCTCTTTCGGGTTACTCATATGTGGATGCACTCCTAGATGAGTAATGCTGATTGTCCTCTATCCATTTGGTTAATATGCACTAGAGACAGTTGCATGTTTTGAATCTGGTTCAAATTAGATTAGTGTTTTCGTTTCTATATTAGATATATATAGAATCAATTTATATCTTAACGATGTTAAGGTATAGGGAGTTGTTCGGCTGATGCTTAAAACCAGAATCCGGATAAACTCAAGGCACATTTCAGTAATGGCAGTTTATGGGTTATCCCGGGCTTTGACGAGGGTTAACTTTCTACCATCAGGAAGATCGGTATTTATATTGTTCTTGACTCGCCACCGTTTTAGTAAAATGGATTTTTTCAGAAAAACAGAAGTGGGAGTATGGTAGAACGGGGAGTGATTCCAGAACCACAAACGATTACTGAAGATTTAATAGAACCTAACGATTCAATCAGTTTCGACGTTCCATTAGCCACTCCGCAGATTTGGTGGGTTACCTCAAGCACATGAGAGGTACTTCGGTCTTCTCAGTGACGGTGACAGGGAGGTTCTTGTTTACCCAGACTTGCCATTGCTGCTGTTCTAGACTATAAGACCAGGCAAGAGGATGAGTATAGCGTCGTTCTAAACTAGTTTTGGAAGTGTACGTGTATATGACTATGCCAGAAGGTTGTTGTAGTCAGTGGGAGCAGCGGAAGCATAGTGGGCAAGTAGCTTATGTCTATTTATAGACTAAAGCAGGTATAGCGGAAATAGATCATCTATTTTTGATGTGACAATCATAGGCTTTGACGTCATCAGAATAGGAGATGGATCTGCTAAGAAGGTAGTAGAGAGTGATGTCCAGGTATTGGGATGACATACACTTGATGGGAAGGGATATTCCTATACTACGATCGGTTATACTTTGGTTGTCACACAGTTGTTTCTCAACATAGGATATATAAATAATATCAAGTTTTCTGGTTACTAGATCTATGGTTTTAGATCTAGATTTGAGAAGTATCCTAATCTGGGTACTTTGACATTAAATGGATGACTCTTGGCATGGTAGTGTACCTGCAGGTGATGGAGTCAACCTCTCTAAAGGTGTCTTACAGATTAAAGGGGAGAGGGATCTACATGATTAACATATCACTTGCTTAGGCAATTGAGTTAATCATGAAATGTCAAGTACCACACAAGATACTATTTTTTGCACTAGCTGCAATAAACATATATTAATCCAATCCTGGAGAAACATTGGAAAGCAGTTATCGAACATAAGTGGACGTTCTTGGGATATGGTAACGGCAGCCTCCTTCAGGAGACGGTTATCATTTCAGGCTTCCAAGGTGACCTGGATGACAGAGTGACTGTCAGAGTTATAGTTTTTCCCTCTTTTGAGAGACAGTATGTTGGACAGGTGGTCCAAGCGGATACTGAGGAAGGCATGGCGCATGTTACTAATTAAATTCAGTGGATGATACAGTCTAGGAGGTTTGCTGGATTTGGAGTTCATTTGTGAACTGGGTCCCATCAGATATCCAGACAAATTCTAAGACAAGTATTACTCATTTCGGGAGATAGTTTTCTCCGTGAAGTTGAGATTAAGAGAGATACAGAAAGAAACATTGGAGCGGATCCACTCACTGAGGCTATTTCTCGAACGCAATCATTTTTCGCAAACGGGCTTTGCGAGGGTGATTATGTTGGATATATGTATGCCCTAGAGGCCATTATGTGATAGTGGATGTATCTATACATGTATATATATATATTCAGTTTGCATTCTTGCTCGACATGATAGTATGCTATCTGGTTCTTCTTTATCTGACATGTTTATTTGATCATGCTTTTATTCATTCATACATGCTGATAAAGCCCTGAGGATATCGGCTTGACTACTCTGATTATGATGGAGATCATACTAGTGGGACATCTGTAGTCTATAAGCATATCCTGGAACGTCCCTAGTCGTAGGTATATCGAGATGGGGCATCGATATACCAGAGTAGACTAGCGTATATGATACTAGACCCATACGATGGGCGATGGATGTTCCCACATTCATCGATGTTTGACATCAAGATCATACACGGGTGCTCAGTGGTGACTGGGTACACTGGACGGACTCGCCGAGAACTCCTATATGGAATTATATCTATCGTCGGATAGCAGTTCTCAGGTGACACTGGTACAGGTTAGTCTGTAGACCCGAGATCGTCATAGAGCCTTGTGTGTTCTCCCACTGTACTTTGATTGCCACCCTACCACGGCTCTACTGAGTCGTACAAACAGGTGGCCGTTGGGTACAGTCCGGAGACACACGAAGGCAATGAGCGATAAGAGGGGTTTCGTCTCTCCCGGTATTGGGAGTTGATGCTGTGCTGTGCTCGACTGGTTATAACAGCAAGTCCCTGGCCAGGGCTGCTGAGATTTGCTGATAAGTGTTATCAGTAGTTTCTCGATCTGTTATAGACCATTCACCGACGCGACTTATTGAGTTATTGGGGTCGACGTGACCATCCCTAGGCTCGATATGCAGCATATCTGACGAAGAGACCGGACTGTACGGTAGTGTTGCCGGATGGCTCGACGGGAGTTGTAGCAGGTTCGCTTGTTGTCTTCTGATCGTTCAATACCCGGGTGGCCGTTACGTTTAGCTGACCTCTTGCGGCTTGAGGGCACTTGATATGATCATTACCCTCTGCCGGCGTATTGACGAGTCTTAGAGTCCCACAGAGGAGTTACCCAGTCCAGGCGAAACGTTGTGGTGCGCATATGCGATATGCGCATACACCCGATTGAAATGTGCGTATATGATACCGAACATTGATCGGGTAAACTGCTTTTGGTAGGGTCATATGAGATATGACCGGATTGATAAATCAAGTGTTGATTTATCATTTAACCATTAGTTTTCTCACTCAAAACCTTTCTAGGGTTTGATGGATGTATGCATGCATGCATGTGTTTCTATTTTTCTTTTCTAGTTTCATGCACATGAAGATGTGCATACATGTACACATACATAAATCAAACCATCATGGTTGATTATATATGGAAATGGTGGCAATATAAGCTTCACACCATAGATTAAACAATGGATAATTATTTGATTTTGGTTTTAAAAAGAAAATGAAAAGGAAAGGATAATTATGCTAGTTTCTACATGCTTCTTTTAACCTAACCATTCTCACCCACCACTAAACCATGGTTATCTTTTCCTTTATCATTCTAAACCCAAGTTAAATTAATCATCCATCATTTAATCATGGTTGGAGTCAAGAAAGAATAAATATATATAGTGATATTTATTTTCTTTTGCAAGTTAACCTTATGGTTATCTTTTTATCTCTTGAAGAAAATTAGCCACCATTTTCATCCTTCTTCATCTTCTCCTCTCTAGTTTTTTCTAGTGAGAAAAACACAATCAAAGAGAGGTTTTTGAAGTGAGATCCAAAGCCACAACAACATTCTACACAAGCTTAGCCGTTTCGTTTAGAGTGTTATCTTCGGTTTGACGAAGTAGCGAGCTTGGACGGATATCTCCGCGGTGGATCATCGTGGACACAAGGGGAGTTCAAGAGGACCTCGTTTCAACACTAAAGAGCCTAAGGAGCGAAGCAAAAACGGGAGCTACAAAGGTTGTAGCCTTCAAACCCTAACTTTTTGTTAGCTTTAAGTTTAGTAAACCCTAATTTTCTAGGATCTATCCTTTGCATGTTAGTTTAGCACCTTAAAAATTAAAACTTTGGGTCATGTGATGCTTCAAAACTCTTCATTGGGTGCTATACTAACCTTACATTGGTATCAGAGCCGACCTAGAACATTAGGCGACGTTTTGACGAAGTGAAAACCTCGATCGGACAAAAATACCGTATTTTTTGATGCTCTCTGGAAATTTTCTAAAAATTGACATTTTGCAGAATTAAAAATATCTAAAAATCACAGCAGGAAAATATAAGGATTACGACGAAAAAATTATCAAATGAACAGTAAGAACTGCCGCGGAAACGCGGCCTAAGCTTGCTTAGGCCGCGCTTCCGCGGCCATTTATATATATTATTTGTTAATTTTTCTTCTGTAATTCGTTAAACTGCTTGTATATTATTCTGGATATTTTTGATCTGTATTCAGTTTAGAAAAATTCTAGAGATATTTTTGGATTCATCGATTCGATCGGGACTTTCATTTCGTAGCTTTTCCGGGTAAACTAGAAAGTATTGAAGTGTTTGAACGAATATCATTTACTCAATATTCACGGGGTTTAAATAATTTGGAAATACGTGCAAGTCTTTTTGCGGTGGTCCCTCTAGAAGACAACAAACCTTAACTCGATTATGTGACCGTCTTGAACTACCCTTTGAACCCTCGGGTTTGGGGCAGTACGGCGTGCCACATGTGAGGCGTTGGCTTGACCCTTCTACGGCTGGACCGCCGCTACTGTGTCACACTCCAAATTTTTTGCACCCTGCTCAAGTGTTGAGCTTTAGTGAATCTTGGGTGCTTGATTGTTCGTTCGAAAACTTTAATACTGTCTGTTTGTCTGGAATGTGATACAATATGTGGAATTCATATGGTTTAGATATGAAGTACGGAATATGTGATATTTCATATTTATGATGTCTAAAGAGAATCTGGATTCCAAATATTGTAGTTTTACACTTTCTTTTCTGTGACCGTAAGTGTAGTATGTTAGATATCGCCGGTTTCGTTGCTATACATCAACGACAATCGGGGTACGCATACTTACTTACGTTGATGATATATGATATTATGTGTTGCTGAGATATGATGTGCAGGATTGTCGCGATCGAATAGCTGGGGGTTTTTGTGAGATGAGAGTTTTGTATTTTCATTCATGTAAATTCAAATGTAATGTAATATTCTTTTATTTGGGGCACTTCCAGGTTGCGGTTGTGTCACCAGTGTTGTATATTATTTACTTTTCCGCATTAGGATGGACCCAAGGAGGAGAGCACAGGTGACCGGGTTCTGGGGTTCAGTGGGAGGCCATCTCGAGGAGTCGAGACCGGGTCTCCTAAACTCCAGGATTGGTAGGGTCACTTGCCGCTCTCGTAGGGGTCCAGGGTGTGGGCTTGGCTATTCATCGCGACTGTGGAATCCGTATTTTCTATTCTGGCTAAATACTAAATACGGACGTCCTAGTATATCCCACGTTATATCTATATTTCTGCTGCATGTGTTCTGTGATATCTGAGACTAATGATATATTATATATATGATATATAGTAGACGTTGCTTATGTTTTACACCCGCGCTAGTCCCGTCCCGGTATGCCGTTAGTTAAGTAACCTAACGGTGTATAACGGAACATTGCGGCGAATGCGGATGGCATAAGCGTACGTGTTATTTTCGTTTCTTTTCTGTGATTGGCTTTAGGACTTAAATGATGGGATTACATTAATGTGATTAATGTAAAGAAAATAAACCTAAAAAGATGTTGTAGAATCGGATTTAAAAACTACTCGGCTATTTATGAAAAAGCTACATTTCAAAACTGCGGAGCTTAAGCCACTCCTTTTGAAAAACTGTTTGATTCTACAACGATATCAAGTTCAAAGCGTTAAAGATTTTCTTAAAAATCATTCGCAACCCTCCGTCATTTTAGGAAGTAGAGTACTTAGTATTCGTGCTACGTTTGTTGACTTTAGTTAAGTCGTAGTGAACGGTAGCTAAGTGATGTCTTCCTACACTGCATATGATGCAGATTAATTAGGACATTCATGCGACTTTGTTGACCATAGTTAAGGGTCATATGGGTGGGTCTAATTAATCAAGAAATGACGGGTAGAACTTGACTGGTACTTATGATTTGTTGACCATAGTTAAGGTCATAAGTGCTAGGGGTAAAAATTACATCGGGAATTTCAAGTGTTGAAATTTGCAATGAGATTGCATACCTTCCATATGATGGTTGGATCCCGATCCCACTGTGGGCAATAGTTGCTCCTAGGAGAGTTTTGCAGTTTACAATTAGCTAACTCATTAGGTGTCTAGAAAGGTGTTAACGGGGCTCCGCCTCTGGGAAAACGAGGTTTACTCTAATTAGGTCCGTGCGAAAGCACGGGGAACCTCCCTCAAAGTACCGACACTGGCTTGGCTGAAAGGTTAGCGAAGTTGTAGACTGTAATTAATCCTGGCTAGTTTTTCTTTTTAAGGTTTGAAAGAAAAACTTGATAAAAAGCAGTGGGAAACATCGATTAGACAAGATAATAAACCAATCTAATCTATGCAAGAGCTTTCGCTGAGTGTATTCTTTTCTCTCTCTTAATGGCAGATACCAATGACTGGACTTAAGCTTCTACTAGATAAAAACAAACTGAACGGGACCAACTATAAAGACTGGCTAAGGAATCTGAAGATCGCCTTGACTTATGATAAAGTATCATATGTCCTCACGGCTTCAGCCCCGCCCGTCCCAGGCCCAAAATCCTCAGTTGCGGACATAGAAGTCAGCAAGACATGGGACGCTGACTGTGCCACGGCCACATGCCTCGCGCTTGCATCGATGGATAACACACATCAAAAGCAGCACGAGGACATGGACATTCACGGGATACTGCTCCATACAAAGGAGTTGTATGGGGAGCAGTCCCGCGTATTACGATACGAGGCATCAAAGAAACTGTTTCACATGCGGATGGCCCCTGGCACACCAGTAGCAGACCATGTTTTGAAGATGATAGCTCTTATAGAAGAGCTTGAGGACCTCGGATGGACTATGGACAATGAACAATATATCGATATTATTCTGCAGTCCCTCCCCTCCACCTTTGCTCAGTTCATAGTGAACTTCAGCATGCATGGCATGGAGAAGGACCTCCCTGAACTCCTTAATATGTTAAGGAGTGCAGAGAGCACTATGAAGTCAGCAAAGACTCCCGTTATGACAATTGGACAGTCTTCTTCTTCTTGCCCGAAAGCTAAGGCCAAGGGAAAGAAAAAGAAGAAACCCACTAATCCTAAGGGCGGAGTCAAAAAGGTGAAGGGAAAGGGAAAGTCCACGGCTGGAGACCCAGGGAAAGGCGAGTGTTTTCATTGCCACAAGACAGGACATTGGAAGCGCAACTGCACGGAGTACCTAAGTCTTAAGAAGAAGCATGGTGATGCTTCTGCTTCAGGTGCGTTTGTGACTGAAAACTGTTTTTCTATAAACTCTGCTTCCTGGGTATTGGATACCGGTTCAGGTTCTCACATTTGCAATTCTATGCAGGGGCTGAGAAATAGCAAGGTTTTGAAGACAGGTGACCATACTCTCCGCGTTGGAAATGGTTCCAATGTACATACAGTCGCAGTGGGAGAGTATCACTTGGGGTTGTCGTCTGGATGTATTTTGATTTTGAATCCATGTTATTTTGTACCTGATATGCTATGTAATATAATATCCGTATCTTTGTTGGACAATGAAGGATATAATTTTGTGTTGCAGAACAATGTTATGAACATTCACCTAAATCAAATGTTGGTTGGGTATGGTACACTTAATAACGGAATATATGTCCTAAATCAACACACAGTTTTCAGTATACAACACACTAATAAAAGAAAAATTTCAGAATTAAATGAAGCTTTTCTTTGGCACTGTAGACTTGGTCATATTAACGAAACAAGACTAAACAAGTTACATAAAGATGGATATTTAAACTCTTTTGAATATAAATCTTATGCGACTTGCCAGTCTTGTATCAAGGGTAAAATGACCAAAACTCCGTTTACTGGACACGGAGAAAGAGCTACTCAGCTCCTGGGCCTCATACATAGTGATGTATGTGGGCCAATGTCTACACAAGCTAGAGGCGGTTTTTCATACTTCATTACATTCACCGACGATTTCTCAAGATTCGGTCATGTATTTTTATTAAAGCACAAGTCCGAAGCTTTCGAGAAATTCATTGAATATAAACAAGAAGTAGAAAAACAAACTGGCTTGAGTATTAAGATGCTTCGATCAGATCGAGGTGGTGAGTATCTCAGTACAGAATTTGCAAACTTCCTAAAAGAGAATGGGATTCTCTCTCAGCTCACTCCTCCTTACACACCACAGCACAACGGTGTGTCAGAACGACGGAATAGGACCCTATTAGATATGGTCCGGTCCATGATGAGTGATGCTGAGTTACCAGTCTCGTTTTGGGGGCATGCGTTGGAGACTGCAGCGTTTCTGCTAAACAGGGTTCCGACCAAAGCCGTGTCTACCACGCCATATGAGATATGGAATGGGAAGAGACCATCTCTTAAGAGAATTAAGATTTGGGGTTGCCCGGCCTATGTTAAAAAGCAGAATCCGGACAAACTCGAGACACGGTCAGTCATGTGTAACTTTGTGGGATATCCAAAGAATTCTTATGGATATCTGTTCTACCACAAAGAGGAACAAAAGGTGTTTGTTTCTCAGTATGCCACATTCTTGGAAAAAGAGTTTTTCACAGATAAAGATGATGGCAACGTAGTAGATCTGGAAGAGGTTCTGGAGACACAAACTACAAATGACGATTTGGTTGAACCGGCTGTTGCAACAGAAACTGAAGAACCTCGGCCACTCCGTAGGTCTGGTAGGACTTCTCGCCCACCGGAGAGGTACTACGGTTTCCTCATTGATGGTGACAGAGAAGACTGTATCATGGAAGATGATGATCCTACCAGTTTTCAGCAAGCTATCACGAGTGGTGACTCTGTGAAGTGGCTGGATGCCATGAGATCCGAAATGGAGTCTATGTACACCAACAAAGTATGGACTTTGGACGTTGTACCCCCTGGGGTAAAACCTGTAGGGTGCAAATGGATCTTTAAAAGAAAGATTGGTGTGGATGGGCAGGTAGAGACCTATAAGGCAAGACTTGTGGCGAAAGGTTTTCGTCAAAGACCAGGTTTGGACTATGACGAAACTTTTTCGCCCGTAGCCATGCTTAAATCTATTCGGATCCTACTTGCTATTGCTGCTCACTACGACTATGAAATCTGGCAGATGGACGTTAAAACAGCATTCCTAAATGGAGATTTAGAAGAATGTGTTTATATGGATCAGCCGGAGGGCTTCATTGACAGTGGGAGCAGCGAGAAAGCATGTAGATTGCTTAAATCCATATATGGGTTAAAGCAGGCATCTCGGAGTTGGAACATCTGTTTCGATGATGTTATCAAAGAGTTTGATTTCATCAAAAATCCAGATGAACCTTGTGTTTATAGGAAGGCTGTAGGAAGAGCTGTCACATTCCTCGTATTGTACGTGGATGACATTCTTCTGATAGGAAATGATATTCCTATGCTACAGTCGGTCAAATCATTCTTATCACTAAGGTTCTCCATGAAGGACCTGGGTGATGCCACATACATCCTGGGCATAAGGATCTATAGGGATAGATCCAAAAAGTTATTGGGACTGTCCCAAACCAGGTACATCAACACCATCCTAAAGAGGTTTAGTATGGAAGACTCCAAGCGGGGTGCCTTACCCGCTTGCCATGGAGTCACTCTCTCCAAGGATTCTTGTCCAAAGACCGATGAAGAGAGAGCTCGCATGAGCATTATACCTTATGCTTCGGCAGTAGGATCTATAATGTATGCGATGTTATGTACACGCCCAGATGTAGCTTATGCACTTAGTGTTGTAAGCAGGTATCAATCCAACCCAGGGGAGAACCACTGGACAGCTGTGAAGAACATTCTTAAGTACTTACGAAGGACTAAAGAATTGTTCTTGGTGTATGGTAATAAAGATCTCCAAATGGAGGCCTTTACCGATTCGAGCTTCCAGAGCGATAAGGATGACAGCAAATCTATCTCAGGGTTTGTATTTACCCTCAATGGAGGGGCGGTAAGTTGGAAGAGTTCCAAACAAGATACCGTTGCAGACTCTACGATGGAAGCTGAGTACATTGCTGCAAATGATGCCGCCAAGGAAGCTGTCTGGATGAAAAAGTTCGTCTCGGAGCTAGGAGTAGTTCCAACCATTATTGATCCAATACCTTTGTATTGTGACAATAATGGGGCAATGGCGTTAGCCAAGGAGCCCAGATCCCATCAGCGGTCCAGACATATCCTGAGGCGCTTTCATTTGATCCGGGAGATTGTAGATCGCCGCGAGATCGAGATTAAGAGAGTAGACACAAAGAACAACGCCGCGGATCCATTCACCAAGGCTCTCCCTCAGCCGCAGCATGAGCGACTTTTTGAGATGTTGGGTATGAGATACGCCAATAACTGGCCTTAGTGCAAGTGGGAGATTGTTGGATATATGTATGCCCTAGAGGCCATTATGTGATAGTGGATGTATCTATACATGTATATATATATATTCAGTTTGCATTCTTGCTCGACATGATTGTATGCTATCTGGTTCTTCTTTATCTGACATGTTTATTTGATCATGCTTTTATTCATTCATACATGGTGATAAAGCCCTGAGGATATCGGCTTGACTACTCTGATTATGATGGAGATCATACTAGTGGGACATCTGTAGTCTATAAGCATATCCTGGAACATCCCTAGTCGTAGGTATATCGAGATGGGGCATCGATATACCAGAGTAGACTATCGTATATGATACTAGACCCATACGATGGGCGATGGATGTTCCCACATTCATCGATGTTTGACATCAAGATCATACACGGGTGCTCAGTGGTGACTGGGTACACTGGACGGACTCGCCGAGAACTCCTATATGGAATTATATCTATCGTCGGATAGCAGTTCTCAGGTGACACTGGTACAGGTTAGTCTGTAGACCCGAGATCGTCATAGAGCCTTATGTGTTCTCCCACTATACTTTGATTGCCACCCTACCACGGCTCTACTGAGTCGTGCAAACAGGTGGCCGTTGGGTACAGTCCCGAGACACACGAAGGCAATGAGCGATAGGAGGGGTTTCGTCTCTCCCGGTATTGGGAGTTGATGCTGTGCTGTGCTCGACTGGTTATAACAGCAAGTCCCTGGCCAGGGCTGCTGAGATTTGCTGATAAGTGTTATCAGTAGTTTCTCGATCTGTTATAGACCATTCACCGACGCGACTTATTGAGTTATTGGGGTCGACGTGACCATCCCTAGGCTCGATATGCAGCATATCTGACGAAGAGACCGGACTGTACGGTAGTGTTGCCGGATGGCTCGACGGGAGTTGTAGCAGGTTCGCTTGTTGTCTTCTGATCGTTCAATACCCGGGTGGCCGTTACGTTTAGCTGACCTCTTGCGGCTTGAGGGCACTTGATATGATCATTACCCTCTGCCGGCGTATTGACGAGTCTTAGAGTCCCACAGAGGAGTTACCCAGTCCAGGCGAAACGTTGTGGTGCGCATATGCGATATGCGCATACACCCGATTGAAATGTGCGTATATGATACCGAACATTGATCGGGTGAACTGCTTTTGGTAGGGTCATATGAGATATGACCGGATTGATAAATCAAGTGTTGATTTATCATTTAACCATTAGTTTTCTCACTCAAAACCTTTCTAGGGTTTGATGGATGTATGCATGCATGCATGTGTTTCTATTTTTCTTTTCTAGTTTCATGCACATGAAGATGTGCATACATGTACACATACATACATCAAACCATCATGGTTGATTATATATGGAAATGGTGGCAATATAAGCTTCACACCATAGATTAAACAATGGATAATTATTTGATTTTGGTTTTAAAAAGAAAATGAAAAGGAAAGGATAATTATGCTAGTTTCTACATGCTTCTTTTAACCTAACCATTCTCACCCACCACTAAACCATGGTTATCTTTTCCTTTATCATTCTAAACCCAAGTTAAATTAATCATCCATCATTTAATCATGGTTGGAGTCAAGAAAGAATAAATATATATAGTGATATTTATTTTCTTTTGCAAGTTAACCTTATGGTTATCTTTTTATCTCTTGAAGAAAATTAGCCACCATTTTCATCCTTCTTCATCTTCTCCTCTCTAGTTTTTTCTAGTGAGAAAAACACAATCAAAGAGAGGTTTTTGAAGTGAGATCCAAAGCCACAACAACATTCTACACAAGCTTAGCCGTTTCGTTTAGAGTGTTATCTTCGGTTTGACGAAGTAGCGAGCTTGGACGGATATCTCCGCGGTGGATCATCGTGGACACAAGGGGAGTTCAAGAGGACCTCGTTTCAACACTAAAGAGCCTAAGGAGCGAAGCAAAAACGGGAGCTACAAAGGTTGTAGCCTTCAAACCCTAACTTTTTGTTAGCTTTAAGTTTAGTAAACCCTAATTTTCTAGGATCTATCCTTTGCATGTTAGTTTAGCACCTTAAAAATTAAAACTTTGGGTCATGTGATGCTTCAAAACTCTTCATTGGGTGCTATACTAACCTTACAGATTAGTAGAGAAGTTGGGTGTTCGGTATCACACGGGCTGTGAGTATGCGACACCGCAATAATTGGCCTTAAGTGCAAGTGGGAGATTGTTGGCTATAGTGCCCTCAAGACAATTATCATAGTCGCGGACTTGTGATTATGATAATTGAGTGATGACCTATACCGATAAAACAGTCTTACTCAAGATGATAGTATGCTATCTGCTTTGTCTTTATCATCATATACATGTTAATAGAGCCCATAGGATTCTTGCTTGACTGCTAGCATTATGATGGCGATCATATATGTGGGAGCTGGGGTCTATAAGCACATCCTTAAATGTCCCTAGTCGTAGAAGTATCGAGACCGGGCATCGATACTCCAATGTAGACCAGTGTATACTGATCGAGACCCCGACGAGGGGCGGTGGCCAGGTCTCACAAGCCATTGGTGTTAGTATGTTCACCTAAGATAGTATACAGGTGCTTATTGGGTTATGAGTACACTGGACGGACTCGCCGGGAACCTGCTAGTTGGTATTATACCTATTGTCATATAGCAGTTCCCAGATGACATGTGTATAGGTTAGTCTGTCGACCTGAGATCATCATTTGTCTCGTGTGAGTTCCCACTGTGCTTTGATTACTACCCTACCACCGCTCAAAGGAGTCGTGCAAACAGGTTTTAGTTGGGTACAGTCCCGAGCCACATGGAAGCAGTGATCGGATCGTCGGGGATTCATCTCTCCCGGTATTGGGGGTTGATGTCGCATTGTGTACGGATGGCCATCACCATAAATCCGTGGCCACGGTGGACGAGAATTATCGATCCAAGATCGATATTTTCTCACGTGGTGATGGGGTTTCATACCGACACTAAATGTCGCGTTGTTAGGGGTCTGACTTTAACCACCCCCTTAGACTCGATATGTGATACTCTTAGACGAATAGACCGGACTGTACGGATATTGTCACTGTCAGGCTCAGTAGGGGTTCTACATGAGTTTGCTCGTCGGCCCTCCTTTCGCTCAATACCTGGGTAGTCATTACGTACAGCTAGTGCCGCTGACGTGCTTGTGGTTAAACCCACTGCCAGCGTATTGACGAGTCTTTAGAGTCCCACACAGAGGGTTTTCACGGTTCAGGCGATATGGTGTACATGGCGTATGTTGGTACATACAGGTGTCCGATTAAATATGTGCATGTCGCGCAGACTTTAATCGGACGGTTGATAATACTAGCGGCTTAGGATTAAGCCGGATTATTAAATTGGGTTTTGATTTAATAATTAATATATGTATTTGTATATACGTATTCTAGTATTATTGTTCACTATTCGTTTTTCTCTCTCGGCTATTCATATTTTGGTACGAATACGCATATATGTATTTCGATACATGTACCGGGAAGTATTCCATATTTTATACAGAATAGCTTCTAGAAGGTGGCCACCTCTTTTGCATGATTTTCCATTTTTGGAAAATTCATTTGACTCACAAATGAGGTGGAGATGTGAGGCGGCATGTGCATAGTGATAAGCATGGTTTTGGGCATGTAGCAAAGTATGGTTGTGTATTGTTTATTTGATTAATTAGAAAAAGAAAATGACATTTTTTGTCGAGGAGAGAGGGGGGCCGGCCAATTGAATGTGGTGATTGGGGTTCATTTCATTTGGTTACATGATAACTTTAGCCAACTCTCTCACTCTCTCAAGTTCACAAAAGCTTTAGCCATTCTAGCTCATGCAAAAAGCTTCATCACCTATTTCATCTTCTTCTTGAGTTTCTTATTGAGCTCATGGTTTGAGAGAAAATTGTAGTGACACTTTCATACACCCCCACTCTCCATCGCTAGTGACTTTGGAGCGTCGGTTGTCTCGTTCGATGAGGCTGGAGCTTGCGCCGTTTCCCTCGGGTGGATCATCGGAGATGGAGGAAGATCGGCATCCAAACATCTTCAAAGGATCACTAGGAGCTTGGAATGAAGACCGAAGGACACGGATCAACTCGGTATAACGATTCTAACCTCTTCTTAGTTTGCCAGTTTAGGGTTTAAGGTCGATCCGTAAATCGGGTAACGGTAGCGCCAGTTTTAGAAATTTTTGTTCCGCATTTTGGCCGCGTTTCGGTGGCCGGGGCACTGCTGTGACCCTTCATCGTGGAATGAGGTGCTGGATATTCATGACCGAATACCACTATGCAAAGCAAAAGAATATAACTGTAGTTTTTAGAAATTTGTTCCAACAACATCTTTTAGGTTTATTTTCTTGCATTAATAAAACATAATGCGGTCCCATCAGTTTAATCCTATCACACCACAAAAAGAACGAAAATAGAATGTACGTATATGCCATCCGCATTCGCTGCGGGGCCCTGTCATCACCCGTTAGGTTACTTAACTAACGACAGAGCGGGGGCTGGAATAGAGCCGGTGCAAAACATATACAACTTCTACTAGTATATATATAAGTATATATAACATTCGTCCCAGGCATGATAATAAGCAATATCACAGAATCACAGCCAACAATAAAGAATGGTGGATAATCTTGGAGCCCCGGGTTTCATTTGAGCCGCAAATAAAACCCGACGTTCCCGGTCGGGTGGGTAGCCTGTGCAATGAAAACCTGGACCCCTATGAGCGCGGCAAGTTACCTGCCAATCCCAGAATTTAGGCAACCCCCTTCAAGAAAGTGAATGGGCCACCCAGCACTTCACGGAATCCGATAACATGGGCGCCCCTCCATGGGTCATCCTATACCCCCTACGAGCGCGGTGAATAGCCCACCAATTCTAGAATGAAGCCCCCTCCGTCTCAACGCCGTGAGATGCGGGTTTGTTGCCTTCTAGAACCCGGCTATTCGTGCACTCCACAGTGGGGTAATCCAAGTACAAAAAAAGAAAATAATATGTACAAATGGTGACATCAACCTCAACCCGGTCGTGCCCCTAAATAATATATAACCCGGCAAAGACGGCAGTCCACATATCGGACACTCGCCCCGCAAATAACAAATGTACAAATGAATACAAATTGTACCACTAACGTTGCACCACATGCTATCCACCATGACTATCCAACCACAATCACAACACAAGCACAAAACATCAACGTGAATGTCACGTTCGCAAACCCGTCTAAAAGAACATATAGCATATAGACGGGTTTTGTTAGTGCATGTTGCATGCTCCCACAACTCTTGTGAGGCGGAGGAAGCGACAAACGAAAATTTTCTTTGCATACAACACGCACTTAACCCAAGATCTTGTCTAAACCATAACTAGAAAACCCTAACTAGAGATCTTATCTACTATGTTAGGGATTATACCATGATGATACGGTCCTTCAGGTCTTCTCTTTGATGCAACTCCTTTTCTCCTTGTTTTCTCTTTTGATGAACTCCTTAGCTCCTTTGGATATTGCCGATGTCCTCGATCTCCGGCCACCTCAAGACCTAGATGATCCACGCGAGAGCTATCATGCAAGCTACAAACTCTTCACAAGAGTTTAACCTAGAGACCAAGTTTGCTAGAAGAGATCACTGGGATGATATAGAGATTAGTGTATTGGATTATCTTTAATCCTAAGCTTTTGATTCACATCACATGTGAAGGGTAAAACTTAGGATGAAGGAGGAGGACAGAAGAAGGAGAGAGAAAGTGTTTGTGATAATGAGAGAAAAAATCAAGCATGATGAAGGCTATGGCACAAATGAAATAATTGAAGCATGTATTAAAAAACTAGCACCATGCTTCAATAGTAACACCAAACCAATAAAATATAATACAAGCCATTCTTACAACCATGCTTAGACTTTCTTAATTTCCACCTTATTTTTTTATTTTCATAAAATAAATAATGTAATTATGAGGTGGCACCTTTTAGAAGGTATTCTTGTAACAATTACAAGAATACCCCTCCTTCGTATACTGTATACCGTATACGTATACCCGTATCCGAATTCCAAAAAATACGAATACATATAATCCAATAATATAATACCGGTATCCGGCTTAAACCAAAGCCTACCAGTATTATCCTTCCGATCATTATTCCTGTACCAATTACACGAACATGATCGAAACCCTGCCGTAGCACCTTGCGGCTGCCGTAACAACTTACTGCCTCTACATCTTTCGCCTGAACGAGGGAACCCACTGTGTGGGACTGTAAAGACTCGACAGTACGCTGGCAGTGGGTTTAACCACAAGCACATCAGCGGCACTAGCTGTGCGTAACGGCTACCTAGGTACATGACGAAAAGGTGGCCGACGAGCGAACTCATCACAACCCTAACGAGCCTGTAAGCAACACTTACCGTACAGTCCGGTCTCTTCGTCTGATACATCGCATATGAAGTCTAGGGGTGGTAAATGTCAGACCCCAGTAACTTTATAAGTCATGCTGATTTACGGCCCATAACGGTTCAAGAAACTACTGATAACACTTATTAGTAAATCTCGAGAACCCTGGCCAGGGATTTGCTGCTATGGCCGATCAAGCATAGCACGACATCAACTCCCTATACCGGGAGAGACGAAACCCCTCCTATCGCTCACTGCCTCCATGCGATTCGGGACTGTACCCAAAATCCACCTGTTTGCACGACTCAGTAAAGCCGTAGTAGTGAGGAAATCAAAGCACAGTGGGAACCATACAAGACACTATGACGATCTCGGGTCTACAGACTAACCTGTACAAGTGTCACAAGAGAATTACTATCTGACAATAGGTATATATACCATCTAGGAGTTCTCGGCGAGTCCTGTTCGGTGTACCCATTCTCCAATGAGCACCTGTATACAATCTTTGATGTCAAACATCAATGGTTGTGGGATCAACCATCGCCCCTAGGGTCAAGAAACGTACACACTAGTCTACTCTGGTAATATCGATGCCCTATCTCGATATACCCTCGACTAGGAACTGTTAAAGGATATGCTTATAAACTGCCCAGGCCCCACTAGTATGATCTACATCATAATCCCGATAGTCAAGCATAATCCCAGGGCTTCATCAATATGTATATAAAGATATGAAATTCAACACATCATACGTTAAGATGAAGATAAACCAGATAGCATACTATCATTTCGAGCAAAGATTGTTTCTGTACATACACATGCCTAGCATCCTATACAATACAGGCCTGTAGGGCATACATATCTAACAATCTCCCACGTGCACTAAGGCCTATAATTGGTGCAATAAGTACCCACTGTCTTCACTAGAACCAGTTGCCGGCGTACCGCATGCCCAACAGCTCGAACAGTTTCTCAAACTGGACTTGAGGGATGGCCTTGGTGAATGGATCTGCTGTGTTGTCTTTCGTGTCTACTCTCTGTACCTCGATGTCCCGGCGATCCACTATCTCCCTGATGAGGTGATACCGCCTCAAGATATGTCTGGATTTCTGATGGGACCTTGGTTCCTTTGCCAAATCCATTGCTCCATTGTTATCGCAATACAGAGGTATTGGATTAGCAATGGTTGGAACCACCTGAAGTTCAGAAATGAACTTCCTCATCCAGACTGCCTCTTTTGCGGCATCATTAGCAGCAATATACTTAGCTTCCATCGTGGAGTCAGTGATGTTATCTTTCCTGAAACTCTTCCAACATACCGCCCCTCTATTTAGGGTGAATACAAACCCTGAGATGGACTTACTATCACCCTTGTCGCTCTGGAAGCTGGAGTCGGTAAAGCCCTCCATTTAGAGGTCTCCATTACCATACACCAAGAACATTTCTTTAGTTCTTCTCAAGTACTTCAGAATGTTCTTCACAGCAGTCCAGTGTTTCTCCCCTGGGTTGGATTGATACCTGCTTACTGCACTCAGTGCATAAGCTACATCTCGTCGAGTACACAACATCACATACATTATAGATCCTACCGCCGAAGCGTAGGGTATAATGCTCATGCGAGCCCTCTCCTCATCAGTCTTTGGAGACATCTCTTTAGAGAGGGTGATCCCGTGACAAGCGGGTAAATTACCCCTCTTGGAATCTTCCATACTAAACCTCTTTAGTATGGTGTCAATGAATCTCGATTGGGACAATCCTAATAATTTCTTAGATCTATCTCTATAGATCTTAATCCCCAGAATGTATGAGGCATCACTCAGGTCTTTCATGGAGAACATATGCAATAAGAATAGTTTGACTGATTGTAGCATAGAAATATCATTTCCTATCAAGAGAATGTCATCCACGTACAATACGAGGAATGCAACAGTACTCTCTACAATTCTTTTATAAATACATGGTTCATCTACATTTTTGATAAAACCAAACTCTTTGATTGTATCATCAAAGCATATGTTCCAACTCCGTGATGCCTTCTTTAATCCATAGATGGATTTAAGCAGCCTGCATGCTTTTCCGCTGCTCCCACTATCAATGAAGCCTTCTGGATGATCCATAAAAACGCATTCTTCTAAATCACCGTTTAGAAATGTCGTATTAACATCCATCTGCCAGATCTCATAATCATAGTGAGTAGCTATAGCAAGCAGGATCCAAATGGATTTGAGCATCGCGACTGGTGAAAAAGTTTCATCATAGTCCAAGCCTGGTCTTTGATGAAATCCTTTTGCGACCAGCCTAGCTTTATAGGTCTCCACCTGACCATCCACACCGATCTTTCTCTTAAAGATCTATTTGCACCCTATGGGTTTTACTCCAGAAGGTGCAACCTCCAAAGTCTATACTTTGTTGGTGTGCATGGATTCCATTTTGGATCTCATGGCATTCGGCCACTTCACTGAGTCACCACTCATGATAGCTTGCTGAAAACTAGTAAGGTCATCATCATCCATGATGCAATCTTCTCTATCACCATCAATTAGAAAACCGTAGTATCTATCAGGTGGGCGAGAAGTCCTACTATATCTACGGAGTGGCTGAGGTTCGTCAGGTTCTATTGAAACCTCAGGTTCAACCAAATCATCGGTAATTGTTTATGTATCTGGAATTTCTTCCAGTTCTACCGCATTGCCAATGGTATCATTTGTAAAAAATTCATTTTCTAAAAATGTGGCATACTGAGAAACAAACACCCTTTGTTCCTCCTTGTGGTAGAAAAGATATCTATACGAGTGTTTTGGATATCCCACAAATCTACACAAAACCGATCGTGTCTCGAGTTTATCCGGATTCTGCTTTTTCACATAAGCCGGACAACCCCATATCTTAACTATTTTAAGAGATGGTCTCTTCCCATACCATATCTCATATGGAGTGGTAGACATGGTTTTGGTCGGAACCCTATTCAATAGATAAATCGCAGTCTCCAATGCGTGCCCGTAGAATGATATTGGTAACACAGCATCACTCATCATAGATCGTACCATATCTAATAAGGTACGATTCCTCCTTTCCGATACACCGTTGTGCTATAGTGTGTACGGAGGAGTGAGCTGAGAGAGAATCTCATTCTCTTTTAGAAAATCTAGAAACTCCGAGCTTAGATACTCACCTTCTCGATCCGATCGAAGTTTCTTGATACTTAAGCATGTTTGTTTTTCTACTTCAGATTTATACTCCTTGAATTTTTCAAAGGCTTCGGACTTATGTTTCAACAAGAACACGTGCCCGAATCTCGATAAATTATCAGTGAAAGTTATGAAGTACGAAAAACCACCTCTTGCATGTGTAGACATTGGTCCACATACATCACTATGTATGAGGCCCAGGAGTTTAGTAGCTCTCTCTCCGTGTCTAGTAAACGGAGTTTTGGTCATTTTACCTTTGATACAAGACTGGCAAGTTGCATAAGATTTATATTCAAACGGGTTTAAATATCCATCCTTATGTAGCTTGGTTAGTCTTGTCTCGTTAATATGACCAAGTCTACAATGCCAAATGAAAGCTTCATTTATGTCTGAAACCTTTCTTTTGTTTGTGTGTTGTATATTGAAAACTGTATGCTGGTTTAGGACGTATATCCCGTTATTTAATGTACCAGACCCAATCAACTCTTGATTAAGGTTAATGTTCACAACATTAGATTGCAATACAAAATTATATCTAGTATTGTCCAACAACGATATAGATATAATATTACATAACATCGAACGTACAAAATAACATGGGTTTAAAACCAATATACAACCCGACGGCAAACCAAGGTGATACTTTCCTACTGCTGTAGCATGTACTGAGGAACCATTCCCAACCCGGAGAGTGTGATCACCTTTCTTCAGAAACCTGCTATTTCTTAGCCCTTGCACACAATTGCAGATGTGAGATCCTGACCCAGTATCTAATACCCAGGTAACAGAGTTAATTGAAAAACAGTTTTCTATTACAAATACACCTGAAGTGGAAGCATCACCATGATTCTTCTTCTTGAGGTCGGCCAGATATCCAACGCAGTTTCTCTTCCACTGCCCAGTCTGGTTGCAGTGGAAGCATTCCCCTTGTCCTGTCGCAGCAGCCCCTTTCTTGTCCTTTCCCGGTACCTTTTTCACCCCGCCTCTCGTCTTGATAGGATTCTTATTCTTCCTTCCCTTGGCCTTGGCTTTCGGGACTGAAAAGGAAGATGACCCAGCAATTAGAGCGGGAGTTTTCGCTACCTTTAGCGTGCTCTCTGCACTCCTCAACATATTGAGGAGTTCAGGTAAGGACTTCTCCATGTTATGCATGTTGAAGTTTACAATGAACTGAGCAAAGGCAGAGGGAAGGGACTGTAGAACAATATCAACATACTGTTCATTCTCCATGGTCCAACCCAGGTCCTCAAGTTCTTCGATAAGTCCAATCATCTTCAATACATGGTCACCTACAGACGTGCCAGCAGCTATCCACATCTGAAAGAACTTTCGAGATGCCTCGTATCGGAGAGTACGAGATTGCTCTCCATACAACTCCATTGTATGGAGAAAGATGGATTGAACATCCATCTTCTCGTGCTTCTTCTGATACTCATTGCTCATAGAAGCAAGCGCGAAGCACTTGGCTGTTGCGCAGTCTATATCCCATGTCTTTCGGATTTCTTTATCTGCAATTGAAGAATCAGGGCCTGGGCTAGGAGGGGCTGGAGTAGTCAGGACGTATCCGACTTTATCATAGGTCAGGGCAATATTTACGTTCCTTAGCCAATCTTTGTAATTCGGTCCCATGAGTTTATTCTTGTCTAATAAAAGCTTAACGTCATAGGTATCTGCCATTAGGAGAGAGAAAAGAAGACACTCAGTGATTGCTCTTGCATAATTAAATTCGTTATTAATCTTATCTAATCGATATCTCCCACTGCTTTTTATCAAATTTTCCTTCAAACTTTTAAAAAAGAAAACTAGCCAGGATTAATTGCAATTTACAAATTCGCTAACCGGTCGGTCAGGCCAGTGTCGGTACTCCAAGGGAGGTTCCCTGTGCTTTCGCACAGACCTAATTAAAATAAACATCATTTTCCTAAAGGCGTAACCCCGTTGACACCTTGCTAGACACCTACTGGATTAGCTAATTGTAAAGTGCAAAACTCTCCCGGGAGTAACTTTTACTCACAGTGGGATCGGGATCCAACTATCATATAGAAGGTATGCAATCTCATTGCAAATTTCAACTCTTGAAATTCCCGATATGATTTTTACCCCTAGTGTCTTATGCTCTTAACTATGTTCAACAAATCATAAGCACTAGTCAAATTCTACCCGCCATTTCGGGATTGATTTAGACCCACCCGCATGACCCTTAACTATGGTCAACAAAGTCATACAAATGTCCTAATCGATCGCATCAAATTCTTTGTAGGAAGACATCACTTAGCTACCGTACACCACGCCTTAACTATAGTCAACAAACGTGGCACGAATACTAAGTACTCTACTTCCTAAAATGGCGGAGGGCTACGGATGGTTTTTATGAAAACGTGTAACGTTTTGAACTTGATATCGTTGTAGAATCGAGTGAGAAGGAGTGGTTTAAGCTCCAGTTTTAAAAAATCGAATGGTTTTATAGCATTTTTCTAATCTTGCTAAAGAGGTAACTACCGGTGAAGGGATCTCGGCTCTTTCCTTATCGAATAAGGTGCTGGATATGTAAATACCACGATACAAAGCAAAAATTAGATCAACTATAAAATCAAATCGAGTGCCTTGTAACATTTGCCAGTTTCGCTAAAGGGGTCACTCCCGGTGAAGGGATCTCGGCCCTTTCCTCATCGAATGAGGTGCGGGATATTCAAGAATACCACTATGCAAAGCAAAAACTAGAGTTACCCATTTTAAAAAGTTTGATTCTACAACATCTTTAGATTTCTTTTTCTTAACATTAATCACATTAATGATGTCCCATCATTTACGTTTCCTAAACATCACAGAAAAGAAATGAAAATAGAACGTACACTTATGCCATCCGCATTCGCCACAGGGCCCCGTCATGCACCGTTAGGTTACTTAACTAACGGCAGAGCGGGGGCTGGACTAGCGCGGGTGCAAAACATAAGCAACATTTATTATATATCTCATATATAAATAGCCATTCGTCGCACGCATTTATAAACATTCCAGATCACAGATGAATACATTGGATATACTAAAAATTCCGTACTGCATTTAATCCTTTAATGAAAGACGGGTTCCACGGTCGTGATGAATAGCAAAAACACTACCCTAGACCCCTACGTGTGCGGCAAACTACCCGCCAAATTCCCGAAGTGAAGCAACCTCTCTCGACAAAGTGAGTAGGCTACTCGGCACTCCGAAAACCCGGTAGTTTGTGCATCCCACCTTGGGTCTATCCTAGGAGCAAAAACAGTAAAAAGAAATTATACAACGGAGGCTACAATCTCAACCCAGATGTGCCCCGCAAAATAATATTACATTGTCTTTTACGAATTACATTGAATGAAAGAAAAGAAAAACGTTCTTCTCATATCCCTGGCTATTCATCACAACGATCCAACATATTCATATACACATACCATTACATGATATCATTACAGAAGTGTGCAACCCCGACTAATCGACTTATAGCAATTAGTCGACGTTTCAAACATACATATCAAAAACAGAAGACCCAATTAGCCAAGCACTTTAGAATTTCGATCGATAATTTTAAACCATGCCAACACTTGTCACAATCCAGAGCATAAACAACTTTGTGTAAATTCCAGATATCCCAGAAACACTATTTTCTTAATCTAAACAAACTGCTGAAAAATGAGTCAACTCAGCCACGACTCGGCCGCGGATTGGCGGCCAAACATTGAGTTTGGCTGCGGATCCTTGGCGTTCCTGGCGAGTTAAAGTCTCGTTTTTCTACAGTGTGCTTAGAAAACCCTGCATGTATTTTTAAGGCCTATGAAAAGATTTTTTGAACACTTTTTAAAAATCGAAAGAACATTGGCAGAAATCGTGTTTTTCCGGGAAAAATCCATCGATCGAAGTTCTAACCAAATTTCCTGTCAAGAAGTTTACTAGAAAAAGAAATGAAAAGCTTTTCTTTCAAAGAAAATGTGTTGGCCAACTATCTAATTATGGTTTAGTTAGGCTTTGATACCATGTTAGTGCATGTTGCATGCTCCCACAACTCTTGTGAGGCGGCGGAAGCGATAAACGAAAATTTTCTTTGCATACAACACACACTTAACCCAAGATCTTGTCTAAACCATAACTAGAAAACCCTAACTAGAGATCTTATCTACTATGTTAGGGATTATACCTCGATGATATGGTCCTTCGGGTCTTCTCTTTGATGCAACTCCTTTGTTCCTTGTCTTCTCTTTTGATGAACTCTTTAGCTCCTTTGGATGTTGTCGATGTCCTCAATCTCCGGCCTCCTCAAGACCTAGATGATCCACGCGAGAGCTATCATACAACCTACAAACTCCTCACAAGAGTTTAACCTAGAGACCAAGTTTGCTAGAAGAGATCACTAGGATGATGTAGAGATTAGTGTATTGGATTATCTTTAATCCTAAGCTTTTGATTCACATCACATATGAAGGGTAAAACTTAGGATGAAGGAGGAGGAGAGAAGGAGAGAGAAAGTGTTTATGATAATGGGAGAAAAAATCAAGCATGATGAAGGATATGGCACAAATGAAATAATTGAAGCATGTATTAAAAAACTAGCACCATGCTTCAATAGTAACACCAAACTAATAAAATATAAGACAAGCCATTCTTACAACCATGCTTATAATTTCTTAATTTCCACCTCATTTATTTATTTTCACAAAATAAATAATGTAATTATGAGGTGACACCATCTAGAAGGTATTCTTGTAACAATTACAAGAATACCCCTCCTCCGTATATCGTATAACATATACGTATACCCGTATCCGAATTCCGAAAAATACGAATACATATAATCCAATAATATAATACCGGTATCCGGCTTAAACCAAAGCCTGCCAGTATTATCCTTCCGATCATTATTCCTGTAACAATTACACGAACATGATCGAAACCCTGCCATAACACCTTGCGGCTGCCGTAACAACTTACGGCCTCTACATCTTTCTCCTGAACAAGGGAACCCTCTGTGTGGGACTCTAAAGACTCGACAGTACGCTGGCAGTGGGTTTAACCATAAGCACGTCAGCGACACTAGCTGTACGTAACGACTACCTAGGTACATGACAAAAAGATGGCCGACGAGCGAACTCATCACAACCCTAACGAGGCTGTAAGCAACACTTACCGTACAGTTCGGTCTCTTCGTCCGATACGTCGCATATGAAGTTTAGGGGTGGTAAATGTCAGATCCCAGTAACTTTATAAGTCATGCTGATTTACGGCCCATAACGGTTCAAGAAACTATTGATAACACTTATCAGTAAATCTCGAGAACCCTGGCCAGGGATCTGCTGTTATGGCCGATCAAGCATAGCGTGATATCAACTCCCTATACCGGGAGTGACGAAACCCCTCCTATCACTCACTTCCTCCATGCGATTCAGGACTGTACCCAAAATCCACCTATTTGCACGACTCAGTAGAGCCGTGGTAGGGAGGAAATCAAAGCACAGTGGGAACCATACAAGAAACTATGACGATCTCGGGTCTACAGACTAACCTGTATAAGTGTCACCAGAGAACTGCTATTTGACAATAGGTATATATACCATCTAGGAGTTCTCGGCGAGCCCTGTTCGGTGTACCCATTCTCCAATGAGCACCTGTGTACAATCTTTGATGTCAAACACTAATGGATGTGGGATCAACCATCGCCCCCAGGGTCAAGAAACGTACACACCAGTCTACTCTGATAATATCCATGCCCTGTCTCGGTATACCCTCGACTAGGAACTATTAAAGAATATGCTTATAAACTGCCCAGGCCCCACTAGTATGATCTACATCATAATCCCGGTAGTCAAGCATAATCCAAAGGCTTCATCAACTTGTATATAAAGATATAAAATACAACACATCACACGTTAATATGAAGATAAACCAGATAGCATACTATCATTTCGAGCAAAGATTGTTTCTGTACATACACATGCCAAGCATCATATACAGTACAGGCCTCTAGGGCATACATATCTAACAGGTTTACCAATCAAATGACATTCACGGTCGTAGATAAAAGTGAATGTACTGTAAACTATTAAACAATGTCAAATATAACGACTTCGAAACACTCCAAATTGCCCCGAACTGAAAAACAACAGAAAATCAAAATTGGGCAAAAACTAGCAACACCGGACAACCAAACTCCTTGAGATAAGAACCCAGACCAAAACACGACGCAATCCACCATGGAAAAACCGAGCAGGCCGGTTTTTTGAAGGATGCGGCCGGCCAAAAAATATTGGAATTGTGTCGTTTTTGGTCAGTGTTCATCTCACAGTGTAAATAGCATTCTGCACTATTTTAAAAAAAATTTGAAGCCTTTAAAAAATCGACAGAAACTGCAGTTTGGTTTCGATGTTACAGACTTATTTCGGTTTCGTTGTTTTAACATTGTTTAAACTTGCTAATCTAGCGTTTATGGGCTGGCTCTAATACCATGAAAGGTTACGTTAGTGCCCCGGCCAACTTCTGTGACCAAATGCGAATCAAAATTTTTTCTACGAATTGAAACTTGGCACTAGAATAACGTTTAACCCGGATCTTACCATAAACCTAACTAACAAAACTAAAGTGGTGTTATTTACTATGAAAGAAGCCTTACCAAACGATCCAATTCCTTCGGTCTTCTTTTCTCATCATGTGCACCTAGTGGCCACCTTGAACATGCTTGATCTCCATTTCCGGCTCCATCGGTCCTCCGGGATCGAGCTTGTTCTCCGACCTTCCTTTGTCGTAGATGATCCACTCGAGAGATATAATCCATGGCTCTAGATCCACACTATATGTCAAGTAGAACAACTAGAGAACTTAGGTTGCTAAACCAAGTAGTCTAGGATGTAGTGTGATGATCTAAGTGTTTGCTATCTCTTTCTAGCCTCTTCACTTGTTTCTCAACTCATGAGAATGGTAGTGAAGAGGAAGAAGATGAAGGTAGTGGAAACTCAAGAGGAGGGAGGAGAATGAAGCAAAATGGGAGCTCAAGAAAATAATGAAGCATCCATGTGAGAGAAATTCAACATAAAGGTTTTGTGTATGAATTCTTTCAATAAACAATTAACAACCATACTTCAATAGTAACTCCAAATTAATTAAAAATTTATTTGTTAAATATTGAAGCATGGTTATTTCCATTCCTCCCATACATCACACTTTACACCTCATTTTCCATTTATCAAATAAAAGGAAAAAGCATAATTAGGTGGCCATCTTCTAGAAGGTAATCTGTAATAAATACGGATTACAGTCTGTTGTATATACATACCTGCATTCGGATAAAAACCCGAATGCCCAAAGAGATAGAATAACACGAAAAACGTAATACTAGAATATACATATCGAAATATATATATGTAAACTATTAAATCAATACCTGATTTAATAATCCGGCTCATACCCGAGCCGGCTAGTATTACCAACTGTCCGATCGAAAGTCCGAGTACTAAGTACATCAATCAATCGAGACCCTGCATGTATCCAATACGGCTACCACATCATTTCTCCTGGACCAGGGAAACCTTCTGTGTGGGACTCTAAAGACTCGGCAGTATGTCGATAGCGAGTTACTGGATAAATCCATAACCACAAGCACGTCAGCGGCACTAGCTATACGTAACGGCTACCCGGGTACCTGTCGAAAAGGAAGGCCGATGAGCAAACTCATCCGGATCCTTACTGAGCCTATCTGTGACAATCTTCGTACAGTCCGGTCTCTTTGTCTGAGAGTATCGCATACCGGGTTTAGGGGGTGGTAAACGTCAGATCCTGATAACCTGGTAATTCGTGCTGATGCGGCTCAGAACCAATCCGGGAAACTACTGATCAGTCTATCAGTAAATCCCAACTGCTTTGGCCAAGGTCTTATGGTCCTGACCAATCGAACAAAGTGCGATATTGACTCCCAATACCGGGAGAGACGATTTCCCGACAATCGCTCACTGCCTCCATATGACTCGGACTGTAGCCAACCAAAACCTGTTTGCACGACTCAGTAGAGCTGTGGTAGGGTAGTGATCAAAGTATAGTGGGAACTCACACGAGACAAATGACGATCTCAGGTTTAAGGACTAACCTATACTCATGTCACCTGAGAACTTCCACCTGACAATAGGTATAGTACCATCTGGAAGTTCTCGGCGAGTCCGTCCGGTGTACTCACCCCCAGTAAGCACCTGTATACGATCTTAGGTCTAAAGACTAATGGTTGCGGGACCAAACCATCGCCCCTCGTCGAGGTCTAGAAACGTATACACTAGTCTACTCTGGAATATCGATGCCCAGTCTCGATACTACCATGACTAAGGACCATTTAAGGATGTGCGTACCGACTACCCAGCTCCCACAAGTATGATCGCCATCACAACGCAAATAGTCTAGCATTGATCCTACGGGCTTAATCAACATGTATAAAATATATGTAATAGCAAGTAAAACATACACATGTTAAGATAAAGTCAAACCAAATAGCATACTATCATATCGAGCAAGACTGTCCTATACATATATATGTCTAAGCATCCATATGTATACATATACAATAATGGCCTCTAGGGCATACATATCCAACAGATCTCGGGTCGACAGACTAACATGTACCAGTGTCACTAAGAACAGCTATCTGACGATAGGTATAATACCATCTAGGAGTTCTCGGCGAGTCCGTTCAGTGTACCCAGTCTCCACTGAGCACCCGTATACCTTCTCTGAAGGGATATGGGATCATCCATCGCCCATCATATGGGTCAAGAAGCGCATACGCTAGTCTACTCTGGAGTATCGATGCCCTGTCTCGATACTCCCACGACTAGGAACAATTGAAGGATGTACTTACCGACTACCTCAGCCCCACTAGTATGATTTGCATCATAATCCTAGTAGTCAAGTACTCATCGTAAAGGCTTTATCAACATGTAATACAGAGACAATAAACGTACATGTTAAGATAAAGAGTAACCAGGTAGCATACAATCATGTCGAGCAAGAAAGTCCTCCCTATATATTTCCAAGCATCCACTACAATATACATCACATGTACAGTAATGGCCTCTAGAGCATACATATAACTAACAATCTCCCACTTGCACTACAGCCATTTGTTATAGTATCTCATACTCAACGTCCTATAGAAGTCTCTCTAGAGAAAGGCCTTTGTGAGTGGATCCACCGTGTTATCCTCCGCGTCAACTCTCCTAACCACGATCCCTTAGAGATCAACCATCTCCCTGATCAGGTGATACTGTCTTCAGAATATGTCTGGATCGCTGATGGGACCGGTATTCCTAGGCTAAAGCCACAACTCCATTATAGTCACAATAACAGTTATTGGATGCTCAATGGTAGGAACCATGTTCATCTCATGAACAAGAAATGCCAAGACAGCCACTTTGGCAGCATCGTTGGTAGAGATGTATTCAGCCTTTATCGTCTAGTATGCCACGGTATCTAGCTTGGAACTCTTCGAACATAACATCCCTCCATTGAGGGTAAAGACAAAGCCCGTGACTGACTTTCAGTCAACCTTGTCACTCTGGAAGCTTGAACCAAGAACATTCTTTTAGTGCTTCTCAAGTACTTAAGAATGTCATTCGCAGCTATCCAGTGATTCTCCCAAGATCCGATCGATTCCTAATCACTACACTTAGTGAGTTAGGTAAATCTGGTCAGGTGCATAACATCGCATACATGATAGAGCCTACTGCCGAAGCACAGGGTATCCCTTGCACGCGAGCTCTCTCCAAATCAGTATTGGAAGACATCTTTTTGGAGAGAGTGATTCATGAGTAAGTGGGCGAACCACCACGCTTAGAATCTTCCATACTAAACCCCTTTAGTACGGTGTTATTGTACTTGGATTTAGGACACTCCCAACATTCACTTAGATCTATCACCATAGATCATAATGCATAAGATGTAGTAGGTATCATCCAGATCTTTCATGGAGAACCCTCATGATAAGAGGAGCTTAACCGAGTGTAGCATAGGAAACCATTTCCTATCAAGAGTATGTCATCTACAAACAAAACGTGTAAGACAACCTCACTCTCTACAACCTCCTTGTATATACAAGGTTCATCTACCTTTTTGATGAAGTCAAACTCTTTGACTGCCACATCAAAATAGATGTTCCAACTCCGCGATACTTGCTTTAATCCTGATGGACTTAAGCATAGCTTTGAAAGTCTCAACTTTTCCATCTACACCAAGAATTTTCTCAAGATCCACTTGCTCCCAATGGGTTTACCCCTTTAGGTGCAGCATTCAAAGTCATACTTTGTTGGTGTACATGGATTCCATCTTTGATTGCATAGCATCCAGCCATTTCATAAAGTCTCCACTTGTGATGGCCTGCCTGAACCTAGTTAGGCCATCATCTACCATGATGCAATCCTCGCTCCCACTGTCACCGAGAAGACCGTAATATCTCTCAAGTGGATAAGGAACCTTACCAGATTCGCGGAGAGGCTGAGGTTCGTTTGAGACTATTGAATCCTTTGGTTTCACCAAATCATTAGCTGTTAGATTGTCTAGCTGGAACTGCTTCTAGTTCTACCTCATGACCACTAATTTCTTCACAAGAAATTCCTTTTCTAAAAAGGTGGTATGCTGAGAAACAAAACACCTTTTGCTCCTCAGTTAGGTAGAAGATATGCCCTTGCAAATGTTTGGGTTATCCTAACAAACTCATACATAACTGACCTTGCCTCGAGCTTGTCCGGATTTTGCTTTTCAACATAGGCCGGACAACCCCATATCTTAACTCGTTTAAGACATAGTCTCTTCCCATTCCATATCTCATATGGAGTGGTAGGCACTGATTTGGATAGAACCCCGTTCAATAGGTATGCAGTTTCTCAAGTGCATAACACCAAAAGGAAACAGGTAACTCAGCAGTACTCATCATAGAGTGCACCATATCTCATAGGGAGGGATTCCTCCGCCCCGATACACCGTTGTGTTGTGGTGTACTCGAAGGAGTAAGCTGAGAGAGAATCTCATTCTCCTTTTAGAAACTCCAGGAACTCCATGCGCAATTATTCGCTTCCTCGATCACATCGAAGGACTTAATACTTCTACCCGTCTGGTTCTTAACTCCAAGCTTACATTCGTTGAATTTCTCATAAGCTTAAGAATTGTGTTTCAATAGGAACACATGTCCGAATCTTGAGAGATCGTCGATGAATGTAATGAAGTACAAAGAACCAATCCTGGCATTAGTAGACATAGAACCGTATACATCATCATGTATCAGTCCCAAGAGTTCAGTAACTCTTTCTCTGTTTCCAGTAAATGGAGTATTGGTCATTTTACCTTTGAGACAAGACTAGCAAGTATCATAAGATGAAAATTCGAACAGATTCTTATATTCATCCTTATGTAACTTAGCTGGCCGTGTCGCATTGATATGACCTAGTCTACAATGCCGCAAGAAGGATTCGTTCATTTCTGAACTACTCCTCTTATGTGTGTTCTATATACTTTGAACTGTGGTTTGATTTAGAACGTATATGCTATTATATAACGTGCCTGATCCAATCAACTCTTGATTCAGGAAAATGTTCATAACATTATCCTCTAATACAGAATTATATCCTTCTTTAACTCAATAAAGAATCTGATGTAATGTTGTATATCAGGTTCGGTATGTAATGACATTTGTTTAGAATCAATGTATTTACCATTTGGTAATACAAGGTGATATCTGCCAATTCATTTGGCTGCAACAATTGCACTATTCTCTAACACTTAGAGACATATCACCCAATCTCAGTTCTCTACCTTTCTGTAACCCATGTAACATATTACATATGTGGTATCTTGATGCGGTATTTCATACCTAGGATGTAGAGGATACTGAGAAATAGTTCTTGGTAATGAACACACCCGAAGAATATGCATCAACATGCTTATTTCTCGATTGGGTCGCGTGGAAATCCGAATATTCCCCTATTTCCTGCTCGGACTTATAAAAATTATAAGATTGAGCGGAACCAATGTTCCCCAGCTCAGTATAATAAGTAGGTTCGGTCAATGCATCCATTTTATTATCTTGATTAAGGCGTGACATGGTCGCTACCAGGAGAGAGAGAGAAGAAAACACTCTGCGTGAGCTCTTGCAAGATTAGATTGGTTATTATTTTGTCTAATCAGGATGGCTCCCACTGTTTTTATCAAATCTTCCTTCAAACTCTAAAAGGTAAGATTAACCAGGATTAAGTACACCCTACAAGTTCGCCAATCTTTCGGCCAGGCTAGTGTCGGTACTTTGAGAGAGGATCCCCGCGCTTTTGCACGGACCTAATTAAAATAAACCTCGTTTTCCCTGGGGCGTAACCCCGTTTACACCTTTCTAGACACCTACTTGATCGGCCAATTGTAATGTGTAAAACTCTCCCAGGAGTAACTCTTACTCGCAGTGGGTATCGGGATCCAACTATCTCATAGAAGGTATGCAGTCTCATTGCAAATTTCAACACTTGAAATTCCCGATAATATTTTACCCCTAACTTCCTATGACTTTGAAGAAGGCCAACAAACTATAGACCGCTAGTCAAGTTCAACCTGTACATTTCTTGATTGAATTAAACCTACCCGCATGACCCTTGACGAAGGACAACAAAGTCGCACGACTACCCTAATCCAATCGCATCACATGCTATAAGCAGATAAGTACTAATCAGCTACCGCACACTACGCCTTGACGAAGGCAAACAAACATAGCACGAATACTAAATAGTCCTTATCTGAAATGACGGAGGGCTACGACAGGTTTTTAAGAAAACCTTTTGCGTAATGAACTTGATATCGTTGTAAAATCGAGTGATTTTGAAAAGGAGTGTTTTTGAGGATTTTACTAGTTTTGCTAAAGAGGTCACTCCCGGTGAAGGGATCTCGGCTCTTTCCTTATCGAATATGGTGCAGGATATTTCACAAATACCACTATGCAAAGCAAAAACTTGTAGAAGCAATCAAAAAGCCAAAACGAGTGGGTTGTAGCATCTGCCAGTTTCGCTAAAGTGGTCACTCCCGATGAAGGGATCTCGGCTCTTTCCTTATCGAATAAGGTGCTGGATATTCTACAAGGAATACCGCTATGCAAAGCAAAAACTAGAGCTACCAGTTTTTAAAACAAGTTTCTACAATATCTTTGGGTTTCTTTTTCTTTCATTAATCTCATTAATGAAGTCCCATCAATTATGCTTTCTAAGCATTACATAAGAACCGAAAGCATCAATATTTATTATATCTCATATATATAATATAAGCAATCGTCTCAACATATCAAGTGATCACATCACAGAATATCAGCAGCAGAAGAACACATACGAAATATTGGATATACTAGGAATTCCTTGTTTTAAATTAAGCCAGTAAAAAACGCGGATTCCACGGTCGTGATGAATAGCCAAACCCACATCCCTAGGCCCCTATGAAAGCGGCAAGCAACCCTCCCAATTCTAGAATTAGGAGACCCGGTCTCGACTCCTCGAGATGTCTCCCACTGGACCCTAGAACCCGGTTACTTGTGTTCTCCTTCTTGGGTCTATCCTAATGCGGAAAAGTAAATAATATACATCAATGGTGACATCATCCTCAACCCGGAATTGCCCTAATAAAATAATATTACATACAAGCTTTTACATGAATGAAAATGAAAAACTCTCATCTCACATAAAAAAAACCCGGCTATTCAAAACACGACGATCCAATATAACATATCACAGCAACACATAACATCACATGTCATCAACGTAAGTAAATATGCGTATCCCAATTATCGTTGACATATAGCAACGAAACCGGTGATACACCACATATTACACTTACGGTCGCAGAAAAGAAAGTGAAAAACTACAACAATTAGAATCCACAACCACCTTAGACATCATAAACCCAATGTACCTCATACTTTGGATTTCATGCCTAACCAAATGAATTCCTTAGACATCACATGCCTAACAATTATAAACCCCGCATTTTAGTCTCGATATTGAAAACACTTTCCAATAACCTGTCAGGTAATTCAACAAGATTCCCGATAACCTGATCGAATGCTCGTCAGAAACTTAGTAGACGGCCGCACCCCCGATACCGTCGACGAAGTGCACTTAGGCGGAACACCGCGGCTGCAAGAACCCAAACGGATGCTTTTGGCGACGGGGTTCTCCTACAGTCACTTGGTCGGGGCTATGGGGCATGGCTATCTAGTAAGGTTACCCGGCGAGTATCCGCGTACGCTACGTGATTGCGACGGACTTTTGATCCACATCAAAATCCCGTGGCAACGGATCAAATGAGACTAAAGTGCTTGATTTATAAAATTCATATTAGTTATCACATAACTAAATATTGTGGATTCCAAATATTGTATCACAATCACAGATAGCTAGACGATGTTAAACTTTTTGATCCAATAAACAAACACCCAAAAGTTCCGAAAGAGCTCAACACTTGAGCGGAGTTCAAAAAGTACCCAGAACATGCCACAGCACCTAGGAACCATCCGTAGAAGAGCCGGCCCATGCCTCACTCATGTTGCCGCGGAACTGCCGCAAACCCTAAGGTATGACCGCGGTTCCGCGATCCAAAAAGTCGAGTTTGGGTATCGTTCTTCTAGAGGGTATACAGAATCGCTCGCATGATTTTCTGAAGATTTTAAACTTGGAAAAAATCCAACTCTTGGAAAATTTCCAACGAGGGAAAATAGAGTTATTGATATCCGTTCAAACTTTTTAACATTGTCTAAATAACCCGAATAGATGTTAGAATTACAACTACGAAACACTCCGAATTGCCTTTGCATAAAGATAACATCACATGCAAATTTAGCAAAAACAAGCTACACCTGAAATACCAAAACCCAGAGCCCGGAACACCGTAGAAATTTCAACCCAGAACGACACCAGAAAACCGAGGTGGACGGTTTTTAGAGCAATGTGGCCGGCCATTTTCCGGCGAGGGGGCTTGAATTTTCTACTGTGTTCATGTTACATCTCATATAACATTCTGTAATTGCTTAAAAACTTTTTAGACTCTCTGAAAATTTCAACAGAAACTGGGTCTTAGTATCGGATGTTTCGGAGTTGTTTCGGTTTCGTAATCTTACAAATATCATTTAATTCTCTAGCTTAGCTCTTATACCACTACAGGGTTCCCTAGGGCGGCTGCTGGGTTTCGGGAGGCATCGCCCATGCCAATTTCAAAATTTTCCCATGCTAAACAACCCTAACCCTAGAATCTTAACAAGATATTTAAACGAAATAGCAATTCAAACAACTTTACATCTATGTGAATGAGAAATACAACCTTTGTAGACTGGTCCTTCACTTCTAAAGCTCCGTGTAGTAGTCCCTTCGCTCCAAGTAGTGAACACCCGAACTCTCGTAAGGGTTCACATGAAGAAATGAACAAGTTTGTTCGAAGTCTTCGAGGCCGAAGATGATCTACGTCGAGGAGACTCAAGCGCATACTGCCTCTTCACTAATGGTAGATTAGTGAAGCAAACACCCTAAACTAAATGGCTCATATAGTAGAGGATGATGAAGTAGGAATTGGGCTCACTTTAGATTTATTTTTCTCACTATTTTTCTTCGTCTCCCATTAACCTAGAGAGCTAAGCTCTTAATGAAGAAGAAGATGAAGAGAGAAGAGAATGAAACTCATGAGGTGAGAATAACAACCATGGGTGAGTTAGCGTCATACACTAACTCATATAGAGAATAAAGCATGGCTAACAATAATGGTTAGGTTATTAAATATTTACAAGTAAAAGAAAATTAGTGGACTTGGTCAATGGTTCCACAAGTTTCTACAAGCTTCAACCATGTGACTAATTACCAACTAATTTGATTTACTTTAAATAAACAAAACCCTGACATTATTATAAGCATGGTGTAAGTCTCATACACTCATGTCATATGTGGCATCAAGCATGACACAAAAGTTGTACATTAATATATATCACATATATACTATATGCACACAAGTGAGAAAAAGAAATGCTTAAGTGAGCTAATATTGGTTAATGTAAATTAATATATCACATATATAATTATACATTAAATTATTAAATCAACACTTGATTTAATAACCCGGCTATATCACATACAACCGGCTAATATCAAATGTATCAACTTATCGAATCAACACTTGATCTGATAACCCGGCTATATCTCATATAACCGACCGATATCACATATCGCGAGAATAGAATACGGTATCACATGCGCGTATTAATCTCGATCCCGTACATATCACATATGTGTTCCTACTTCGTTTCGCATGAACCAGGAAAGCTCTGTGTAGGACTCTAAAGACTCGTCAATATGCCGGCAGTAGGTGATGATCATATCAAACACCCACAAGCCACAAGCGGTCTGCTAAACGTAACGGCCACCCGGGTAATGACCGATCATAAGATCAACAAGCAAGCCTGCTATACTCCTGCGAATCCAATCAGTAACACTACCGTACAGCCCGGTCTCTTCGTCAGATATGTCGCATATCGCAGCCTGGGGTGGTATAACGTCAGACCCCAATAGCCTGATAAGTCATGCCGATGCAAGGTCCATAACGGTTCGAGAAACTACTGATAACACTTACCAGTAAATCTCAGCAACCCTGGCCACGGATTTCCTGTTATGGCCAATCGAGTATAGCGCAACATCAACCCCCAATACCAGGAGAGACGAATCCCCTCCTATCGCTCATTGCCTCCATGTGACTCGGGACTGTACCCAAAAACCAACTTTTTGCACGATCTCTTGAACATGGTATGGTGGAAATCAAAGCACAGTGGGAATCACACAAGACTCTATGACGATCTCGGGTCGACAGACTAGCCTGTACCAGTGTCACCAGAGAACTGCTATGTGACGATAGGTATAATACCATCTAAGAGTTCTCGGCAAGTCCGTTCAGTGTACCCAGTCTCCACTGAGCACCCGTATACCTTCGCTAATGTCAAACACCAATGGATATGGGATCATCCATCGCCCATCATATCGGTCAAGAAGCGCATATGCTAGTCTACTCTAGAGTATCGATACCCTGTCTCGATACTCCCACGACTAGGAACAATTGAAGGATTTACTTACCAACTACCTCAGCCCCACTAGTATGATCTGCATCATAATCCTGGTAGTCAAGTACTCATCCTAAGGGTTTTATCAACATGTAATAGAGAGACAATAAGTGTACATGTGTAACGTTTTAGGAATCGTTATGCGAATTTTCCGTTAAAAGGTAAAATAGTCGGTGTTTTTCCATAAAAACCCGGAAGTGATCCATTTTCAATATAGACTTGACTGCACCTAGTTTAACTAGAATATTGCTAGGTTGCGGTTTTTAGTGGTCACTTGAAAATTTTGGTTCACTTAATATTTTTTTCCTAATTAAAATATTATTATAAGTTGCTAATTATGCACTTAATTAGTGGTAATTACAATTTTGGTTGGGTTAATTATTTCTAAAGTGAACCTATGCTAATTTAATTACTAGATTAAGTTTAATCATTCTCTCCAAAATATCTAGATATTTGTGAATTAAAAGAAAATTTAAAGAAAATGAAAATGAGGTGGCATAAGATATTTGTTGCATTAATGAGCTTTAATTGTTGTTTTACACTAGAATTTTCCACACAAATTCCTAACCTCCTCATTGATCCCCCCTTGGCCGAGCCTCCCCCTTTGTTGCCCTCTCTTGATCCTTGCCTCATTTTCATCTCTCCAAGCTGAAATAAATCATCACAAATCCTCAAGTAATCACACTAATTCAAAAACAAATCCCTACCCATCATTCTTCAACACTAAGCAAGCTTAGATCTTCATGAAAGACATCATTTTGGAGGCTAAAATTTAAAGTTTAGTTGCTAATTTGTGATCTAGTGGAGGTATAAAATCCTAACCCTAATCTTTTATTGTTGTTTAAATCATTAAGCTAGCTTATTAGATGTTTAATATAGCTTAATTTTCATGTTTAGAATTTTCATGAAGGAGTTGTGAAGATCTAGTTAGGGTTTAAATTGTTGAATTGGTTAATTGATAAGTGAAGACTTGGAAAACTTAACCTAGTGGAAGAATGTTATTTGTTAAATTCCTAATTTTTCTAATTGAGATTAATTGCAAACTAACTTTTGTTAAATCATATTTGGGTGAGATTAAAATTTGTGGTAATGGTTTGGATGACTTAGTTAAGCTACTTTGTAGTGATGGAGATCGCTAGAATTATATTAACTTCTAGACTTGAGCTAATATGTGATAAAGTTGCTTACTAGGTTTCGGTAAAAATTGGACGCGGGTTCTAATGGGCGTTGTGATGTTATATATATTATCTTCCACGCTTTATATTGTGTTGTGAATGCGCGATCGGTACAATCGGTGTCTAGGCTTGGCGGTTGCACAGTTTAGCGATCCTAGATAAGGTTGTGCCAATGTCGTACGCGTTTTGTGCACTAGGCGCACAGTATAGTTATCTTGTGGGCGTTATCTTTGAGTTTCGTTATCTTTGTGTCGGCATAGAATTTTAGCCTTATGTGTTGCGTTTGTGAAATTTTAGGATCGCAAGCGGGGACTTCGGACGCTGCGAAGAAAGGGAAGCGGGTGGTCGGATTTTCTTAGCTCGAGATCTTCGGTGAGTAGATTTAACATCTACGGGAAAATCTCCCGTATGGCGTTAAGCGTCAGGGCTAGATATGATATGACATTAGCCGCATGTTTATATATACATATAGAGATGGTGCATGAACTTTATTGCATATAGTTACTTATTGTGCTTGAACCAGTACCCAATATACACTGCACTATTATTGACAGTCCATTTTGTACGAGCACTCATTGTATGCTACACACACACTGTCGGTAATTTCCATGATACGAACAACACATATGCATAGGTGATATTGTATTGATTAGTGACATTGAGGCATTGATTCTTGTGCGATTTGCGCATATGAAATATAGCATACATGCATACCTACATGCTTACATGCATACCTTGCTATAGCTACATGTTCACTTATAGGATGCTGGGTTGGATTTGGATAATTGGGAACCGCACGATATATTTAATGACTTGATGCATTTAAATAGCGGATTTTCCCTTGATATGCTCATATTGTTATTCTATGTTGCATACATCATATTATATGGATTTACACATTGAGATATGGATTTCATGTGGTTTTCCGGGTTTGAGAACCGCGGGGATATTTCAACAAAATGTGTATTGTTTTGAAAACCCGTTTTCTCTTAATTTAGGGATTTCGAGTGTCAATCTTGGGCACTTATGTTCCGAGAGATATATGGATTTGGGGATTGCGAGTGTCGAGGTTGGACATTCATGTTCCGAGGATTGCGAGTGTCGAGGTTGGACATTCATGTTCCGAGAGATGTATGAATATGGGGATTGCGAGTGTCGAGGTTGGACATTCATGTTCCGAGGATTGCAAGTATCGATATTGGATACTCAGGTTCCGTGAGATGTACAGATGTGATATGGGGATTTACGTGTCGATGTTGGACACAAGTATTTCATAATGTTTTCGAGTGCCGATGTTGGGCACTCAGATTTTCATGAGATTTACAGGATATGAGGGTCCAGTCCTGGTGACGACGTCTGAGAATTTTGGGATTTGGGGTGTTGTTGATTTACACCGGGTTTTTCCATGCTGATGATTTGTGCATGAGGTTTATTATTTATCCCATACTCAGAATTTATTTGATATGCATTTGATTCATGTAGATATAGTACCCTGGTTGTAAGTCTGCGGCAGCGCCCCGGCCGTCTAACAGATGCCGATATGCGGAACAAAAACTTTTACGACTGTCGCTATCGCGTACTTTATCCCGGATCGTCCATTAAAGCTAAACTAACAAATTGTAAAGAGGGTAGAATTGTTATACCGAATGATCCGAGTCCTTCGGTCTTCAACCATCATCCCACGCTATGTTGCAACTGATCCGAACTTGCTCGATCTCCGGTCTCGTCGTCCAGGTGGCACCACGTCGACGGATCTTTAAACGGGCTCCTGCTTCTGAACCGAGGCAACTCGATCGTCAAGTTTGCTAAAAGACACGACCAAGATGAAGTAGAGAATGAATAGAATACTTTTTCTCGTTACGTCCAAGGCTATGGACGAACGGTTAAAAGAAGTTGCCAATTGGAATCGGGTAAATGGAAATTGAACTGTATGAGATTTCCATACCCTAAACTATCATAATCTTTTCTCTCAAGCAAATGAAAAACCATCATCCTCTCACAAGAGGGGCCGGCCATATATATAAAGAAGAGGGAGAGTGAGTGTAGGAGCAGGGAGAGTGAGTGTAAGGAAAAATATCAAGGATATTTATCATATGCAAAGAATGAGTGGTATGAACACATTAAATGAATTAATCCACCTCACTTAACACCTCACCTCACAATTAATGCAAATGATGAGTCACTAATCCTAGTCACCATTTCTAGAATCTTCTAGAACCATGACTCACCCAAAAGACGAAAGGATAAATCCGCATTTAACCGAATGTCAAATACGGCTGATAGAAAACTCGAAACTGGCAACTTCCAAAAATCATCCCGAAACGAATTTCAGGATAACCCCGTATCGGTATAAACATACCCGCATTTGTATTACAACCGAATACAAATGCAACTGAGACAAAGATATTATATCTACATAGTATAATACTGGGTTCCGGCTTAAACCAAAGCCTACCAGTATTATCTGCCCGAAAACTGACACATGCGAAAACGCACGTGCTTTTTCCGAACCTTGCCATAAACCCATACGGCTTCTACAACGTTTCGCCCGAACTTGGGAAAGTGTCGGTGGGGGACTCTAATGACTCATCAGTACACTGGCACTGGGTATAACCCCTAGCACGTCAGAGGTACAAGCTGTACGTAACGTTTTGCCTATGTATTGATTGGAAGGGAAGCTGACGAGCGAACTAATCTATAAACCCTACTGAGCCTGGCAGTGACAATAACCGTATAGTCCGGAACATTCGTCTATGAGTATCGCATATACGGCCTAGGGGGCCGGTAAAGGTCAGACCCCCAACAGCGGTATAAGTCGTGTCAGAGAGCAGCCCAGAACACCCTGAGATACTACTGGAATACCTACCAGTAAATCTCAATTACCCTGGCCAGGGATTTCGTGTAATGGCTCTCCTAAACACAGCGCGATCTCACCCCCAATACCGGGAGAGATGAATCCCTGAAGATCCGCTCACTTGCCTCCAATGTGGCTCGGGACTGTACCCAAAATATACCTGTTTGCACGACTCCTTTGACCCGTGGTAGGGTATAAATCAAAGCACAGTAGGAACTCACACGAGATAAATGACGACCTCAGGTCGATGAACTAACCTGTACACATGTCACCAGGGAATTGCTATCTGACTATATGTATAGTACCAACTAGCATGTTCCCGGCGAGTCCTGTCCGGTGTACTCATAACCTAATGAGCACCTGTATACATCTTAGGTGATCCAACTGACACCAGTGGCTTATGAGACCGGGCACCGCCCCTCGTCGGGGTCTCGACTGTATACACTAGTCTACTCTGGAGTATCGATGCCCTGTCTCGAAACTCCTACGACTAGGGACACTTTAAGGATATTCTTATAGACCCCAGCTCCCACTTATATAATCGCCATCATACTGCTGGTAGTCAAACAAGAATCCTATAGGCTCTACCAACATCTATATATGATGATAAAGACAGACTAGATAGCATACTATCATCTCGAGTAAGACTGTTTATCGGTATAGGTCCTCCCTCAATCATTGCAATCACGTACCTGCGATCCAATAATTGACTTAGAGGGCACTATATCCAACAATCTTCCACTTGCACTTAAGGCTAATTATTGCGATGTCGTGTACTCACAGCTCGTGTGATACCGAACATCCAACTCCTCTACTAATCAGTTTCACAAAGCTCGTTTGCAAAACTATTGTGTTCGAGAAATAGCCTCAGTGAGTGGATCCGCTTCGGTGTTTCTTTCTGTATCTCTCTATATCTCAACTTCGCGGAAAAAATCATCTCCCGAATTGAGTAATACGTGTCTTAGAATATGTCTGGATATCTGATGGGACCTAGTTCATAAATGAACTCCAAATCCAAACTTCTTAGACTGTATCGATCACTGAAACTAATCAGTGTCCAGCATCATGCCTCCCACAGTATCCTCTTGGACCGCCTGTCCATAATACTGTCCCTCGTTTGAGGAAAAACTATAACTTTGACAATCACTCTGTCATCTATGTCACCTTTGAAGCCTGGAATAATAACCGTCTCCCGAAGGAGGTTGCCGTCAACAAATCCGTAGAACATTCACTTATGTTCTAAAACTGCTTCCGTATGTTTCTTCAGGATTGGATTAATATAAACTTATCGCATCTAGTGCAAAAACGACATCTGGTGTGGTACTTGACATCTCATGATTGACTCAATTGCCCAAGCAAGTGATCTGTCAATCATGTACGTTCCTCTTCCTTTTAGTCTGTAAGACACCTTTAGAGAGGGTGACTCCATCACCTGTAGGTACACCACCATGCCAGGAGTCTTTTATTCTAAAATACTATTAGAATACCGTCAAAGTACCAACATTAGGAAACTACCCAAATCTATATCTAAAACCATAGATCTAGTAACCAGAATGTCAGATATTATATCCATATCCTTTGTGGAGAAACAACTGTGTGACGACCACAGTACAACCGATCGTAGTATAAGAATTTTACTTCCTACTCTGTGTATGTCATCCAAATACTAGGACATCACACCCTACTACCTTCTTAACAGATCAATCCCCTATTCTGATGAAGTCAAACCTATGACTGTCACATCAAAAATAGATGATCTATCTCCGCTATTTCTGCTCAAGTCTATAAATAGACATAAGCTTCTTGCCCACTATACTTCCGCTGCTCCCACTGACTACGACAACCCTCTGGCAGAATAATATATACGTACACTTCTAAAACTAGTTTAGAACGACGCTATACATAATCTCCTGCCGGGTCTCATAGCCTGGAACAACAGTAGTGTCAAGTCTGGGTAAACAAGAACCTCCCTGTCACCTTCCTTGAGGCTACCGGAGTACCTCTCGGGTGTCTGAGGTTACCCACCATGTCTGCGGAGTGGCTATTGGAATGTCAAACCTGATTGAATATATAGGTCCTTTTAAATTTTCCGTAATTGTTTGCGGTTCTAGAATCACTTCCAGTTCTACATGCTCCCACTACTGTTTTCTGAAAAAATCCATTTTAATAAAACTGTGGCGAGTCAAGAATAATATCACTATTAATCTTCCAGATGGTAGAAAATTAACCCTCGTCGAAGCTAGGGTCAACCCATAAACTGCCATTTCAGAAACGTGCCTTGAGTTATCCAGTGTCTGGTTTTAAGCATAGGCTGGGCAACTCCCCGTATCTTAACATCGTTAAGATATGAAGCATTCTATATTCAATATAGAAACTTTGGCACTTATTTAATTGGAACCAGATTCAAATCATGCAACTGTCTCCAGTGCATATAAACTTAATGGAGAGAGGCTAATCAGCATTACTCATCTTAGGAATGCATCCAATTATGAGTAACGTGAAAGAGAAACAAGTTTCTCAAAAACCATTACTATCAACTGAATACCAATCACAAGAATCTACATCTTCGATTTCTTTGAAGAATCCTGATACTTGCGATACTTGGTTCTCTACTTTATTCTTATATCTACAACTTCTCAATACTTAGACATTGTATTTGTACGAAACACTTGTCTAGAAACTAGAGAAGTCACAAGTAAATAGAATATAGTACGAGGACCAACCCCTATGTCCTCATGGACACTGGACAACATACAATACTCTGTATACGTCTGTTGAGTTGAATAACTCAAAACCTGTGCATCGTAAGTTGAAAACTGTTCCCATGCGATTTCCTCAAATATCACCAATTACAACGAATTCCGATATAATGAGGATGATCACCTAATTCCCAATAACTCGCTCCCACTCAACATCTGTAAAACCATGCAGATGTGAGAATCGTTCCTGGTAAATACATACCCTGGAGTAAGTATCTAATTGGGAAATCAGTTTTCAATTAACAATGCACAGAGAATATGAAACACAAATATGTTTCGTAGGGGTATTCTGGAATTCTTAGTAATGCCTCTTCCATAATCCAAATCATGACTTTAACCGTATATTTCTTTGCCACCTTTCCAATTTCCTTTATTTGTCTTTAGTCGTTACCTTCTGTACACCATTATTAGGCTAAATGGTTTTCTTCCTTCCCTACAGTTCGGCACCAGCCTATGGTTTAGAAGAAGACTATCCAGTAAGCATAATAGGTGTACCCTTCTAAACCTAGGAGTACTCGTAACTTGAGAGAAAGTGATGATAAAAGACAACTGAATAAACCTTATTCCTATTTCTCCTGAACCGGAATCCATCCTCGAAAAATATCGTTCGAGTTCGTATATAACCATACGATGGATTTATCCAATGGAATTGGATGTTCGTAGTGATACGGGTTGTTCTGGAGAAATCAAAGGTGAAGTAGGAGTGGCGATGAAACACGTGGTTTTGTCGTGAATATGAATAGTCGCAATTTACTTTGCCCTCTTTCTAATTCCTTTATCTTGTCTTTACATATTACCTTTTGCACACCCTACTTAGGCTAATTGGTTTTCTTCATTCCTTACCTTTCGGCACCTGCCTATGATTTGGAATAAGACTATCCAATAAGCGTAATAGGTGTACTCTCCTAAACCAAGGAGCCCTCGCAACCTGAGAGAAGGTGATAATAAAAGGAAATTGAATAAACCAATTCTATTTCTCCTGAACCTGGATCCATCCTCGAAGAAGTCCCTTCGAGTTCGTATATAACCATACGATGGATCTATCCAATGGAATTGGATGTTCGTAGTAATACGGGGTGTTCTGAGAAATACAAAGGGTAAAAGAAGGAGCGGTAATGTCTTATGCAACTATAGACAATCCAAAAGCCAGTATTTTAAGAAGGTTCGGTCAACTTGGTCTCTGAGTTGTAGTCTAGGGTCAGTCAAAGGTCGCTGCCATAAGAGAGAGAGAAAAGAAACACTCTGCGTGCACTCTAGCCTAAAACAGAATGGTTATCACTTTATCTAATTAGGAAACCTCCCACTGTTTTCTCAAATTCTCCTCCAAACCTGAAAGAAGAATTAGTCGGGGTCACCCGAAGAGTAAACCAACTCATCAGTGAGAATCGGGATCCAACCATCATCGCATGATAACTTGATGGAAGCCACTTAAGTCATCACACTCCAGAAGGTATGCGCAAGTCTGGCAAGTTTCTTTTATGTTTGAAACTCCCGATGTAATTTTTATCCCATGCTCTTATGACCTTGACATAGGCCAACAAATCATAAGCAACATGTCAAGTTCTACCCGTCGTTGTCCTGATCAACTTAAGTCATCGTACAAGCCTTTGACGTAGGCCAACAAGGTGTACGTCTGACTTAAACTAATGCATCTATCTATGCAACAAATGAATACCCAGCAGCTACCAAACACTATGTCTTGACGTAGGCCAACAAACATAGCTTGAATACTACTGACCATCCATAAGAAACGACGGAGGATTACGGCTGGTTTTTGGCGAAAAACCTTTAACGTAATGAACCTGATCTTGTTGAAGGAACCTGATAGCTTTATAAAAATATATGGTAGCGAAAACCTTTTGCTAAAGAAGTCACTCCCGGTGAAGGGATCTCGACTCTTTCCTCGTGGAATGAGGTGCAGGATATTCTAACTGAATACCGCTATGCAAAACAAAAGGAAACGTCTTTGTAATAATTTTAAAATTTGTTCCAACAACATCAAATATAGGTTTGTTTTATCTCGCATTGATAAGAATCAATGCAGTCCCATCAATCAATCACACCAGAAAAGAACGAAAATAAAATGTACGTATATGCCATCCGCATTCGTCACTGGGTCCCGTCATCACCCGTTAGGTTACTTAACTAATGACAGAGCGGGGACTGGACTAGCGCGGGTGTAAAACATATACAACATCTAATAGTATATATACTAATATACAGTAATCGCTCCAGGCGTGATAATATGCAACATTACAGAAAAGTAATAAGCATCACAGAACAATATAGATAAACTGGGATCCCTGGGTTTCACAGAGCCTCTACTGAAACCCGATGTTCCCCTGGTCGTGTGGATATCCTGTGCAATGAAACCTAGACCCCTACGGGTGCGGCAAGTTACCCGCCAAAACCTGAAGCGAGGTGGTCCCTACAACATAGTGAATGGAACACCCGGCACTTCATGTAATCCGGTAAATTGAGCACCCCACCTTGGGTCAACCTGTACCCCCTACGAGTGCGGCGAATAGTCTGCCAATTCTAGAGTGAGGTCCCTTTGCCTCTCAATGCCATGAGATACGAACCCGTTGCCCTCCAGAACCCGGCTATTCGTGCACCCCACCGCGGGGTAAACCTAGTACAGAAATAAAAATAGTACAATAGGTACATCGACCGCAACCTGGTCGTGCCCCAAAAGAATATTATACAAACAGGCAGTGACGGCAGTCCACAAGTCGGACGCTCGTCCCGCAAAATCAAATGTACAAATAAATTTAAACAACACTATCATTGCACCCTGCTATCCACCACGACAAATCCGCAACATTACAGCACAACACAGAACATCAACGCGAATGTCACGTTCGCAAACCTGTCTAAAAGAACTATAGCAATCAGACGCGGTTTACCGATCAAATGACATTCCCGGTCGGAGATATAATGAAAGTACTGAAAAACTAACAAGTTTAAAATTTCGATCGACTAAATTTCCCGAAGTGGGCCCCACATACATCTGGTGTACAGTAACAAAATTTTGGCCCAAAAGACATACCAAAAACCACCATTTCCCATGAGAAACCCTCTGAAAAAATTTGGTGCACTGTTCCCACAAAAGCGCGGCGGATCAGCGGCCAAACCATGGTTTGGGCCGCGGATCCGCGGTCGTTTTGTGGGATCACGTGCCCAAATTTCACCAGTATTCTTAAAAAACCCTGCATGATTTTCTGAAATGCTCAAAATGAATTTTAGAACATTTTAAAAATCGACAGAAACATCATGTACAGAAAATTGTGATTTCGCGAAATCCGTTCGATCGATCTTTTAAACGTGTTAGCACAAGTTAGTATAGCTTAATGGTGAGGCTCTGATACCACTATAAGTCCGCGGCAGCGCCCCGGCCGTCTAACAGACGCCGATATGCGGAACAAAAACTTTTACGACTGGCGCTATCGCGTGCTTTATCCCGGATCGTCCATTAAAGCTAAACTAACAAATTGTAAAGAGGGTAGAATTGTTATACCGAATGATCCGAGTCCTTCGGTCTTCAACCATCATCCCATGCTATGTTGCAACTGACCCGAACTTGCTCGATCTCCGGTCTCGTCGTCCAGGTGGCACCACGTCGACGGATCTTTAAACGGGCTTCCGCCTCTGAACCGAGGCAACTCGATCGTCAAGTTTGCTAAAAGAGACGACCAAGATGAAGTAGAGAATGAATAGAATACTTTGTCTCGTTACGTCCAAGGCTATGGACGAACGGTTAAAAGAAGTTGCCAATTGGAATCGGGTAAATGGAAATTGAACTGTATGAGATTTCCATACCCTAAACTATCATAATCTTTTCTCTCAAGCAAATGAAAAACCATCATCCTCTCACAAGAGAGGCCGGCCATATATATAAAGAAGAGGGAGAGTGAGTGTAGGAGCAAGGAGAGTGAGTGTAAGGAAAAATATCAAGGATATTTATCATATGCAAAGAATGAGTGGTATGAACACATTAAATGAATTAATCCACCTCACTTAACACCTCACCTCACAATTAATGCAAATGATGAGTCACTAATCCTAGTCACCATTTCTAGAATCTTCTAGAACCATGACTCACCCAAAAGACGAAAGGATAAATCCGCATTTAACCGAATGTCAAATACGGCTGATAGAAAACTGGAAACTGGAAACTTCCAAAAATCATCCTGAAACGAATTTCAGGATAACCCCGTATCGGTATAAACATACCCGCATTTGTATTACAACCGAATACAAATGCAACTGAGACAAAGATATTATATCTACATAGTATAATACTGGGTTCCGGCTTAAACCAAAGCCTACCAGTATTATCTGCCCGAAAACTGACACGTGCGAAAACGCACGTGCTTTTTCCGAACCTTGCCATAAACCCATACGGCTTCTACAACGTTTCGCCCGAACTTGGGAAAGTGTCGGTGGGGGACTCTAATGACTCATCAGTACACTGGCACTGGGTATAACCCCTAGCACGTCAGAGGTACAAGCTGTACGTAACGTTTTGCCTATGTATTGATTGGAAGGGAAGCTGACGAGCGAACTCATCTATAAACCCTACTGAGCCTGGCAGTGACAATAACCGTATAGTCCGGAACATTCGTCTATGAGTATCGCATATACGGCCTAGGGGGCCGGTAAACGTCAGACCCCCAACAGCGGTATAAGTCATGTCAGAGAGCAGCCCAGAACACCCTGAGATACTACTGGAATACCTACCAGTAAATCTCGATTATCCTGGCCAGGGATTTTGTGTAATGGCTCTCCTAAACACAGCGCGATCTCACCCCCAATACCGGGAGAGACGAATCCCCGAAGATCCGCTCACTTGCCTCCAATGTGGCTCGGGACTGTACCCAAAATATACCTGTTTGCACGACTCCTTTGACCCGTGGTAGGGTATAAATCAAAGCACAGTGGGAACTCACACGAGAAAAATGACGACCTCAGGTCGATGAACTAACCTGTACACATGTCACCAGGGAACTGCTATCTGACGATATGTATAGTACCAACTAGCATGTTCCCGGTAAGTCCTATCCGGTGTACTCATAACCTAATGAGCACCTGTATACATCTTAGGTGGTCCAACTGACACCAGTGGCTTGTGAGACCGGCCACCGCCCCTCGTTGGGGTCTCGACTGTATACACTAGTCTACTCTGGAGTATCGATGCCCTGTCTCGAAACTCCTACGACTAGGGACACTTTAAGGATATTCTTATAGACCCCAGCTCCCACTTATATAATCGCCATCATACTGCTGGTAGTCAAACAAGAATCCTATAGGCTCTATCAACATCTATATATGATGATAAAGACAGACCAGATAGCATACTATCATCTCGAGTAAGACTGTTTATCAGTATAGGTCCTCCCTCAATCATTGCAATCATGTACCTGTGATCCAATAATTGACTTATAGGGCACTATATCCAACACTGGTGGCGTACCTTGATCATGATAGTTGCATATTCATATTGCCATACTTATGCTATCAGATTACATATGATGGATTATCGTTGTTGGTGCATACTTGCGATTATAGTATGATGTTATTTACTATTCACGAGTTGTCAACTCACCCCCGTTGTGCCGCAGTGTTTTGCAGGTCTTACCCTCATAGTAGTCGCTGCAGGACTTCTTGTTATCTCTACTTTTGCGGATACTGCTACGGTTGGCTGTGAGGCCTTTGCTTAGGTGGGTTCGCGGTTATCCGTTTTTGTACATTGTATATCTTTTGTTAGATCTAGTACTCTCCATCTACCACTTCATATATTTGACTTAGAGACAAGTTGTGAGGATCGATGTTGTATTATTTTGGTGACTTTGGGTACCGTTTATGGGAGCCGGTCTTGTTGTAAAGTTTTACCTCCTTATGTTGTTTTCATTTATATTTCTTCACTACGGCGTCGTATATATGCTTGTGGTGGTTGTCTCTGCCGTTGGGCGTGATTTGCTCCCGTTTGGGATGCTTTATTTATATTCTCTGTTGTACCCATTTTCAGGGCTAGTTTTTACAAAGGAGGTGCTGCCGAAATTTTCAAGAAAGTAAAATTAAGTTTAAAGATTTTTACTTGGGATTTCCGAAGGTTTTAACTATGTTTTCTCCGCTTATCCATTTTTAGGTGGTTTAGATTTCTGGGTTTCGGCTTACTTAAGTTGCGTACGCCTGTTGACGTTACGTAGTTTAAGTGCCGGTTACAGGCCTAAATTTGGATTGTGACAAAGTTGGTATCAGAGCGTTAGGTTTTTACCTTTCGGAGTATAGGATGACCTTGGTATGATGGAGTAGGTAGCTTAAGCAGAGTTACGTAGCGTGTGTACGTTCTGCGGCATACTTACGACACGGTACTTGATTGAATAACGATTTCGGATGTGTTATGTTGAGAAAATTTGTGTAGAAATCACAACCAAAAATTATTTGACCGCAATCAATAACGGTGTTGAATGTAGCGCGTTAGTAAGTACGGATCATCCACAGGGAAAGTGTAATCGTTCGTGTTTCGAATTAGATGAATCGAAACTTTAAAGAAAAGAAAAGAAACAATTCATGATTTGTAATTGAATTTTAAGAATTAGAAAATCTAGATCTAATAACAAGAAATGATAAAATCAAGAATTGAGAATTTGATGATTTTCCAAACCAAATATCAAGAATCGAAATGAGGCTCGTAGGAATCGATCGGATCTATAGATGTGATGAGATCTAAAGATTTCATGTTCTTATCCATTAACGAATTGATACTAGATCGATGATTATTCGTCGAGGTTAAGGATCTTGCGAAGAAGTTAGGGTTTCCTCGTCTTATCCTTTATCCTTTCGATGAATTTCATTCAAATTCTAGCTTCTAGTTAATCAAATGATCAATCGTTGTTCTCTAGTTTTGAGTGAACACAATCAAGAAAGGATCATCCCGAAACTAGGTCATCGATCATTTGATTCACAAGAATTTACAATCGTTATAGGATTTAAGAATTGTAAAAAGATCTAAATCATCATCATTCTATTGATCATCTCGACTCCTTTACGAGCGGAGTTTTACTCAAACATCACAACAAGAATCACAATCACAAATTGAGATCGAATCATGATGCAAGAATTTAAAGAAATCAAGATTAAAGAATTTCACCTTTTATTTATATCAACAATTTCATTACAATCGCTCAAGAACTACAAGAGGAAGAACTCGATCGTCGATTTGGCTTCGTTCGTCTCCTTGAGTTGCGGATCGGCTTGGATCACTTGCCCGATTAAAGATCGGCTCCGCTCCTAAAAGGTTGAAGGCTTCTTGCTTGATTTGGTACTCGGGATCTTGAATTTGGATTGGAATTAGGATTAGGGTTTCGCACAAGTCGTGTCACTCAACTTGTGGATGGAAGATGAAGAGAGAATGATGTGAAATTGATTGAACCCCTCAATCCTAGATCTAGGCTCCTTTTTATAGATCTCAAAACCCTAGATCTAGGAATTTAAATTTGAATTTCCCTCCAAAAGTTTGTTAGCAAGATTTGAACTTCCCTCCAAAAGTTTGTTAAGCCGAGCCTTCTAGATAAACCACGTGGAGAATCGGGAGTCTTCTGGAAGCTTGTACCGTTATAGGAGACACGTGGAGGAAATTGGAGCAACTGAAGCCATCAAGGAGCCACAGAACCGCGGCGCAAGCGCGCTCCCGCCGCGGAACCGCGGCTCTTATGAAGCCTTGTGGCTTAGGATCTCTGGTACTCATTTGGGCTTAGACTTGGGCCTTTTCCTGATATTTTGAATTTTATGTTTCCCTCTAGATTGCTACCAGATCTCAAAACTTGGAGTTGGTGTATTTTTGATCAGCTTCTTTTGGCTTTGTTCCTGCAATTTCCTGTACAAATCTCGAAACAAGTGTTGCGCAATACAGGGTTGATGCGATGCCATGAAATACAGTCAATTTCCCTTAAAGTGCTGGTTTTAAAGTATAACACATGCAATCTGGGATTTCAGGGATGTTTTGCTAATATGTGCAATATGAATACCGAACACTTCTAGATGAGTGCAAATGAGAGGGAAATTGCCGTGTTAAAAATGCAGTATTTTCGACTGATCAGTACTCCGCCTAAGTGACCTTAGAACTTGTTGATCTAATTCTTTCCATGATTTTATACATCCTTGTAATTCGATTTCTGTGTCCTTATCGAATCTTGTTTCCATTTCCAGCCTTTATGCCGCCGAAGACTACGAGGGCACAGAGAGCGGCCGCAAGGGCCGGGGTCAGAGTTGACTCGTCAGAGACGAGGACTGATTATGGCGGTATGCCAGTCGTACCGGGGCAGATTGATCCACCTTCGACAGACCATATTCTATGCTAGGGGCCGGTATGCAGGATTTGCGCCAGATGATGGGGTCGTTAGTTGAGGCCATTCGAGCGCAGAGACAGGAGGTTGTTCCACCTGTTGCGGGGACCGCGAAGATGCCTACTGTTCTGGCAGTCGCAGCTACAGCTACAGAGGTTATCACTGTATCACTGTCAGAGTTCATGAGGCTGGGGCCTCCGGTTTTCACTGGCACTGATGCAGCTGAGGATCCGCAGTCGTTTATCGACCGGATGGCCAGGATATGCCATTCGCTGAGATACTCCGACGCGAGATGGGCAAAGTTCGTGAGTTTTCGTCTGGAGGGTCTGTCCCAGAAGTGGTGTGAGTCCTTGAAGAAAGGCAGAGCCGCAGGTTTTGCTCCTATGACCTGGGCTGAGTTCATGACAGTGTTTCTCGCCCGTTTTCTTCTGCAGGGCGTCAGGGATGCTTGAGTGCGCAGATTCGAGTCATTACTCCAGACTCCGGGGATGACGGTGGCTGAGTACGATGTACTGTTTACCGAGCTGTCTGTGTATGCTCCGTATTTGGTAGCTACTGAGGAGATGCGGGTGAAGAGGTTCGTTCTAGGCCTGCTTACCCAGTTGTTCCTCTCTATTAGCATTCAGTATTTTAATACGTATGTTGCAGTGGTGGACGCAGCCCTATTGGTGGAGGAGCGTCTTTCCGAGGCGTCGGTTGTTCGGGAACCGAAGAGGGCTCGTTCTAGTGTTTCAGCAAGGAGGCAGGCGTTTAGACGCCGTGACAGTTCCCGTTCAGATACTGGGGGTACTGGAGGCTCAGGACGTGGCCATCTTTTTAGCTCTTATCCCCAGGAGACTCAGCAGTTTTCATTTGGATATTTCCGATGCGGGAGTTTGGGTCATCATGTTTGAGATTGTACTGAGCCACGTGAGGGCGGGGCTGCTGTACCACATGTTACCCTACCACCTTCCCCAGCTCAGAGGGCGTTGCCTCTTATGCTCGTTGTCGCTCCGCGTCAGACTCATGTTCTGAGAGGTCGTGGTCGCGGTGGTTTTGTACCGGGAGGACGGGGTGGTAAAGGCAGAGGTCAGCCAGTTGCCGGTAGAGGGCAGGCTCGGGTATTTGCCTTGATTCATCAGGACGCGCAGGCATCCAATGCAGTGGTTTCAGGTACTCTTTCTGTATGTTCTTTTGATGCACATGTTTTATTTGATCCAGGATCTATGCATTCGTATGTTTTTACGCACTTCGTGCTGAGTTTGGGCAGAGAGTCGTGTTTGCTAGATCAGCCGCTTGTCATGACTATTCGTGTTGGCGAGTCGTTTGTTGCGCGACACGTGTTCCTGTCGTGTGCTGTTCGTTTAGGAAATAGAGATTTGTCTGTCGACTTGATCCTTCTTGAGATGTTGGACTTCGACGTTCTCCTGGGCATGGACTGGTTAGCTACTTGCTATGCGTCCGTGGACTGCCGCGAGAAGATAGTTAGGTTTTGTTTTCCCGGCGAGTCGGTGTTTGTTGTGCAGGGGGACCGTGGTGCCGCCCCTCACAGTTTGATTTCCGTCCTTTGCGCTAGTCGGTTTTTGAGGAGAGGATGTCGGGGATTCTTGGCTTTCATTCATGATACTGGAGCCACAGTGGAGTCGTTAGACCGGGTTCCTACCGTGCGAGAGTTTCCCGACATTTTTCCCGATGAGTTACCTGGGTTGCCGCCAGAGCGCGATATTGAGTTTTGCATTGATCTGATTCCCGGCGCGGGGCCTATTTCTATACCGCCTTATCGGATGGCTCCGGCGGAGCTTAGAGAGCTTAAAGATCAATTGCAAGAGTTGCTTGATAGGGGAATTGTACGTCCGAGTGTTTCGCCGTGGGGAGCTCATGTTCTGTTCGTCAAGATAAAGGACGACAGTTTGGGGTTGTCTATTGATTATCGTCAATTGGACCGAGTTACGGTACGGAACAGTTATCCTTTACCTCACATTGACGATTTGTTTGATCAGCTCCAGGGTGCGAAACATTTTTCTAAGATTGATTTACGTTCGGGTTATCATCAGTTGCGGGTTCGGAATGATGACATTCCGAAGACTGCTTTTCGTACACACTACGGGCATTATGAGTTTCTAGTGATGTCGTTCAGACTCACCAATGGCCCAGCAGCGTTCATGGATCTGATGAACCGGATTTTCAGGCCGTTCCTCGACCAGTTTATTATTGTGTTTATTGATGACATTCTGGTCTACTTTAAGAGTCGAGAGGAGCATGAGCAGCACTTGAGGATTGCTTTGCAGACATTGAGAGAATACCAGCTGTATGCTAAATAATCAAAGTGCGTGTTTTGGCTTGATAGAGTTGACTTCCTGGGTCATGTGGTGACGGGAGACGGTATTCTTGTGGACCCGAGGAAGATCGAGGCTGTACAGCTTTGGCCCAGACCTGTATCTATGACTGAGGTCCGCAACTTTTTGGGCTTAGTTGGTTATTATCACCGTTTCGTGCAGGATTTTTCGAGTATCGCTGCACCACTGACCGGATTGACCCATAAGGGGGTTCCTTTTCTTTGGACTGATGCGTGCGAGCAGAGTTTCCAGCAGTTGAAGTCTCGGTTGACGACTGCACCAGTTCTATCTTTGCCTTCTGGATCGGGCGGATATGTTGTTTGCTGTGATGCTTCTCGAATGGGGCTCGGTTGTGTATTGATGCGGCATAATAGAGTTGTCACTTATGCTTCTCGGCAGCTGAAGAAGCATGAGCAGAATTACCCCACTCACGATCTTGAGATGGCCTCGGTGGTTTTTGCGTTGAGGATTTGGAGACATTACTTATACGGGGAGTCGCGTCAGATTTTCATAGACCACAAGAGCTTGAAGTATATCTTCCAGCAGCGGGGTCTGAATCTGAGATAGTGCCGTTGGATGGAGCTTATGAAGGATTATGATTGTGAGATCCTTTATCACCCGGGCAAGGCGAATGTGGTAGCTGAAGCTTTGAGTCGTAGGCCCAGGGGTAGCTTGTCCCAGTTGAGCGCAGTTCAGCGACAGTCTTCTACAGATTAGAAGAACTTGTGTGATGGTAGAGTACAGTTTGAGTTTACTTCCACTGGGGGACAGCTTGCTCATATCCGCGCCCGTCCTCTACTTTTTGATCGTATCCGTGAGGCGCAGCCCAGTGATGCTCGTTTGTCTGAGATTCTTGAGCTTTTTCGGCAGGGTACAGTTTCGAAGTTCATGATTGATTACTAGGGTGTTCTACGATGCGGGAATCGCTTGTGTGTACCAGATACTGATGGGTTGAGACGCGAGATCCTAGAGCAGGCACATCAGTCAGCCTTTAGCGTTCATCCAGGTTCTACTAAGATGTACCGTGACTTGAGAGACTTTTACTGGTGGGAAGGGATGAAGCACGATATTTCGGACTTCGTTTCGAGGTGCCTGACTTGTCAACAAGTCAAGGCTGAGCATCAGAGGCCGCCAGGTGAGTTGCAGCCTTTACCAGTTCCGGAGTGGAAATAGGAGCAGATTTCCATGGACTTCGTTGTGGGTCTACCCAGGACTAGTCGAGGGTATGACTCCATTTGGGTGATTGTTGACCGGTTGAAGAAAGCGGCTCACTTCCTTCCAGTGAAGACTACTTTCGGTTATGCTCAGTATGCTCAGTTGTATATAGATGAGTTTGTGCGTTTGCACGGCGTTCCTACATGCATCGTATCCGACAGGGGAACCCAGTTTACTAGTCGTCTTTGGCAGAAGCTTCAGGAAGCTTTGGGTTCCCGGTTGAGTTTTAGCACCGCTTTTCATCCGCAGACCGATGGTCAGTCGGAGCGGACTATACAGACTCTAGAGGATATACTTTGTGCATGTGTGCTTGATTTCGGTGGCAGTTGGGATCGTCACTTGCCGTTAATTGAATTCTTCTACAATAACAGCTATCAGGAGACGATTCAGATGGTGCCTTTTGAGGCTTTGTATGGTAGGAGGTGTCGATCGCCAGTCTGCTGGGCCGAACTCAAAGAGAGTAGGGTTTTGGGACCCCAGCTAGTTCAGGAGACTACGGAGAAGATCCAGCTGATTCGGGACAGGATGAGAGCAGCCTAGTGCAGACAGAAGTCTTATGCCGACCGTCGTCGTCGCAGACTTGAGTTCGCAGTGGGGGATCATGTATTCCTGCGGATTTCTCCGATGAAGGGCGTTATGAGATTTGGGAAAAAGGGGAAGCCCGATCCCAGATTTGTAGGTCCTTTCGAGATCCTTGAGCGAGTTGGAGCCGTTGCCTATCGTTTGGCACTTCCACCCAGTTTTCCAAATGTTCACTCCGTTTTCCATGTGTCGATACTTCGTAGATACCTTCATGATCCTTCTCACATGATTCAGCACCAGACCGTTCAGTTTGAACGCGATCTTTCGTTCACCGAGCAGCCGGTTGTTATATTGGATCGGCAGGTGAAGAAATTTCGGTCAAAGGTATTGCCAACTGTGAAGGTTCTTTGGCATGGCCCTACTAGTGAAGAGATCACTTGGGAGACCGAGAGCGAGATGCGGAAAAATTCCCTCATCTCTTTGAAGGTATGCGTAGTTAAATTTTAATTCAGGAACCGAATTTCTTTAAGGGGGGGAAATTGTAACGTTTTAGAAATCGTTATGCGAATTTTCCGTAAAAAGGTAAAATAGTCGGTGTTTTCCGTAAAATCCGGAAGTGATCAATTTTCAATATAGACTTGACTGCACCTAATTTAACTAGAATATTGCTAGTTTGCTGTTTTTAGTGGTCACTTGAAAATTTTGGTTCACTTAATATTTTTTTCCTAATTAAAATATTATTATAAGTTGTTAATTATGCACTTAATTAGTGGTAATTACAATTTTGGTTGGGTTAATTATTTCTAAAGTGGACCTATGGTAATTTAATCACTAGATTAAGTTTAATCCTTCTCTCCAAAATATCTAGATATTTGTGAATTAAAAGAAAATTTAAAGAAAATGAAAATGAGGTGGCATAAGATATTTGTTGCATTAATGAGCTTTAATTGTTGTTTTACACTAGAATTTTCCACACAAATTCCTAACCTCCTCATTGATCCCCCCTTGGCCGAGCCTCCCCCTTTGTTGCCCTCTCTTGATCCTTGCCTCATTTTCATCTCTCCAAGCTTAAATAAATCATCACAAATCCTCAAATAATCACACTAATTCAAAAACAAATCCCTACCCATCATTCTTCAACACTAAGCAAGCTTAGATCTTCATGAAAGACATCATTTTGGAGGCTAAAATTTAAAGTTTAGTTGCTAATTTGTGATCTAGTGGAGGTATAAAATCCTAACCCTAATCTTTTATTGTTTTTTAAATCATTAAGCTAGATTATTAGATATTTAATATAGCTTAATTTTCATGTTTAGAATTTTCATGAAGGAGTTGTGAAGATCTACTTAGGGTTTAAATTGTTGAATTGGTTTAATTGATAAGTGAAGACGTGGAAAACTTAACCTAGTGGAAGAATGTTATTTGTTAAATTCCTAATTTGTCTAATTGAGATTAATAGCAAACTAACTTTTGTTAAATCATATTTGGGTGAGATTAAAATTTGTGGTAATGGTTTGAATGACTTAGTTAAGCTACTTTGTAGTGATGGAGATCGCTAGAATTATATTAACTTCTAGACTTGAGCTAATATGTGATAAAGTTGCTTAATAGGTTTCGGTAAAAATTGGACGCGGGTTCTAATGGGCGTTGTGATGTTATATATATTATCTTCTACGTTTTATATTGTGTTGTGAATGCGCGATCGGTACGATCGGTGTCTAGGCTTGGCGGTTGCATAGTTTAGCGATCCTAGATAGGGTTGTGCCGATGTCGTATGCGTTTTGTGCACTAGGTGCACAGTGTAGTTATCTTGTGGGCGTTATCTTTGCGTTTCATTATCTTTGTGTCGGCGTAGGATTTTAGCCTTATGTGTTGTGTTTGTGAAATTTTAGGATCGCAAGCGGGGACTTTGGACGTTGCGAAGAAAGGGAAGCAGATGGTCGGATTTTCTTAGCTCGAGATCATCGGTGAGTAAATTTAACATCTACGGGGAAATCTCCCGTATGGCGTTAAGCGTCAGGGCTAGATATGATATGACATTAGCCGCATGTTTATATGTACATATAGAGATGGTGCATGAACTTCATTGCATATAGTTACTTGTTGTGCTTGAACCAGTACCCATTATATACTGCACTATTATTGACAGTCCATGTTGCACAAGCACTCATTGTATGCTACACACACACTGTCGGTAATTACCATGATACGAACAACACATATGCATAGGCGATATTGTATTGATTAGTGACATTGAGGCATTGATTCTCGTGCGATTTGCGAATATGAAATATAGCATACATGCATACCTACATGCTTACACACATATTTTGCTATAGCTACATGTTCACTTATAGGATGCTGTGTTGGATTTGGATAATTGGGAACCGCGCGATATATTTAATGACTTGATGCATTTAAATAGCGGATTTTCCATTGATATGCTCATATTGTTTTTCTATGTTGCATACATCATATTATAAGGATTACACATTGAGATATGGATTTCATGTGGTTTTCCGGGTTTGAGAACCACGTGGATATTTCAACAAAATGTGTATTGTTTTGAAAACCCGTTATCTCTGGATTTGGGGATTTCGAGTGTCGATCTTGGGAACTTATGTTCCGAGAGATATATGGATTTGGGGATTGCGAGTGTCGAGGTTGGACATTCATGTTCCGAGAATTGCGAGGGTCGAGATTGGACATTCATGTTCCGAGAGATATATGGATATGGGGATTGCGAGTGTCGAGGTTGGACATTCATGTTCCGAGGATTGCGAGTGTCGATATTGGATACTCAGGTTCCGTGAGATGTACAGATGTGATATGGGGATTTACGTATTGATGTTGGACACGAGTATTTAATAATATTTTCGTGTGCCGGTGTTGAGCACTCAGGTTTTCCTGAGATTTACAGGATATGAGGGGCCATTCCTGGTGACGGGGTCTGAGGATTTTGGGATTTGGGGTGTTGTTGATTTACACCGGGTTTTTCCATGCTGATGATTTGTGCATGACGTTTATTATTTATCCCACTCTCAGGATTTATTTAATATGCATTCGATTCATGTAGATATAGTACCCTGGTGGCGTACCTTGATCATGATAGTTACATATTCATATTGCCATACTTATGCTATCAGATTATATATGATGGATTATCGCTGTTGGTGCATACTTGTGATTACAGTATGATGTTATTTACTATTCACGAGTTGGCAACTCACCCCCGTTGTGCCGCAGTGTTTTGCCGGTCTTACCCTCAGAGTCGTCGCGGAAGGACTTCTTGTTATCTCTACTTTTGCGGATACCGCTACGGTTTGCTGTGAAGCTTTGCTTAGGTGGGTTCCCGGTTATCCATTTTTGTACATTTTATATCTTTTGTTGGATCTAGTACTCTCCATCTACCACTTCATGTATTTGACTTAGAGACGAGTTGTGAGGATCGATGTTGTATTATTTTGGTGACTTTGGGTACCGTGCTTATGGGAGCCGGTCTTGTTGTAAAGTTTTTCCTCCTTATGCTGTTTTCATTTATATTTCTTCGCTACGGCGTCGTATATATGCTTGTGGTGGTTTTCTCCGCCGTTGGGCGTGATTAGCTCCCGTTTGTGATGCTTTATTTATATTCTCTGTTGTACCCGTTTTCAGGGCAAGTTTTTACAAAAGAGGTGCTTCCGAAATTTTCAAGAAAGTAAAACTCAAGTTTAAAGATATTTACGTAGGATTTCCGAAGGTTTTAACTATTTTTTCTCCGCATATCCATTTTTGGGTGGTTTAGATTTCTGGGTTTCGGCTTACTTAAGTTGCGTACGCCTGTTAACGTTACGTAGTTTAAGTACCGGTTACGGGCCTAAATTTCGATCGTGACAATATGTTAAGATAAAGAGCAACTAGATAGCATACTATCATGTCGAACAAGAAAGTCCTCCCTATATATATTCAAGCATCCACTAAAATATACATCACATGTACAGTAATGGCTTCTAGGGCATATATATAACTTAAACTTTTACCACTCCATATTTCATATGGAGTCTTAGACACTGATTTAGATGGAACCTGATTCAACAATTACGCTGTTGTTTCAAGCGCAAGTCCCCAGAATGAAAGAGGTAACTCAGCACCACTCATCATGGAACAAACCATGTCCAATAGGGTACGGTTCCTCCGCTCCGATATGCCGTTGTGTTGTGGTGTATACGGAGGAGTAAGCTGGGAGAGAATACCATTCTCTTTTAGAAAGTTCCTGAATTCATTGCTCAAGTACTCCCCTTCTCTATCAGATCGGAGGATCTTGATACTTTTTCCAGTCTAGTTCTTTACTTCGTTTCTGAATTCTATGAATTTCTCAAAAGCTTTAGATTTGTGTTTCATCAGATACACATATCCGAACCTAGAGAGATCGTCAGTGAATGTGATGAAGTACGAGAACCCACCCCATGCATGTATAGAAATTGGACCACATACATCTCTGTGTATGAGTACCAAGAGCTCTCCTGCTCTTTCTCCGTGTCCGGTGAACGGAGATTTGGTCATCTTTCTCTTGAGACAAGACTAACAAGTTTCATAAGATGAAAATTCGAATGTATTCAAAAGCCCATCTTTATGCAACTTACTTAGTCTTTTCTCTCCGATATGACCAAGTCTACAATGTCACAAGTAGGATTCGTTCGTTTCTGAACTTTTCCTCTTGCGTGTATTTTGTATACTGAAAACTGCGTTTTGATTTTGAATATAGATACCATTAAACAGTGTACCTTCTGCAACCAATACCTTATTAAGGTAAATGTTTATGATATTTCTATCAAGAACAAAGTTATATCCATCTTTATCAAGTAAAGAAACTGATATGATGTTGCAAACCATAGAAGGTACATAGTAGCAATTGTTCAAAACCATAGTATTGCCATTTGGCAATGCTAGGTGATATTCATCGACGGCAGAAGCATCAACTTGTGCTCCATTCCCTACTCTGAGGGACATATCACCTGGTTCAACCATCCTACTTTTTCTCAGTCCCTGTAATAAATTACAGATATGAGATCCCGATCCGGTATCGAGTACCCAGGAGGTAGGACTGACCGAAAAACAGTTCTCAATAACAAGAACACCTGAAGAAAACACAATAGTATGTTTCTTCTTCGATGGGGTCATCAAAGAATTCAAACAATCCTCTTTCCTTTGCTCACATTTATGACTTTTGTCATAAGTTAGAGACGAACCGACGTTACCCATCCCCGAATAAGAATTCAGATCGGTTAAGGGATACATTTTATTATCTTGATTAGGGCGTGAAGTGGTTGCTACCTGGAGAAAGAGATCAGCATGCGCTCTTGCAAGATTAGATTGGTTATTAATTTATCTAATTAGAATGGCTCCCACTGTTTCCTCGAATTCTTATTCAAACCTTAAAAGAAGAATTAGTTGGGATTAATTGCACGTCACAATACTTGCTTAATCTTTCAGCCAGGCTGGTGTCGGTACTTCGAGGGAGGTTTTCCAACGCTTTCGCGAAGTTCCTTAATTACATAACCTCTTTTTCCTGGAGACATAGCCCCTCTAACACCGTTCTAGACACCTACTTGGTTTATAGCATTGATTGTTAAGTGAGAAAATCTCCCAAGAGTAATCCTACTCATCAGTGGGATCAAGATCCAACTATCGTCGCATGATAACATAGATGGAAGCCACTCTAGTCACCACACTCCAGAAGGTATGCAACACTAGCAAGTTTCCTGTATATTTAAAACTCCCGATGTGGTTTTTGCCCCTAACGACTTTATGACCTTGACAGTGACAATATATCATAAGCCGCTAGTCATGTTCGGCCCATCATTATCTTGATTAATTTAGACCCACCCGCATAACCCTTGACAATGCCAACATAGCTATGCGACTGTCCTAAATAATCGGAAACAATGATACAAACAAGCAATACTCAGTGTAACATTTCAGAAAATATAAAATATTATTTTTGGAATTTAATATTAAAATAATATATTTCCCGAAAACTGCACGATTTGCGAAATTGGGGTTTTCGAAAAAGGGTATAAATATATACCAATAATTGTGAAATAAACGGAAATTAAAATGATTTATTCATTTAAAAATATATTTAAAGGATTTGGCATTTTTAAAATTTATTATATGCAATTTGGATAAAAACCCGATTAGTGCACTGCTAATCGCGATTAAGCCAAATCCGTGTTTCTACAGTTTTTCATGGTTAGTGCACCATGACAAGTTACATGTTATTTCATTTGTGTTGTTTTATTTAGGTGTATGTGTTTTTGGTGAGAAAAGAAAGGGAAAAATGTGTAATGATGATTTGAGGAGAGAGAGAAAGGACACAATGATGAGTATAAGCATGCTTGGAGAGAGAGAGTGAGAATAATTGAGAGAGGGGGGGCTTCCTCATTATTCTTTCCCCCACCATTTTCATCTCCTTCTTCCTCTTCCTCAAGCTCCCTTCCCTTCACCAACAACCCCAAAAATCACCTCCAAAACCTTGTCAAAACCCTATACCCCTTTCACAAAAAATGATCACCTTCTCACTCTCATCGCAATGGACCAAGCAAAGTGGGATTTTGACACCATTGGGACTTCTAGGGTTTGCTTAAGTGATATCCATGAGGTATAATCATTTTCATTTAGTTAGTTTTAGTTTTTTTATGTTTTAGATAGTTTAGAAGTTGAATTGGGTTGGTGGTTGTGAAGATAGAAATCTCTAGAGAAGGGTTTAAGTGATTGTGGGAAATTAGTGAACTCTAGTAGCTGTTGAAAGACCTGGAATTTAGTATAGAAACCAAAATACGGATTTAGGATTTTGTTCATGTCGGTTTTGTGAGTATATAGGGTGTGCAGGGAAATCTGGAGCAACCCGGCAAACTTTTGAGGAAAGCAAACAACTCTAGGGACCAAATTAGTGTACTAGGAGACCAACTTGACGAGACAAAGCCCAGAGGAGCCTAGGGAGCCGAGGAGGCTGGATTTTTTGGGTAGGTGGCCGGCCACTTAGTGGAATTTGGTGTCGGGATTGGTCCAGTAGCTCATATACACCATGTACAGCACCCTAGACTTGTTTGTGCACCTTGTTTTGGCCTGAGTCAAAATCTGGAAGCATTTTGGTGTGATTTTGGCTATATTTTCCGTATTTTAAAATGTTTAGTTGTGATATTTGGATTTGTATTTGGTTGTTGGATGTTTGTACATCAACAACAAGGGTTGTTTGGTTGGTTTTGTACGCATAAGCTATAGGTTCTAGCCTATGAGCACCTATGAGCAATGCGCATGCCGTTTGGATTTCAAAACTTGATTTTAATAGCGTTGCGATATGTGTTGTTATTGTAGGTACCTTCGCATGGATTCCGATGTGACGGAGCGTGGCGTCATCGACTTCGGCAAGCGAAGACCAATGTGAGTAGATCGATATCTACGAGGGAAGTCGGGTGGATGGCGTACAGCACCCCCGCAAAGTTTTGATGGAAATTGATTTATAGAATATGGTTAAGGAAAACCTAGATTAGGAAACTAGGGTTAGAGTTAAAAGATTGTTAGTGAAACCTTATTATAAACTAAAGGATAGTTATAAGTGTTGATACGACTAGTATGTGATGACGGAATTTGAGAATGATATTTGATGATATTGCCGTTTAGGGTACTATAGGACTAGATAGCCGACGTAGATAGGTCATCCGAACCATACCTATTTCCAAACTGAAGAATCGTATGTATCTTTTAAACAGATACCTTGAGGGATGTTACGGATTTTCAAATGATATCTTTTCTTTAAAAAGACCGTAGCCCCTACTTTCAAAACTACAATTCGCATCTTTCAAAAACTGTTTGTATGGTTCGGGTGTGTATGTTAGATTAGATATGTATACTTACAGCAAAGGTAGAATGTATTTGTAAAATTGAATTGACGAGGGACATAAAGGCGATGAAAAGAATATATGAAGTGATATAATGATTTGGTGATACGTTGGTTTACGGATGCGAGTCGATTGAGATGATTGATACCCTGCCGGTCCCCTGATATGAGATTGTTGCTGATGTGACCTGGGACATAGGTATATAGAGATATTTATATGTGTTGTGAATCATGAGTGTTAGCTGTACATAACGTTAGGTCCGTACCCTTCTCGTCTTATAGGTTGATAGGATCCTTGATAGCTTAATGCCGCTGTACGATGATTTTCCGTGCGTGATGAGTTTGACTTGATGATTGATCCTTACCCTTGACTATTGGTTGCCGTACGATGGATTATACCGTACGCGATGTTTTTAGGATGGATGTCGATTGATAGATTCACCGACTCGATCTTGTAGACACGTATACATTATAGCTTTTAGCTGATGATTTGCCTTAGGCTGCATTCATGTTATTCGCATTGCATTACCATACATGTGCTAGTACACCTGCACCATTATTGATGATGCGCATGTTACATGTACACAGATTGGCCGGCTCACACACATCATCATCGATAATTTCCATGTCACTACACAGTAGAACTGCTGCATCAGGATATGACTCCTTGCATGATATACTTGCGCACATACATATTGTATACTCATACTTGCGTATATACCCACTTGTACATCCATATTGGCGCACATACATATTGTACACTCATACTAGCGTATATACCCACTTGTACATCTATATTGGCGCACATACATATTGTACACTCATACTAGCGTATATACCCACTTGTACATCTATATTGGCACACATACATATTGTACACTCATACTAGCGTATATACCCACTTGTACATCCATATTGGCGCACATACATATTGTACACTCATACTTGCGTATATACCCACTTGTACATCCAGATTGGCGCACATACATATTGTACACCCATACTTGCGTACATACATATTTGCGCATACATAGATGATGCTGGCTTGATTTTGAGATTTGGGAACCGTATGATATATTTTAAAACGGGATTCATTTTAAGAGCGGTTTTCTCTCGATATGTGCATATTACTTTTTTATGTTGCATGATACACGGATATGCTTACATTTCTATTATATGTTGCATACATCATACTTTATGATTTTATGTATTGAGATATGCTGTTTTCATGAGATTTCTAGATTTGAGAACCGTGGTGATTTCAAAAGAAAGTATGTATTGTTTTAAAAACCCGGTTTCTCTTGATATGATATTTCAGTGCATCTACCATGTGTTTTCTGGATTCTGAGAGTGGCATGTGAAACCCGATTCGAGGAGTGGTAGGCACTGTCTGCGGGTACATGGTAGACCCGGTGAGGTACCCCGGGATAAGAAGACTCGTATTGTTAGACGGTGAGCCTGGCAGGGGAGCACTACCTACCGGTGATAGTATTTGGACCCGTCGGTTATCCGGAGGATACCGACCGGAGTCATGAGATGGATATGAGGGCCGACCAGAGTAGGCGGCGCCTGAGATGAGGTATTTGAGGGCCGATCCGAGGATACGGTACCTGAGTTATGAGGATTTACGTGCCGCTGCTGGACACGGGTTTTCATGATGTTTCGAGTGTCGATGCTAGGCATTCTGGTTCCATGATTTTGAGGTGTCACGAGGGACACACATTGATTTATATCCTCATATTTTCATGCATATGTTTTTATGATATTTATGTTGGGCTTCCCTTGCACCTAGTCTAGGGTTTGGTAGTATGACTCATGCCACTTTAAAAATTAGAGGGGTACAAAGCAAGCAAACCATGAATCATGCGAGAATTTCTAGAGTAACAAGTTTGTATCACATACAAAGAAGTAAAGAGAGTAGGATTACAGCCTTTGTAGTCCGTTCCTTCGCTTCATAAGCTCCGTGTTGAGGTCCCTTCGCTGCGATCATCAAGAACTCCGACTCTCGTGAGGCTCAAAGAGGTGAATGATGCATCTTGGTTGAAGTCTTCTTGATCTAAGATGATCTACCTTGAAGAATCTCTAACCCAAGCTTACACTTCACTAATGAAGTAATTAGATAAGTGAACACCCTAATCTAAGTGGCTAGAATAGATAAGGATGATGAAGTAGGAATTTTACACTCTTTTGTTTTCAATTTCTCACCATTTATCATTACAAACACAAAAGCTAGTGAAGCTTTTTCAAGAGCTAGAAGAAGAAGAAGATGAAGCTAATCCTTTTGTGATGAATAATGAATTATTTTTATGGTTACAATTGCAACCATGAGTTAAGAATGAGAGTCCTAACTCATGTAGAGAATAAACTATGGTGAAGGGTTTGGGTTGGGTTAACAAATATCAACACAAAATATCAAAGCTAAAGACAAAGTCAAAGCTTCATGAAGCATCCATGAATCTCATCCAAAAGCTAACCCAAAAGCTAACCCTAATCCAAACCCTAACTAGGTTTAAACCCAAAATCAATGTTGCATTTGTAATCCTAACATGTTACAATATTATATATCATATATATAATATATAATGTAACAAAAAAAATAATACAATTAACATATATCGCATATATATCAATGTATTATCCGGTGAGAAAAAGAATCATTAAAGCGAGCTTATATTAGTTAACGTAATGTAATATATCACATATATAATTATACATTAAATTATCGAATCAACTCTTGATCTGACAATCCGGCTATATTGCATATAACCGACTAATATAACATGTACCAATTCATCGAATCAACACTTGATCCGATCACCCGGCTATATCACATATACCCAGCCGATATCACATATCACGAGAATAGAATACAATATCTCATATCGTATTATTCTCGGCCCTGCACATATTGTATATGTGCTCCTACTCCGTTTTGCCTGAGCCAAGAAACCTCTATGTAGGACTCTAAAGAATCATCAATACGCCGGCAGTAGGTGATGATCATATCAAACACCCACAAGCCGCAAGCGTTCTGCTAAACGTAACGGCCACCCGGGTATTGAGCAATCAGAAGATCAACAAGCAAGCCTGTACATTCTCCTGTGAATCCAATCAGTAACACTACCGTACAGTCCGGTCTCTTCGTCTGATATGTCGCATATCCAGTCTAGGGGTGGTAAACGTCAGACCCCAGTAACCGATAAGTCGTGTCGATATGAGGCTCATAACAGGTCGAGAAACTACTGATAACTCTTACCAGTAGCACTCCATATCAGCGACTTCCAGTTATAGCCAATCGAACACAGCACAACATCAACTCCCTATACCGGGAAGACGAAACCCTTCCTATCGCTCATTGCCTCCATGTGATTCGGGACTGTACCCAAAAGCCACCGTTTTGCACGCCCTCTTGGACGTGGTAAGATGGATATCAAAGCACAGTGAGAATCACACAAGACTCTATGACGATCTCGTGTCTACAGACTAACCTGCACCAGTGTCACCGGAGAACTGCTATCTGACGATAGGTATAATACCATGTAGGAGTTCTCGGCGAGTCCGTTCAGTGTACCCAGTCTCCACTGAGCACCTACACACCATCTTTGATGTCAAACACCGATGGATATGGGATCATCCATCGCCCATCATATGGGTCAAGATGCGTATACGCTAGTCTACTCTGGTGTATCGATGCCCTGTCTCAATACACCTTTGACTAGGAAAAGTTATAGGATATACTCGTTGACTACCCTGGACCTACTAGTATGATCTCATCATAGTCCCAGTACTCAATAACATATCCTAAGGGCTTTATCAACATGTGAGAGCAAGACAGTAAACCAATACAAGTCAATATGTTAAGACAAAGTGAAACCAGATAGCATACTATCATATCGAGCAAGAAAGTCCTCACTATATATATCCAAGCATCCACTATAATATACATCATATGTACAACAATGGCCTCTAGGGCATATATACAACTAACAATCTCCCACTTGCACTAAAGCCAGCTGTTGTAGTATCTCATACCCAACATCCCGAAGAGTCTCTCAAATTGTATCTGGGGAATGGCCTTCGTGAGTGGATCCGCAGTATTGTCCTTCGTGTCAACTCTCCTGACCTCGATCTCGCGGCGATCAACTATCTCCCGGATCAGGTGATACCGCCTCAGAATATGTCTGGACTTCTGATGGGACCTGGGTTCCTTGGCCAAAGCCACAGCTCCATTGTTATCACAATACAAAGGTATTGGATGCTCAATGGATGTAACCACACCAAGTTCAGTGATGAACTTCTTCATCCAGACAGCCTCTTTGGCAGCATCGTTGGCAGCGATGTATTCAGCCTCCATCGTCGAGTCTGCCACGGTTTCTTGCTTGGAACTCTTCCAACAAACCGCCCCTCCATTTAGGGTAAAGACAAATACCGAGTGCGACTTAGAGTCATCCTTATCACTTTGGAAGCTTGAATCGGTAAAGGACTCCACCAGGAGTTCTCCGTTACCATACACCAAGAACATCTCCTTAATCCTTCTTAAGTACTTGAGAATGTTCTTTACAGCTGTCCAGTGACTCTCTCCTGGATCTGCTTGATACCTACTCACTACACTTAGTGAGTATGCTACATCGGGTCTGGTACATAGCATCGCGTACATGATAGAGCCTACTGCCGAAGCATAGGGTATCCCTTGCATGCGAGCTCTCTCCAAATCAGTCTTGGGAGACATCTCTTTGGAGAGAGTGAGTCCAGAGATCATGGGTTGGTTCCCACGCTTGGATTCTTCCATACTAAACCTCTTTAGTATGGTGTCAATGTACCTGGATTGGGACAATCCCAGTATCCTTTTAGATCTATCTCTATAGATCTTAATTCCTAAAATGCAGGAGGCATCCCCTAGATCTTTCATTGAGAATCTATGTGATAAGAAGAGCTTGACCGAGTGCAGCATAGGAACATCATTTCCTATCAAGAGTATGTCATCGACGTACAATACGATGAAGACAACCTTACTCTCTACAACCTTCTTGTAAATACAAGGTTCATCTACGTTCTTGATGAAGTCAAACTCTTTGACTACAATATCAAAGCAGATGTTCCAACTCCGCGATGCCTGCTTCAACCCGTAGATGGATTTAAGCAGCTTGCATACCTTTCCGCTGCTCCCACTATCTACGAAGCCCTCTGGCTGAGTCATGTACACGCACTCCTCTAAATCACCATTTAGAGAGGCAATCTTAACATCAATTTGCCAGATTTCATAGTCATGGTATGCAGCAATGGCAGGTAAGATCCGGATGGACTTAAGCATAGCCACTTGAGAAAAGGTTTCGTCATAATCCACACCTGGTCGTTGACGAAAACCCTTTGCAACAAATCTAGCTTTAAAAGTCTCCACTTTTCCATCTACACCAAGTTTCTTCTTAAAGATCCACTTGCTCCCAATGGGTTTGACCCCTTCAGGAGCAACTTCCAAAGTCCATACTTTGTTGGTGTACATGGATTCTATCTCAGATCGCATTGCATCCAGCCACTTCACAGAGTCTCCACTCGTGACGGCCTGCTCGAAGCTAGTCGGGTCATCATCTTCCATGATGCAATCCTCACTTCCACCGTCTATGAGAAAACTATAGTATCTCTCAGGTGGATGAGGAAACCTACTAGATCGTCGGAGAGGCTGGGGCTCATCGGGAACTACTGAATCCTCTAGTTCAACTAAATCTTCAATTGTAGTTTGTGGTGCTGGAACTTCTTCTAGCTCTACCTCATTGTCACTAATTTCTTTTGCAAAAAATTCCTTTTCTAAAATGGTGGCATGTTGAGCAACAAACACCTTTTTGCTCCTCACTGTGGTAGAAAAAGTATCCATAAGAATTCTTTGGATATCCCACAAACTTGCAAAGAACTGATCGTGCCTCGAGTTTATCCAGATTTTTCCTTTTGACATAGGTCGGACTGTTAGTTATATGTATGCCCTAGAGGCCATTACTGTACATTGGATGTATATTGTAGTGGATGCTGGGACATATATAGGTAGGACTTTCTTGCTCGACATGATAGTACGCTATCTGGTTGCTCCTTATCTTAACGTATATACTTTCTATCTCTCTTTTACATGTTGATAAAGCCCTTAGGATGTGTACTCGACTTCCAGGACTATGATGTAGATCATACTAGTGGGGCCTGGGTAGTCCATGAGTACATCCTTGAAATGTTCCTAGTCGAGGGAATATCGAGACGGGGCATCGATATTCCAGAGTAGACTAGCGCATATCTTCTCGACCCATGCGATGGGCGATGGATGATCCCATATCCATTGGTGTTTGACATCGAAGATGGTATGCGGGTGCTCAGTGGATACTGGGTACACTGAACGGACTCGCCGAGAACTCCCAGATGGTATTATACCTCACGTCAGATGGCAGTTCTCTGGTGACACTGGTACAGCTTAGTCTGTTGACCCGAGATCGTCATAGAGTCTTGTGTGTCTCCCACTGTGCTTTGATTTCCACCCTACCACGGCTCTACTGAGTCATGCAAACAGGTGGTTTTTGGGTACAGTCCCGATTCACATGGAGGCAATGAGCGATAGGAGGGGATTCGTCTCTCCCGGTATTGGGGGTTGATATTGCGCTATGCACGACTGGCCATAACAGGAAATCCCTGGCCAGGGTTGCTGTTATATACTGGTAAGAGTTATCAGTAGTTTCACGAATGTTATGGACCTCAAGTCGGCATGACTTATCGAGCTACTGGGGTCTGACGTTTACCACCCCTAGGCGAGATATGCGACATATCAGACGAACAGACCGGACTATACGGTAAGTGTTACTGGTTGGATTCACAGGAGTGTGAGCGGGCTTGCTCGTCGATCTTCTGATCGCTCAATACCCGGGTGGCCGTTACGTTTAGCAGACCGCTTGCGGCTTGTGGGTGTTTGATATGATCATCATCTGCTGCCGGCGTATTAACGAGTCTTTAGAGTCCTACACAGAGGTTTCCTGGCTCAAGCGAAACGAAATAGGAGCGCATATGAGATATGTGCGGGACCGAGAATAATGCGTGTATGTGATACCGTATTCTATTCTCGTGATGATTGTATCGAATGGTTGTATGCGATATAACCTAGTTATCGAATCAAGGATTGATTCGATAAGCCGATACATTGTATACTAGTCGGTTGTGTGCGACATGACCGGATCATTGAATCAAGTGTTGATTTAATAATTTAATGCACAATTATATATTTGATATATTACTTTGCATTAACTAGTATCGGTTCACTTTTAAATGGATATTCTCACTTGTTTGTGCACATTATATATATGATATATTTTTTGTGCACAAGATTGTATCATGATTGATGATACATGATAGTTTGGGTTTGTGTAAAGAATTAAACCATGGTTACTTAAGTGGTTAGGGTTTCATTTCCTTTTCTCATTTATTTATCTATTTATTCTTTTTGGAAAAATATAAGGCATGAAAAGAAAATGGTGGCTTGATTTGTATTCTTGTTGAAGCTTCATGAAGCTTTGACCAAGTGACCATTTTGTCTCCATGCTTAACCCTAACCATTCCCACTAACCATGATCAATTCTCTACACATAACTATGGTTAGTATTATGATAAGAATGATTTTATTATTCTTTTTATTATACTTATCATATTATCTTCTTCTTCTTCTTCATCTTCTACTTGAAGAAAAAGCTTGCCTCATCAATGGCAACTTGATGAAAAGAGTGAGAAATCCAATTCTAAAGTGAACCCACTTCCTATTTCTTCATCCTCTACCTCTTGCCAAGTAGTAGAATGTGTTTTCTTCACAAGTTTCATGACTTGGTGAAGTTGGAGCTTGATCTTGTGATGCCTCGACGTAGATCATCTTCGGCACGAAGCCGACGACCTTGCCCGCCCATTTCTCCGATGAAGCCGACGCCAGAGCCCGGATTTTGATATGGAAAGCGAGGAGACTTCATTGTGGAGCTATGGAGGTGGAGGACCGGATCTACAAAGGTTGTATTTCCGTTTACACTTTAGTTAAGTTGTTAACTAGCTCGTAGTTTCGCCTAAAATTCTAGTTAACGATCCGTATTAGGGTTTCTCGGCACCGTAGAATTATAAATTGGCATGGTTGATGCCTTGTGAGTCCTCTTGAGAGTGCCTAGGAACCCTACAGTGGTATCAGAGCCTGGCTAGAGCCTTAGGCGAAGTCCCGACGGAATTAGAAGTCCGATCGACCCAAAACCCCGACTTGAAAAATGCTCTCTGGACAATTCTGTAAAATGTGGATTTTTGTAGATTAAAAATATTCAGAAAAATCAGCAGGAAGATCTAAGGCTTACTGTAAAATTCGAGGGCCTGATTCCATAAAGGCGCCGCGGATCCGCGGCATGAGCATGCTCATGCGGCGGTTCCGCGGCCATTTTGTCGTTTTGTGCATCCAATTTTGCACGGTAATTCTTAGTTGTCTGTGCTGGCTTTCCTGGGGATTTCAATAATTTTTTCCAGAGTTGCATTTTCTGGGTCGTATTGGGGACTCGGTATATCGATCGGACTGTCTAATTCTGTCTGTGTGCTTTTCCGGATAATCTTAGAATATGTTAAAAAGTTCGACCGAATATAAATACTCACTTTTTCCCCTGCCGGGAAATTTCCAATTGTTGGATTTTTCCGCAGTTTAACGACGTTCTAAGTAGTGCAAGTAACGCGATGGACCCTCTAGAAGACAACAAACCTTAACTCAATTATGTGACCGTCTTGAACTGCCCTTTGAACCTTCGGGTTTGGGGCAGTACGGCGTGCCACATGTGAGGCGTTGGCTTGACCCTTCTACGGCTGGACCGTTGGTACTGAGGCACGAACTGAATGTTGTTAGACTTATTTCATGTGTTGAGCTGTATCGGGAAAACTTGGGTGTTCGATTGTTCGATCGAAAATTTTAGCGTTTTCTATTTATCCGGAATGTGATACAATAATTGGAATTCACAAGTAGTTATGTGATAACTGAATGAATGTTATAAATATAGCACTTTAGTCTCATTTGATCGGTTGCCACGGAGTTTTGATGTGATCAAAAGTCCGTCGCAATCACGTAGCGTACGCGGATACTCGCCGGGTAAACTTAATAGACAGCCTCACTCCATAGCCCCGACCAAGTGACTGTAGGAGAACCCCGTCGCCGAAAGCATCCGTTCGGGTGCTCGCGGCAGCGGTGTTCCGCCTTGGTGCACTTTGTCGACGGCGTTAGGGGTGCGGCCGCCTACTAAAGTTTGCGACGAGCATTCGATCAGAATGTCGGGAATCCTATTGAATTGCCCGACTTGATATTGAAAAGTGTTTTCGATTTTGAGACTAAAATGCGGGGTTTATAATTGTTAGGCATGCGATGTCTAAGTAATTCATTTGATTAGGCATGTGATGTCTAAAGAGGTTGCGGATTCCAACTGTTGTAGTTTTACACTTTCTTTTCTGTGACTGTAAGTGTAATATGTGATATCGCCGGTTTCGTTGCTATATGTCAACGACAATTGGGATGCGCATATTTACTTACGTTGATGACATGTGATGTTATGTGTTGCTGGATATGTTATATTGGATCGTCGTATTTGAATAGCCGGGGGTTTTTTAATGTGAGATGAGTGTTTTTCATTTTCATTCATGTAAAAACTTGTATGTAATATTCTTTTATTAGGGCACTTTCAGGTTGCGGAAGTTGTCACCGTTGTTGTATATTATTTACTTTTCTGTACTAGGATAGACCCAAGGAGGGGAGCACAAGTAACCGGGTTCTTGGGTCCAGTGGGAGACCATCTTGAGGAGTCGAGTCCGGGTCTCCTAACCCTAGAATTGGTAGGGTTGCTTGCCGCTCTCGTAGGGGTCTAGGGGTGTGGGATAGGCTATTCATCACGACCGTGGAATCCGTGTTTTATACTGGCTCGTATTGAAAACACGGACGTCCTAGTATATCCAATATTTCATATGTTTCTTCTGCTGTGATTTATCTGTGATGTGATCATGTGATGTTCTGTGACAGATATTATATATAGTATATATGATATATTATATAAACGTTGCTTATGTTTTACACCCGCGCTAGCCCTGCCCCGCTCTGCCGTTAGTTACCTAACCTAACGGTGCAGACGGGACATCGAGGCGAATGCGGATGGCATAAGCGTACGTTATATTTATCTGTGATGTTTAGGTGGACTTAAATGATGGGATATTCATTAATGAGATTAATGAAAGAAAATAAACCTAATTGATGTTGTGGAATCGAATTTCAAAATAAAAACAGGTAGCTACAGTTCTTGCTTTGCATCGCGGTGTTCATTATAGAACATCCTGCACCTTATTCGATGAGGAAAGGACCGAGATCCCTTCACCGGGAGTGACTCCTTTAGCAATAACTGGTAGATGCTACAACCCTCGGTTTGTATTTGATCGCTTCTATACTTTCCGCTTTGCACAGTGATATATATGATATATCCCGCACCTCATTCGATGAGGAAAGGGCCGACGATCCCTTCACCGGGAGTGACCCCTTTAGCAAAACTAGAAAAGCCTCGAAAACATTCCATTTAAAAACCATTTGATTCCGCAACGAGATCAAGTTCAAAGCGTTAAAGGTTTTCATAAAAAACCATTCGCAACCCTCCGTCATTTTAGGAAGTAGAGTACTCAGTATTCGTGCTACGTTTGTCGACCATAGCCGAGGCGTAGTGTGCGGTAGCTAAGTGATGTCTTCCTACACAGCATATGATGCGATTAGTTAGGACAGTCATGTGGCTTTGTTGACCTTAGCCAAGGGTCATGTGGGTGGGTCTAATTAATCACGAAATGACGGGTAGAACTTGACTAGTACCTATGATTTGTTGACCTTAGCCAAGGTCATAGGTGCTAGGGGTAAAAACCATTATCGGGAGTTTCAAGTGTTGAAATTTGCAATGAGATTGCATACCTTCTATATGATAGTTGGATCCCGATACCCACTGCGAGTAATTGTTACTCCTGGGAGAGTTTTGCACTTTGCAATTAGCCGATCAAGTAGGTGTCTAGAAAGGTGTCAACGGGGTTACGCCTCTGGGAAAACGAGGTTTACTGTAATTAGGTCCGTGCGAAAGCACGGGGAACCTCCCTCAAATTACCGACACTGGCCTGGCTGAAAGATTGGCGAACTTGTAGAGTGCAATTAATCCCGGCTAGTCTTTACTTTTAAGGTTTGAAGGAAGATTTGATAAAAACAGTGGGAGCCATCCTGATTAGATAAAGTATATAACCAATCTAATCTTGCAAGAGCGCACGCTGAGTGTTTTCTTCTCTCTCTCTCCTGGTAGCGACCATATCATGCCTTAATCAAGATAATAAAATGGATGTATTGACCGAACCCGCTTGTTATACTGAGCTGGGGAACGTTGGTCCCGCTCCAACTTATAATTTTTATAAGACAGAGCAGGAAATAGGGGAATACCAGATTTCCTATGCCGCCCAAACGAAGAAAGTGCATATGATGCATCTCCTTCGGGTATGTTCATTACAAAGAACTGTTTCTCAGTATCCTCTGAATCCTGGGTATATGATGCCGGATCAGGATCCCAGATATGTAAGCTGTTACACAGGGCTACAAAAAGGTAGAAAAACTGAGAACGGGTGATAAGTTTCATGAGACAGAAACCGGGGCAAGTGTTGCAGCCAAGTCTGTTGGTCACTGTCACCCTGTATTACCAATACATTGATTCTGAACAAATGCTATTAGATACCGAACCTGATATACAAAATCATATCAGTCTCTTTATTAGTAAAGAAATGATAAAATTTTGTATTGATGGATAATGTTTTGAACATTTCCTATATCAAAAGTTGATCGGTTCAGGCACGTCATCTAAAAGCATTGACGTTCTAAATCAAACTACAGTTCCTTGTATACTGAACACACACAAGAGGAAAAGTTCAGAAATGAACGAATCATTCTTGAAGCATTGTAGACTAGGTCATATCAATGCGACCCGGCTGGCTGAAGTTACATTTTAGATGCATATTTAAATCAGTTTGAATTTACATCTTGTGAAACTTGCCAGTCATGTCACAAAGATAAGATGACCATAGCTCTGTTTATTGGAAACAGAGAAAGAGTTAATGATCTCTTGGGACTGATACATGATGATGTATGTAAGGTCCCCTGTCTACATATGCCAAGACCGGTTCTTTACACTTCATTACATTCTCTGATGATCTTTCGAGATTCAGACATATGTTCCTGTTAAAACACAAGTCCGAACCTTTTGAGATATTCACAGAATATAAGTTAGAAGTAGAGAACCAAAATACGGGTATAAGTATTATGTCCTATGATGAGATCAAGGAGGAGAATACTTGTGCATGGAATCCCTGGACTTTTCTAAAGGAGAATGAGATTCTCTCTCAGCATTACTCCTCCGTATACACCATAGCACGATGGTATATCGGGGCGGAGCAATCTCACCCTATATGATAAGGTGTGCTCTATGATGAGTACTACTGAGTTACCTGTTTCCTTTTAGGAGTTATGCACTTGAGAAGCTGCATACCTATTGAATAGGGTTCGAATCAAATCACTTGCCTACCACTTCATATGTGATATGGAAAGGGAAGAGCCCATATCTTAAGTTAGTTAAGATTTGGGGTTGTCCGGCCTATGTCTAAAAGCAAAATCCGGACAAGCTCGAGGCAAGGTCTGTAATGTAGAACTGGAAAGGTTCCAGCTATACAAACTGCAGCTGAAGATTTGGTAGAACCAGTGGATTCAATAGTAACCAACGAACCTCAGCCTCTCCGCCGATCTAGTAGGTTTTCTCACCCACCTGAGAGATACTTCTGTTTCTCTATGACAGTGGGAGCAAGGATTGCATCATGAGATGATGACCCAACTAGTTTCGAGCAGGCCATCGAGAGTAGGGACTCTGTAAGAATGGCTGGATGCTTAGCGATCTGAGATGGAATCCATGTACACCAGCAAAGTATGGACTTTAGCTGCTATATCTGAAGGGTTAAATCCCCATCAGGAGCAAGTATATCTTGAGAAGATTACTTGGTGTAGATGGAAAAGTTGAGACTTTCAAAGCTAGACTTGTTAAAGGTTTTCGTCATCGACCAGGCGTGGATAATGATGAAACCTTTTTCCAGTAGCTATGCTTAAGTCTATCCAGATCCTACTTACCACGGCTACATACCATGACTACGATATCTGGCGGTTGGGTGCCATGACTGTTTTTTTTAAATACTGATTTAGAAGAGAACGTCTATAAGAACACAGCCAGAGGTCTTCGTAAAACAGTGGGAGCAGCGGAAACGTGTGCAAGTTGCTTTACATAATGAAGCAGGCATCGTGGAGTTGGAACGTCTGTTTTGATGTGATAGTCAAAGTGTTTGACTTCATCAAAATGGTAGACGAACCTTGTATATACAAAAGGGTAGTAGAGAGTAAGGTGGTCATCTTCGTATTGTACGTAGACAACATACTCTTGATAGGAAAAGAGTTTCCTATACTACGATCGGTCAATCTCCTATTATCACAAGGATTCTCCAATAGGATAAAGATGATACGTCCTAAATCCTGGAATTCGGGTCTATGAGATAGATCTAAATGGATGTTAGGATTCTCACTAGCTGTAGTAAGATAGTATCAATCGATCCTGGGGAGAATCACTGGAAGTGTTCCAGAGTGATAAGGACGACTGAATGTCAGTCGCAGGCATTGTCTTTACCCTCAGTAAAGGGACGGTATGTTGGAAGATTTCCAAGCTAGATACCGTGACAAACTAGACGATAAAGGCTGGTAACATCGCTATTAAAGATACTACCAAAGAGGCAGTTTGGGTGTATATTGGTTCATAAGATGAACTAGGTTCCTACCATTGTGTGACAATGGAACTGTGGCTTTGGCCAAGGAACCATGGTCCCATCAGTGACCCAGACATATTTTGAGGCAGCATCACCTGATCATGGAGATAGCTGATCTCCAGGGTGATCGAGGTAAGGAGAGTAGACTCAAAGGACAACACGGCGGATCCACTCACGAAGGCCTTTTCCCAAAGAGAGACTTTTAGGGGATGGTTGAGTATGCGATACTGCAACCACTGCTACAGATGGCCCTAGTGCAAGTGGGAGATTGTTAGTTATATGTATGCCCTAGAGGCCATTACTGTACATTGGATGTATATTGTAGTGGATGCTGGGACATATATAGGTAGGACTTTCTTGCTCGACATGATAGTACGCTATCTGGTTGCTCTTTATCTTAACGTATATACTTTCTATCTCTCTGTTACATGTTGATAAAGCCCTTAGGATGTGTACTCGACTTCCAGGACTATGATGTAGATCATACTAGTGGGGCCTGGGTAGTCCATGAGTACATCCTTGAAATGTTCCTAGTCGAGGGAATATCGAGACGGGGCATCGATATTCCAGAGTAGACTAGCGCATATCTTCTCGACCCATGCGATGGGCGATGGATGATCCGATATCCATTGGTGTTTGACATCGAAGATGGTATGCGGGTGCTCAGTGGAGACTGGGTACACTGAACGGACTCGCCGAGAACTCCCAGATGGTATTATACCTCACGTCAGATGGCAGTTCTCTGGTGACACTGGTACAGCTTAGTCTGTTGACCCGAGATCGTCATAGAGTCTTGTGTGTCTCCCACTGTGCTTTGATTTCCACCCTACCACGGCTCTACTGAGTCGTGCAAACAGGTGGTTTTTGGGTACAGTCCCGATTCACATGGAGGCAATGAGCGATAGGAGGGGATTCGTCTCTCCCGGTATTGGGGGTTGATGTTGCGCTATGCACGACTGGCCATAACAGGAAATCCCCGGCCAGGGTTGCTGTGATATACTGGTAAGAGTTATCAGTAGTTTCACGAATGTTATGGACCTCAAGTCGGCATGACTTATCGAGCTACTGGGGTCTGACGTTTACCACCCCTAGGCGAGATATGCGACATATCAGACGAACAGACCGGACTATACGGTAAGTGTTACTGGTTGGATTCACAGGAGTGTGAGCGGCCTTGCTCATCGATCTTCTGATCGCTCAATACCCGGGTGGCCGTTACGTTTAGCAGACCGCTTGCGGCTTGTGGGTGTTTGATATGATCATCATCTGCTGCCGGCGTATTGACGAGTCTTTAGAGTCCTACACAGAGGTTTCCTGGCTCAAGCGAAACGAAATAGGAGCGCATATGAGATATGTGCGGGACCGAGAATAATGCGTGTATGTGATACCGTATTCTATTCTCGTGATAATTGTATCGAATGGTTGTATGCGATATAACCTAATTATCGAATCGAGGATTGATTCGATAAGCCGATACATTGTATACTAGTCGGTTGTGTGCGACATGACCGGATCATTGAATCAAGTGTTGATTTAATGATTTAATGCACAATTATATATTTGATATATTACTTTGCATTAACTAGTATCGGTTCACTTTTAAATGGATATTCTCACTTGTTTGTGCACATTATATATATGATATATTTTTTTGTGCACAAGATTGTATCATGTTTGATGATACATGATAGTTTGGGTTTGTGTAAAGAATTAAACCATGGTTACTTAAGTGGTTAGGGTTTCATTTCCTTTTCTCATTTATTTATCTATTTATTCTTCTTGGAAAAATATAAGGCATGAAAAGAAAATGGTGGCTTGATTTGTATTCTTGTTGAAGCTTCATGAAGCTTTGACCAAGTGACCATTTTGTCTCCATGCTTAACCCTAACCATCCCCACTAACCATGATCAATTCTCTACACATAACTATGGTTAGTATTATGATAAGAATGATTTTATTATTCTTTTTATTATACTTATCATATTATCTTCTTCTTCTTCTTCATCTTCTACTTGAAGAAAAAGCTTGCCTCATCAATGGCAACTTGATGAAAAGAGTGAGAAATCCAATTCTAAAGTGAACCCACTTCCTATTTCTTCATCCTCTACCTCTTGCCAAGTAGTAGAGTGTGTTTTCTTCACAAGTTTCATGACTTGGTGAAGTTGGAGCTTGATCTTGTGATGCCTCGACGTAGATCATCTTCGGCACGAAGCCGACGACCTTGCCCGCCCATTTCTCCGATGAAGCCGACGCCAGAGCCCGGATTTTGATATGGACAGCGAGGAGACTTCATTGCGGAGCTATGGAGGTGGAGGACCGGATCTACAAAGGTTGTATTTCCGTTTACACTTTAGTTAAGTTGTTAACTAGCTCGTAGTTTCGCCTAAAATTCTAGTTAACGATCCGTATTAGGGTTTCTCGGCACCGTAGAATTATAAATTGGCATGGTTGATGCCTTGTGAGACCTCTTGAGAGTGCCTAGGAACCCTACACGGACAACCCCATACCTTAACTCGTTTAAGATAAGTTCTCTTACCACTCCATATCTTATTTGGTGTGGTAGGTACAGATTTAACTTGATTCAATAGGTATGCTGCTGTCTCAAGCGCATAACCCCAGAAGGAAATAGGCAACTCAGCAGTGCTCATCATAGAGCGCACCATATCTAATAGGGCGCGATTCCTCTGCTCCGATACACCGTTGTGCTGTGGTGTATAAGGTGGAGTAAGCTGTGAGAGAATTCCATTCTCTTTTAGATAGTCCAGGAACTCATTGCTCAAGTATTCTCCTCCTCAATCAGATCGTAGGATCTTAATACTTTTGCCCGTTTGGTTCTCTACTTCGTGCTTATATTTCCTGAATTTCTCAAAAGCTTCAGACTTGTGTTTCATCAGGAACACATGTCCGTATCTTGAGAGATCGTCAGTGAATGTAATGAAGTATGAGGAACCGTTCCTGGCATGTGTAGATATGGGACCACATACATCACTATGTATCATCCCTAAGAGTTCCGTAACTCTTTCTCCGTGTCCACTAAACGGAGTTTTGGTCATCTTGCCTTTGAGACATGACTGGCAAGTATCATAAGATGAAAATTCGAACGGATTCAAATATCCATCGTTATGTAACTTAGCTAGCCGTGTCGCATTGATATGATCTAGTCTACAATGCTACAAGAAGGATTCGTTAATTTCTGAACTCTTTCTCTTGTGTGTGTTTTGTACATTAAGTACTGTAGTTTGGTTGAGAACATATATGTCATTATTTAACGATCCTGATCCAATCAACTTTTGATTCAGGAATATGTTCATAACATTATCCTGTACTACAAAATTATATCCTTCTTTGCTCAATAAAGAAACTGATATAAGATTGCATATCAGGGTTAGAATTTAATAGCGTTCATTCAGAACCAATGTATTACCATTTGATAACACAAGGTGATATTCGCCAACTGCTTTGGCTGCAACATTTGCACCATTCCCTACTCTTACGGAATGATCACCCTCTCCCAATTCCCTACCTTTTCGTAGCCCATGTAACATATTGCATATATGGGATCCCGATCCGGTATCTAATACCCAGGACGTAGAGTGAACTGAGAAATAGTTCTCGATAACTAACACACCCGAAGAAGATGCATCAGCATGCTTATTCTTCGTTTGGGCGGCATGAGAATCCGGATATTCTCCTATTTCCTGCTCGGACTTATAACAATTATAAGTGGGAGCGGGACCAACGTTCCCCTGCTCAGTATAATAAGCGGGTTCAGTCAATACATCCATATTATTATCTTGATTAAGGCCTGATATGGTCGCTACCTGGAGAGAGGGAGAAGAAAACACTTTAGCGTATGCTCTTGCAAGATTAGATTGGTTATTATCTTATCTAATCAGGATGGCTCCCACTGCTTTTTATCAAATCTTCCTTAAAACCCTAAAAGGTAAGATTAGCCGGGATTAATTACACTTTACAAGATTGCCAATCTTTCGGCCAGGCCAGTGTGGTACTTTGAGGGAGGTTTCCCGTGCTTTCGCACGGACCTAATTAAAATAAACCTCGTTTTCCCAGAAGCATAACCCCGTTGACACCTTTCTAGACACCTACTTGATCGGCTAATTGTCATGTGTAAAACTCTCCCAGGAGTAACACTTACTCGCAGTGGGTATCAGGATCCATCTATCTCATAGAATGTATGCAATCTCATTGCAAATTTCAACACATGAAATTCCTGATAATATTCTGCCCCTAGCAATCTATGACCTTGACAAGGTCAACAAACCATAAATCGCAAGTCAAGTTCAACCCGTCATTTCCCGATTGAATTAAACCCACCCGCATGACCCTTGACAAGGTCAAAAAGGCTGTACTAAAACCCTAATCCAATCACATCTCATGTTTTAACAGATAAACACTAATTAGCTACCGTACACTGCGCCTTGACAAAGTCAACAAACGTAGCACGAATACTAAGTAGGATTTATCTGAAATGACGGAGAGCTACGCAGGTTTTTCAGAAAACCTATTGCATAATAAACTTGATATCGTTGTAGAAACAGGTGATTTTTGAAAAGGAGTGTTTTTGAGGCTTTTCTAGTTTCACTAAAGAGGTCACTCCCGGTGAAGGGATCTCGGCTCTTTCCTTATCGAATAAGGTGCAGGATATTTTACAAATACCGCTGTGCAAAGCAAGAACTAAAGAAGCAATCAAAAACTAAACTGTGAGTTTATAGCATCTGCCAGTTTTGCTAAAGAGATCACTCATGTTGTAGATAGTGCCCTCAGAGTCAATTATTGGATCACAGGCACGTGATTGCAATGATTGAGGGAGGACCTATACCGGTAGGACAATCTTACTCATGATGATAGTATGCTATCTGGTTTATCTTTATCATCGTGTACTGCTTTAGGTGACCTTACAGGTCACTATTGCGCGTTGATAGAGCCCTTAGGATTCTTGCTTGACGGCCAGCAGTATGATGGAGATCATATACGTGGGAGCTGGGGTCTATAAGCACATCCTTAAAAGGTCCCTAGTCATGGGAGTTTTTGAGACAGGGCATCGATACTCCAGAGTAGACTAGTGTATACAGTCGAGACCCCGATGAGGGGCGGTGGCCGATCTCACAAGCCACAGGTGTCAGTTGGTTCACCTAAGATGTATACAGGTGCTCATTAGGTTATGAGTACACCGGACAGGACTCGCCGGGAACATGCTAGTTGGTCTTATACCTGACGTCAGATAGCAGTTCCCTGGTGACATGTGTACAGGTTAGTTCATCGACCTGAGATCGTCATTTGTCTCGTGTGAGTTCCCACTGTACTTTGATTATTACCCTACCGTGGCTCAAAGGAGTCGTGCAAACAGATTTTAGTTGGGTACAGTCCCGAACCACATGGAGGCAGTGAGCAGATCTGCAGGGGTTCGTCTCTCCTGGTATTGGGGGTGAGGTCGCGCTGTGTCTAGGAGAGCCATTACATGAAGTCCTTAGCCAAGGCAGGAGATTTACTGGTAGGTATTCCAGTAGTATCTCAGGGTGTTCTGGGCTACACTCCGACACGACTTGTACCGCTTATGGGGGTCTGACTTTTACCAACCCCCTAGGCCCGCCATGCGATGCTCATAGACAAACGGACCGGACTGTATGGATATTGTCACTGACAGGCTCAGTAAGGTGTCAGGATGAGTTCGCTCATCGACGTCTCTTTTGGTCAATACCTGGTAGCCCGTTACGTATGGCTAATACCTCTGACGTGCTAGTGGTTAAATCCACAACCAAAGTATTGACGAGTCTTTAGAGTCCCCCACAGACAGTTTCTCAAGTTTCGGGCGAAACGCTGTAGAGGCCGTATGGAGATATGGCAGGGTTCGATCTTATCCGTGCGGTATTGCACGGATCATGATCGGACAGATAATACTAGCGGGCTTTGGTTTAAGCCAGATCCTAGTATTGTACAGTGTAGATTTTGTCTCATTGCATTTGTATTCGGTCAGAATACAAATGCGGGAATGTATATACAGTCGCGGGGTTTTCCTGTAATTTATTACGGGATTAGTTTTTTGGAGTTTCCAGTTTGCATTCCGTTTCAGCCAGTTTTCCTTTCTTCCTTTCGTTGGCTGATTATTGAAGGAGAGGGGCTAATTTGCAAGTATGCAAATTAGCAATTGTGGAGGGTTTATTTGTAAATCAGGGATTATGATGATAATAGCTTCTTTGATTCTCTTGTGATCATTTCCTTGCATTAATAAGAAAGGATGAGATGAGAGTTGATTTTGATATTGATGTGAGGCTTGCTTTTTGAATTATGGTCACCATTTTCTTTTACTACACTCACCTCTCTTCATGGTTTTTGATCTCTCTCATTCTTATCATATGGCCGGCCACTTCTTGAGGGAGAGAGAGATTTTTTGTGGGAGGAAATATCATTCATCTCTCATTTTTCTTGCTACACAAATACTAGTTCACTCCAAAGTTCTTTTTCTCCTACACATCTTCAATGGCAACTTCATACCCCAAGAGACAAAATATTCTACATTTATGTTACAGCATCCTTGGGCACGTCGACTCGCCAACTTCATGCTCGAGTTGCCTCAGTCTAGAGGTGGGAGCCCGTAAAAGAACCCGGCGATGTGGTGCCCGTTCCGACGAGGAGATGAAGACCGGAGATTCCGTGAGGAGATCAGAGTGCAGGCCGAAGACCGAAGGACACGGATCGCTCGGTATAGCTTTCTACCCATTCTCTAGTTTGCTAGGATTAGGTTAATGGCCCGATCCGGGTTTAAAGTTTGCGGTGGCGCCGGTTTACAAGTTTTGTAAAAGTTTCGTTTCCGCATTCCGGCGTCGGATTGACGGCCGGGGCGGTGCCGTGCACTTACACTGGTATCAAAGCCACACCAATAACCTAGTCTAGCTTGCTCTAGTGTGTTTAAAACTTCGATCGAACAAATATTCCAAAACCGCGAATTCAAGAGCATCAGTATCTGTCGATTTTATTTGTGCTTGAAAATTTTTTTTGAGTGTTGCAGAAATTCATGCAGGCGTTTTTATGCACTCTGTAAAAATTCGATGCAGTGATTCCTTAGTAGCACCGCGGAACCGCGGCCAAACCCCTGTTCTTGCCGCGGTTCCGCGGCGGGAAAATGTAATCACTGCACCAAATTTTTACAGTGGGCTTCTGACATGGAAATAGGGTTTTTGGTATGTTCTGTTTGGGCCCAGATTTTCATTGAGCGCTACAGTTGTGCTTGGGGCCCACTACGGGAAATTTAGTCGATCGAAAATTTTAAACATGTTAGTTCACAGTATTTACATTATATCTGCGACCGTGAATGTCATTTGATCGGTAAATCCTGTCTAACTGCTATAGCCCTTTTAGACGGATTTGCGAACGTGACATTCACGTTGATGTTCTGTGTTGTGCTGTGATGTTGCGGATTTGTCGTGGTGGATAGCCTGGATGCAATGGTAGTACAGTTTGGTTTATTATGTTCATTTGATATTGCGGGGCGAGCATCTTGTTAGTCATATGTATGCCCTAGAGGCCATTACTATACATAGGATGTATATTGTAGTGGATGCTTGGACATATATAGGGAGAACTTTCTTGCTCAACATGATAGTATGCTATCTGGTTGCTCTTTACCTTAACGTGTACACTGATTGTCTCTCTGCTACATGTTAGTAAAGCCCTTAGGATGTGTACTTGACTACCTGGACTATGATGCGGATCATACTAGTGGGGACATGGTAGTCCATAAGTACATCCTGTTAGTGTATATGCCCTAGAGGCCATTACTGTATCATACTAGTTTGTATATTACTTAATGGAAGCTTGGGATATTCACCTTGTATATACAATCTTGCTCAAAATAGTAGTATGCTACTTGGTTTGTTTCTACTTCAATGTGTACATGTGTTTATTTTAGTATATCGCCTATACACATTAGTGGAGCCCTTAGGATCTTTGCTTGATTACCAGCGTTGTGATGGCAGTCACACTAGTGGGGCTGGGTAATCTATAAGCATATCCTTATGCAGGTCCCTGGTCGCAGGACTATCGAGACAGGGCATCGATACTCCGGAGTAGACTAGCGCATGCGCTTCTCATCCCAGTGTGGGAGACGGTCTGTCCCACAGCCGTCGGTACGTCGTACTTGAGATAGTATGCGGGTGCTCGTTGGGTTACGAGTACACTGGACAGGACTCGTCGGGAACTGACTAGTTGGTATTATGCCTATCGTCAGTTATCAGTTCTCAGGTGACATGAGTACAGCTTAGTCCGCTGACTTGAAACTGTCACTTCGCCTCGAGTGTGTTCCCACTGTACTTTGATTACTACCCTACCACGGCTCAAAGGAGTCGTGCAAACAGGTGGTAGTTGGGTGCAGTCCCGAAGCACTTGGAGGCAGTGACGGTTAGACAGGATTCGTCTCTCCCGGTATTAGGGGTTGACATCGCGCTGTGTCTAGGAGAGCCATTACACGAGTAGTCCCTGGCCAGGGCAAACGCGATATACTGGTAGGCTTCCAGTGTTATCTCAGGGTGTTTTGGGCTTCACTCCGACACGACTTGTACCGCTATTGGGGGACTGACGTTTACCGCCCCCTAGGCCCGCCATGCGATGTATCAGACGAACAGACCGGACTGTACGGAGAATGTCACATTCAGGCTCAGTAGGAGTTCAGATGGGTTTCGCCTCGTCAGTCTTCTTGTCGGCATCTACCTGGGGACCGTTACGCACAGCTAGTGCCACTTGCGGTCTGTGGTTAAACCCACTGCCAGCGTAGTGTCGAGTCTTTAGAGTCCCATACAGAAAACTATTCGCCTTTAGGAAAAAGAGTAGAGGTCGCATGGTTTTGCGACAGGGTTCGGTCACATCCGTGCACTTGTGCACATACAGTGTCCGGACAGTTCACACTAGCGGGCTTTGGTTTAAGCCAGATCATAGTGTACCTTTTGGGATTGGATTTATCCAGTATGCATTCGTGTTCCTCGGAACGCGGATGCGGGTGTGTATGCACAGTTGACGGAGAGACAGAGGCAGAGGATTCTCATTAGGGTTGTTGACCGTTGACAGTTGACTATTGACTTTTTGCTCAACCCTAATGAGAATATGATATGTGATTAACAATTATATTAATTAGGTATTATGGTGACATGGTTGTTGAGGGATTGACTTTGTTGACTTGTTGACTTTGTTGACCGGTTGACTAGGCTTGACTAGTTGGCCATCATGATAACTATAGCTATCATTTCATGGCAAAGACTTTTGCTTGCTTGCTCTTTTGTGCAAAATGAGTGCATGAAATGATATGGCTATGGTTGCTTAAACCATCACATAATACTTGATTGATATGAGGTGTTATGATTGCTTTGGATTATGAGAGCCAAATGAGAAAAGTCTTCTCTCATTCTTTCATGCTCATTCTCTCTCTTGTTCTTGAGCTCTCATCTTCCTCCTCTTGCTCTCCCTCTCTTGACTCTATGGTTCACTTGTCTCATGAGTTGAGAACCAAGAACCATAGATAAAATCCCATACAAACTCTTCTCTACTCACTCTAGTTCACAAGGTTTAGCAAACCGAGTGAACTAGTTTCTTCAAAGTTCGAAGAAGGAGCCAAAGGTTGAAGCTTTCAGGTGGATCTATCTTCGGCGCAAGGAGACGACGGGAAGAAGCCGACTCGGACGACCATCGAAGCTTGAAGACGAAGGAGTTCGAGAAAAAGAAAGGTATAGCCCCCTAATCGAGTAGTTAGCAACTCGTAGTTAGGTTGTTAGTTAGATGTTTAACAAAGATCCGGTTTTGAGTCCATGTTACCACCTCTAAGAAAATTATTTTTCACCAAATTCCGCATGCCCGAAAGTACCGGGAGAGGTAGCATAGACTTACAGTGGTATCAGAGCCTAGTTAAACTCTATCTAACATGTTAGCAAAGTAGCTAGAAGATCGATCAAAGAAAAAGTCGCAAAACGAACCCGATATGATAAGTTTTTGCCGATTTTTTTTCTGTTCGAAAATTGATAAATTTTATCTTAAAAATCGGCTCAGGCTTTTTTGTGATCACCCACCAAATTTGGTCCAACGATCGAGTCAAAGCGCCGCGGAAACGCGGCGGGAGCATGCTCCCGCCGCGGATCCGCGGCCGAGTTGACTCGGCCGAGGTCCAAGTTTAGTGCAGTGTTTTTCTGGGGTTGTTTTGGGATTTTTGGAATATATATTTTCTGCCCAGATTTTCCAGAACGAAAATTTTATTTTTGGGGTCCTGAAAATCCGTATTTTTGATCGAACTTCTAAAAGACTTAAGCTGACGGGTTTTTCTGTGATGTGATGTTTGTGTTGAACGTCTGCTAATCGCTATATGTCGATTAGTGGGGGTTATACAAATCTGTGATCTGTAATGTTATTGGAATGTGTATATGAATTCATTGGATTGTCGCGGGTGAATAGCCGGGGGTTGTGAGACGAGAGTTTTCTTTTCTTTCAATTCATGTAAATTTGTAAATTGATGTAATAATTATTTGTATGGCCGCACAACCGGGTCGGGGTTGTAGCCGTCATTGTATAATTTCTTTTTACTGTTTTTGCTCCTAGGATAGACCCATGGAGGGGTGCACAAACTACCGGGTATGCCGAAGTGCCGAGTGGCCTACTCACAGAGTTGAGGGAGGTTGCTTCGCTTCGGGTACTTGGCGGGTAGTTTGCCGCACCCGGAGGGGTATTGGCTATTCACCGCAACCGTGTAATCTGCTTTTCGTTACAGGCTCGTACGAATTGCGGATTCCTAGTATATCCAATGTGTTCATCTGTGATCTGAAATGGCTATCATTGCAATATATCTATATATGATATTATTTACGCGTTGCTTATGTTTTACAGCCGCGCTAGCCCAGCCCCCGCTCTGTCGTTAGTTAAGTAACCTAACGGGTAATGACGGGGCCCCGTGGCGAATGCGAATAGCATAAGCGTACGTCATATTTTGGTTGTTTTCTGCAATGGTAGGATTAAATGATGGGACGCATTAAAAGAACTAATGCAAGAATATCACGCATTAAAAGAACTAATGCAAGAAAATAAACCAAGTTAAAATCATTGGAACACTTTCGAAAAACCACTCGGTTCTTTTCAAAACTAACTTTTAAATGCGGAGCTTGAGCCACTCCTTTTAAAAGCTATCTCGTTCCATCGATTATATCAAGTTCACTACGTTCACGGTTTTGCCAAAACCATTCGTAGCCCTCCATCATTTCAGTTAAATATTCGGTAGTATTCAAGCTATGTATTTTGACCTCACGCCAAGGCATAGTGATTGGTAGCTGCCGGATATTTATCTGTTGCATAGATAGAATACGTTGGTTTGGGACAGCCGTACTACCATTTTGGCCTACGTCAAGGGTAGGTACGGATGGATTCAAATTAACCTGGATAATGATGGGAAGAACTTGACATGTGACTTATGACATTTTGACCTCACGCCAAGGTCATAAGAGCATGGGGCAAAAATCCACATCGGGAGTTTCAAAAGAACTGAAACTTGCTAGTGTTGCATACCATTTGGAGTGTGATGATTCTGGTAGGATTCCTTCAGTTTCGTCACGCGATGATATTTGGATCCCGATCCTACTGTGAGTATATGCTACTCCTCGGGAAATTTCTCACTAAACGATCAATGCTATAAACCTAGTAGGTGTCTAGAAAGGTGTTAGCGGGGCTACGCCCCCAGGGAAAAGAGGTTATTTAATTAAGGAACTTCGCGAAAGCGTTGGAAAACCTCCAGTACCGACACTGGCCTGGCTGAACGGTTAAGCAAGTATTGTACGGTGAGATTGATCCTGACTAATTCTTCCTTTTTGGTTTGAGGAGGGATTCGAGAAACAGTGGGAGCCATCCTGTTTAGACAAACTAAAAACCATTCTAAACTTGCAAGAGCATCAAGCTGAGTGTTTCTTCTCTCTCCTAATTGCAGCGACCAATCGACATGACTGGACTTAAGTTACTTCTAGATAAAAACATACTGACAGGGCCAAACTACAAAGATTGGCTCAGGAATGTCAAGATGGCAATCACTTACGACAAGCTGGGGTATCTTCTTACCACCAAAGCTCCCCCTGTCCCTGGTCCCACTTCCAGCGTCGCGGATAAGGAAATCCGTAAGACTTGGGAGATTGATAGCGCGAAGGCCAAGTGCCTCGTACTTGCCTCTATGGACAATGAATATCAGAGGAGGCATGAGAATATGGACTTGGAATCCATATTTCTTCATACAAAAGAACTGTATGGAGAGCAATCTCGTATCGCAAGATACGAAGTGTCGAAAAAGTTATTTTCGGCAAGGATGGCCGTCGGATCATCAGTAGCAGAACACGTGCTTAAGATGATCGGCTACATTGAGGAGCTCGCGGACCTAGGAACCACATTGGAGAGTGAGCTCTATACGGACTTAGTTCTCCAGTCCCTTCCTTCCACTTACGCCCAGTTCATACTGAACTTCAACTTACAAGAAAAAGAAGTTGAACTTTCAGAGCTCCTCAACATGCTGAGGAGCGCAGACGGCACCCTACAGAAAGGTAGGGAAACATCCACTTTGTTTGTAGGAGGATCATCTTCTTCTAGGTCCAAGGAGAAAGCCAAGGGAAAGAAGAAGAAAGCCCCCGCCAAACCAAGAGGCGGTGTTAGTAAAGTGGATACGAAGGGAAAAGCTAAAGCAACAAAGAAAGCGGGGAAGCTTGTGGATAAGGAAGAATGCTTCTATTGTCATAAGAAAGGACACTGGAAGAATGATTGCAGGGCCTGGAAGGCCAGAACACAGGAATTGAAGCAGGTTGCAGCTTCAGCTTCAGGTGTGTATGTTATTGAAAACTGTCTTTCAATAAACTCTACTTCCTGGGTATTGGATACCGGATCAGGATCTCATATCTGTAATTCTTTGCAGGCGTTGAGAAACCGTAGGGTTTTGAAAGCAGGTGACATGACCCTCAGAGTTGCAAACGGAGCTAGCATGGATGCTAAGGCCGTGGGGGACTATCACCTGGGAATGTCAGATGGACATGTTTTGGTTTTGCGTAATTGCTTTTTTGTACCCAACGCAACTTGTAATATCATTTCTGTATCTTTAGTTTCTAAAGAAGGTTATGAATTTGCGTTTGTAAGTAATGTTGTAAACATTCACCTTAATCAAGTTTTGATTGGGTCAGGTACATTAAGCAATGGTATATACGTATTAAACCAACCACAGATTTTCAATGTCCAGAATACACACAAAAGAAAGCCTCCGGAAATAAATCAGACTTTCTTGTGGCATTGTAGACTGGGTCACATCAATGAGAGAAGGTTGACGAAGTTACATACAGAAGGATATTTGAATGCGTTCGAATATCAATCGTATGCCACTTGTCAATCCTGTCTGAAAGGAAAGATGACAAAGACTCCATTCACTGGACACGGAGTAAGAGCGAGCGAGCTCTTGGGACTCGTACACAGCGACGTGTGCGGTCCAATGTCTACACATGCGCGAAGCGGTTTTTCTTACTTCATTACTTTTACGGATGACTTTTCAAGGTACGGTTATGTCTTCATAATGAAACATAAGTCCGAAGCCTTTGGAAAGTTCCAGGAATATAAGAATGAAGTAGAAAAATAGACCGGCAAAAGTATCAAGATTCTAAGATCGGATCGAGGTGGTGAATACTTGAGTGCCGAGTTCCTGGACTATTTAAAAGAGAATGGAATTCTCTCTCAGCTTACTCCTCCATACACTCCGCAACATAACGGTGTATCGGAGAGACGGAACCGCACCCTATTGGATATGGTACGGTCCATGATGAGTAACGCTGAGTTACCGCGATCATTCTGGGGGTATGCGCTAGAATCAGCTGCGTACCTTTTGAACCGAGTTCCCACTAAGACTGTGCCTACCACACCTTATGAGTTATGGAATGGGAAGAAACCCTATCTTCAATATCTGAAGATCTGGGGATGTCCAGCTTTTGTCAAAAAGCAGCATGCGGACAAACTCGAGGCACGCTCAGTACTGTGCAAGTTTGTGGGATACCCAAAGAACACCAGGGGGTATCTTTTCTACCACGCAGAGGAACAAAAAGTCCTTGTTTCTCGTAATGCCCACTTTCTAGAACACCAGTTCTTAGAAAAAGAAATTAGTGGGAGCGCAGTAGAAGTGGAAGAAATTCTAGAACCACGAGCTATTACTGAAAGCTTAGTGGAACCAGAGGGTTCAAAAGAACAGGACATTCCTACGCCGCTCCGCAGGAGTAGTAGGCAGTCTCATCCGCCCGAGAGATACTGCGGTTTTCTCATAGACGGGGATAGAGAGGATTGCATCATAGATTATGATGAGCCTACTAGCTACCAGCAGGCCGTTAAGAGCATTGACTCAGTAAAATGGCTGGATGCAATGCGGACCGAAATGGAGTCTATGTACACCAACATGGTATGGACGTTGGACATTGCTCCAGACGGGGTAAAACCCGTAGGATGCAAGTGGATCTTCAAAAGGAAGATTGGTGTAGATGGACAGGTTGAGACCTATAAAGCTAGACTTGTTGCAAAGGGTTTCCGTCAAAGACCTGGCTTGGACTATGACGAAACCTTTTCTCCAGTGGCTATGCTGAAATCCATTCGGATCCTTCTTGCCATTGCTGCCTTCCACGATTATGAGATCTGGCAAATGGACGTAAAGACCGCTTTTCTAAATGGAAATTTAGAGGAGTGTGTCTATATGGACCAACCAGAGGGTTTCATTCAGAGTGGGAGCAGCGGAAAGGTGTGCAAGATGCTTAAGTCCATTTATGGACTAAAGCAGGCATCGCGGAGTTGGAACATCTGTTTTGATGAGATGGTCAAGGAATTTGGCTTTATCAAAAATCCAGATGAACCATGCATCTATAGTAGATTTGTAGCGAGAACTGTAGTATTCCTCGTTTTGTACGTGGATGACATTCTCTTAATAGAAAATGACATTCCTATGCTACAATCTGTCAAGGGGTTCTTGTCACACAGGTTCTCCATGAAAGACCTGGGTGATGCCTCATACATCCTGGGGATCCGGATCCATCGTGATAGATCCAAGAGGATATTAGGACTTTCACAGTCCAGGTACATCGACACCATACTGAAAAGATTCAGTATGGAAGATTCCAAGCGCGGTAACCTACCGGCTTGTCACGGGATCACCCTCTCTAAAGAGATGTCTCCCAAGACTGATTTGGAGAGGGATCGCATGTCTATTATACCCTACGCTTCTGCGGTAGGCTCTATAATGTATGCGATGTTGTGTACCGGACCGGATGTAGCTTATACACTGTGTGTGGTAAGCCGGTATCAGTCAAACCCTGGGGAGAAACACTGGATAGCAGTAAAGAACATTCTCAAGTACCTGAGAAGGACTAAGGAGATGTTCTTAGTGTATGGCGGAAAAGACCTCCAGATCGAGGCCTTTGCTGACTCCAGCTTCCAGAGTGACAAGGATGATTCCAAGTCCATGTCGGGTTTTGTCTTTACCCTCAATGGAGGGGCGGTGTGTTGGAAGAGTTCCAAACAGGAAACCGTTGCAGACTCGAAGATGGAAGCGGAGTACATCGCTGCATCTGATGCCGCAAAAGAAGCTGTCTGGATGAGGAAGTTCTTGAAAGAGCTTCAGGTGGTTCCGTCCATTGTTGATCCAATACCTCTGTATTGCGACAACAACGGGGCTATAGCTTTAGCAAAGGAACCCAGGTCCCATCAGAGATCCAGACACATCGTGAGGCGGTATCACCTGATCAGGGAGATCGTGGATCGCCAGGAGATCGAGGTTCGGAGAGTCGCTTCAGAAGATAACACTGCAGATCCATTCACCAAGGCCTTGCCGCAGACTCAGTTCGAGCGGCTGATCGAGATGATAGGTCTTCGATACGCCAGTACATGGCCTTAGTGCAAGTGGGAGATTGTTAGTGTATATGCCCTAGAGGCCATTACTGTATCATACCAGTTTGTATATTACTTAATGGAAGCTTGGGATATTCACCTTGTATATACAATCTTTCTCAAAATAGTAGTATGCTACTTGGTTTGTTTCTACTTCAATGTGTACATGTGTTTATTTTAGTATATCGCCTATACACATTAGTGGAGCCCTTAGGATCTTTGCTTGATTACCAGCGTTGTGATGGCAGTCACACTAGTGGGGCTGGGTAATCTATAAGCACATCCTTATGCAGGTCCCTGGTCGCAGGACTATCGAGACAGGGCATCGATACTCCGGAGTAGACTAGCGCATGCGCTTCTCATCCCAGTGTGGGAGACGGTCTGTCCCACAGCTGTCGGTACGTCGTACTTGAGATAGTATGCGGGTGCTCGTTGGGTTACGAGTACACTGGACAGGACTCGTCGGGAACTGACTAGTTGGTATTATGCCTATCGTCAGTTATTAGTTCCCAGGTGACATGAGTACAGCTTAGTCCGCTGACTTGACACTGTCACTTCGCCTCGAGTGTGTTCCCACTGTACTTTGATTACTACCCTACCACGGCTCAAAGGAGTCATGCAAACAGGTGGTAGTTGGGTGCAGTCCCGAAGCACTTGGAGGCAGTGACGGTTAGACAGGATTCGTCTCTCCCGGTATTGGGGGTTGACATCGCGCTGTGTCTAGGAGAGTCATTACACGAGTAGTCCCTGGCCAGGGCAAACGAGATATACTGGTAGGCTTCCAGTGTTATCTCAGGGTGTTTTGGGCTTCACTCCGACACGACTTGTACCGCTATTAGGGGACTGACGTTTACCGCCCCCTAGGCCCGCCATGCGATGTCTCAGACGAACAGACCAGACTGTACGGAGAATGTCACATTCAGGCTCAGTAGGAGTTCAGATGGGTTTCGCCTCGTCAGTCTTGTTGTCGGCATCTACCTGGGGACCGTTACGCACAGCTAGTGCCGCTTGCGGTCTGTGGTTAAACCCACTGCCAGCGTAGTGTCGAGTCTTTAGAGTCCCACACAGAAAGCTATTCGCCTTTAGGCAAAAGAGTAGAGGTCGCATGGTTTTGCGACAGGGTTCAGTCACATCCGTGCACTTGTGCACGTACAGTGTCCGGACAGTTCACACTAGCGGGCTTTGGTTTAAGCCAGATCCTAGTGTACCTTTTGGGATTGGATTTATCCAGTATGCATTCGTGTTCCTCGAAACGCGGATGCGGGTGTGTATGCACAGTTGACGGAGAGACAGAGGCAGAGGATTCTCATTAGAGTTGTTGACCGTTGACAGTTGACTATTGACTTTTTGCTCAACCCTAATGAGAATATGATATGTGATTAACAATTATATTAATTAGGTATTATGGTGACATGGTTGTTGAGGGATTGACTTTGTTGACTTGTTGACTTTTGTTGACTTGTTGACTTTGTGGACCGGTTGACTAGGCTTGACTAGTTGACCATCATGATAACTATAGCTATCATTTCATGGCAAAGACTTTTGCTTGCTTGCTCTTTTGTGCAAAATGAGTGCATGAAATGTTATGGCTATGGTTGCTTAAACCATCACATAATATTTGATTGATATGAGGTGTTATGATTGCTTTGGATTATGAGAGCCAAATGAGAAAAGTCTTCTCTCATTCTTTCATGCTCATTCTCTCTCTTGTTCTTGAGCTCTCATCTTCCTCCTCTTGCTCTCCCTCTCTTGACTCTATGGTTCACTTGTCTCATGAGTTAAGAACCAAGAACCATAGATAAAATCCCATACAAACTCTTCTCTACTCACTCTAGTTCACAAGGTTTAGCAAACCGAGTGAACTAGTTTCTTCAAAGTTCGAAGAAGGAGCCAAAGGTTGAAGCTTTCAGGTGGATCAATCTTCGGCGCAAGGAGACGACGGGGAGAAGCCGATTCGGACGACCATCGAAGCTTGAAGACGAAGGAGTTCGGGAAAAAGAAAGTATAACCCCCTAACCGAGTAGTTAGCAACTCGTAGTTAGGTTGTTAGTTAGATGTTTAACAAAGATCCGGTTTTGATTCCATGTTACCACCTCTAAGAAAATTGTTTTTTACCAAATTCCGCATGCCCGAAAGTACCGGGAGAGGTAGCATGGACTTACACATCCTTCAAGGTCCCTAGTCATGGGTGTATCGAGACAGGGCATCGATGCACCAGAGTAGACTAGCGTATACGCATCTTGACCCATATGATGGGTGATGGATGATCCCATATCCATCGGTGTTTGACATCAAGGATGGTGTACGGATGCTCAGTGGAGACTGGGTACACTGGACGGACTCGCCGAGAACTCCCAGATGGTATTATACCTCACGTCAGATAGAAGTTCTCTGGTGACACTGGTACAGAGTAGTCTGTTGACCCGAGATCGTCATAGAGTCTTGTGTGATTCCCACTGTACTTTGATTTCCACCTTACCACGTCCAAGAGGGCGTGCAAAATGGTGGTTTTTGGGTACAGTCCCGAATCACATGGAGGCAATGAGCGATAGGAGGGGATTCGTCTCTCCCGGTATAGGGAGTTGATGTTGCGCTGTGTTCGATTGGCTATAACCGGAAATCCCTGGCCAGGGTTGCTGAGATTTACTGGTAAGTGTTACCAGTAGTTTCTCGAACTGTTATAGACCTCATATCGACACGACTTATCGAGCTATTGGGGTCTGACGTTTACCACCCCTATGCAAGATATGCGACATATCAGACGACGTGACCGGACTGTACGGTAAGTGTTGCTGGTTGGATTCACAGGAGTGTGAGCGGGCTTGCTCATTGATCTTCTGATCGCTCAATACCCGGGTGTCCGTTACGTTTAGCAGACCGCTTGCGGCTTGTGGGTGTTTGATATGATCATCACTTGCTGCCGGCGTATTGATGAGTCTTTAGAGTCCTACACAGAGGTTTTCTGGCTCAAGCGAAACGAAATAGGAGCGCATATGAGATATGTGCGGGACCAAGAATAATACCAGTATGTGATACTGTATTCTATTCTCGCGATTTGTATCATTGCACGGTTATATGAGATATAGCCGGGTTACCGAATCAAGTATTGATTCGATACATTGATACACTTGATATTAGTCGGTTATATGCAGTATGACCGGATCATTAAATCAAGTGTTGATTTAATGATTTAATGTATAATTATATATTTGATATATTACTTTACATTAACTAGTATTGGTTCACTTAAGATTATTTTCTCACTAGATTGTGCACATTGTATATATGATATGTTTTTGTGCACTTGATTGTATCATGTTTGATGATACATGCAAACTTGGGTGTATGTTTGATTTAAACCATGTTTAGGTAAATGGTTAGGGTTTTTTTTATTTATTTATTTATTCATTTTGGCAAAAATAAAATGGTGACATTCTTTGTTTTTATTTGAAGCTTCGGGAAGTTTTGAAAAGTTAAAACCATTTTTTTTTCCTTAACCTAACCATTTACCTAAAACCTAGTTTATTCTCTACATGAGTTTACTAACCCATGGTTGCTATATGATAAGCATCACTTGAATTTTCTTTTTAAGATAATTCATTTTCTTTTCTTCTTCTTCATCTTCTTCATGAGTTGAAGAATGCTTACTAGAAAATTCTAAGTGATGATTCCAAGTGAGAAATCCAAATCCAAAGTGAACCCACTTCCTATTTCTTCATCCTCTACCACTTGCCATGTAGTAGAGTGTGTTATCTTCACAAGTTCCATGACCTAGTGAAGGTGGAGCTTGAGTTTGAGTCGCCTCGACGTAGATCATCTTCGGCATCGAAGTCAACGACCTAGCCCGCCCATTTCTCCGATGAAACCGACGCTAGAGTCCGGGATTCCGATGATCGCAGCGGAGGGACGTCAACACGGAGCTAGAGAAGTGGAGGACCGGATCTACAAAGGTTGTAGTCCCTTTCACTTAGCAATAAAGTTGTTTACTTGCATGTTTCGCCTAATCTCTAGTTAACGATCTAGCATTAGGGTTTCTCGGCACAAGAAAAATTTGATTTTGGCATGGTTGATGCCTTATGGAACCTCTTGAGTGTGCCTAGGAACCCTACAGTGGTATCAGAGCCTAGATAGAGCCTTAGGCGATGAGTAGACAAAGTTAGAAAGCCGATCGAACCTAGAAACCCTAAGTTATACCCTTCTCTGGACAATTTTCAAAACTGTGGATTTTTGTGAATTAAAAATTCGCAGAAAATAGATCAGGAAATTCTAAGAATATTGGCAGAAAACGAAACCCTAATTCTACTGTAGCGCCGCGGAACCGCGGCATTAGACTCTATTTGCGGCGGTTCCGCGGCCGTATGTACTGATTATGGTCTCGAGTTTCTACAGTTATGCCCATTGAAGTTTCCTCTGTTCTCTGGAAATTTTTAATCTGTACTCAAGAGTTGAGTTTTCTGGGTTGTATTGGGAGTTCGTAGATTCGATCGGATTGTCTAACTTTGTCTATGTGTTTTTCCGAAAAATTTAGAATATGTCAAAAAGTTCGACCGGATATAAATACCCAATTTTTCCCTTGCCGGGAAATTTCCAAGTGTTGGATTTTTCCATGGTTTAAGAACGTTCTAAGTAGTGCAAGTAACGCGATGGACCCTCTAGAAGACAACAAACCTTAACTCGATTATGTGACCGTCTTGAACTGCCCTTTGAACCTTAGGGTTTGGGGCAGTACGGTGTGCCACATGTGAGGCATTGGCTTGACCCTTCTACGGCTGGACCGTTGGTACTGTGGCATGAAGTGAATGTTTTTAAACTTATTTCATGCATTGAGCTGTTTTGGGAAAACTTGGGTGTTTGAATGTTCGATCGGAAATTTTAACATTTTCTATTTACTTGGAATGTGATACAATATTTGGAATCCATAAGTAGTTATGAGATAACTGAATGAATGTTATAAACAAAGCACTTTAGTCTCACTTGATCGGTTGCCACGGAATTTTGATGTGATCAAAAGTCCATCGCAATCACGTTGCGTACACGGATACTCGCCGGTAAACTTAATAGATAGCCGCGCCCCATAGCCCCGACCAAGTGACTGTAGGAGAATCCCGTCGCCGAAAGCATCCGTTCGGGTGCTCACGGCAGCGGTGTTTTGCCTTGGTGCACTTCGTCGACGGTATCGGGGGTGCGGCCGTCTACTAAAGTTTGCGATGAGCATTCGGTCAGGATGCCGGGAATCTTGTTGAATTGCCCGGCTTGATATTGAAAAGAGTTTTCGATAAATGAGACTAAAATGCGGGGTTTATAATTGTTAGGCATGTGATGTCTAAGGAATTCATTTGATTAGGCATGCGATGTCTAAATATGTTGCGGATTCCAACTGTTGTAGTTTTACACATTATTTTCTGCGACCGTAAGTGTAATATGTGATATTGTCACGACCCGAAAGTACGGAACGTGACCGGCACTTAGATTACGAAGCGTCTAGAGGCGCCACGTGACCTAAGTAAGCCGAAGCCCAGAGATCTAAACCATAAAAGAAGAAAAAGAAGAAAAGAAAAGAAAACAAGTAAAAAAAAAACATCAGCAAATTTTACCAAAAATTTCGGCAGAGTCTCCTCTGTAAAAACTGGCCCCCAAACGGGTACAACAAGTATAATATGAATAAACAATAAAAAGCATCCCCAAACGGGTGCTAGCATCAACGCCAACAGGCGGAAACAACCACAACAAGCACAATAATATACAACGCCAGAGGGCGAGGCTCAAAACTCAAAAGAAAGAAAAACCACCAGATCAGAATAATACAGGCGCGACTCTAAGGTCGAAGTAAAAGACTGGTCCAATAACTTATCAAGTAATACAAATATGGTTGATGGAGCTTACTAGATACAAATGAATGAATAAAAGTACAATGGTGGTTCGGATACAAGTGAACCAACCTACCGTGCCAATCGCCCTGAAGAAAAGATGTGCCAACAAGCTGCCACGGGAAACCTGTACATCGAACCTGTAAAGAATTTGGCACAACGGGGGTGAGTTGCCAACTCGTGAGTAGAAGACATCTACGAAAAGAATCGAATGCACGACGCTATCCTAGGTCATAATAATACACTACTATATCCCAAACATCTAGTAATAGCAGGGTAATACTACGTGTAAGTGCAAATACTCCGTGGCGTGTCAGTGCCTCATATAGTACTAAGTCATATGAAATGAAATGCATGCACCATGAATGTAAAGTCACAAATCCTGAAATCCAGATATATATGTATGAGAACCTTTAGCCGTTATCATAGTAAAGTGTGTATAAGCATCTGAAATCTCAACAATGAAATCCATGGAAATCCGTGTCAAGCATCGACACAACACATGTAACCTCAAGTATCAATATGTCGGGCTCCGTCAGTCCGGATCGGCCCATATCATCAAATCCCACGACAACGGTCGGTATCCTCCGGATATCCACCGCGCCAGACATCACCGGTAGGTAGCCTTCCCCTGCCAGGCTCATCGTCTACAACTCGATCTTCTTGCCCCGGGGTACCATACCGGGCCCACCATGTACCCGAGACGGTTCATCCACTCCTCGAATCGGGTCTCGAAATCCATCAGAAAACATGAAATACTCATGGTGGACGACACATACATCATGAGAAAACCGCATCTTATTTTAAAAAAAAGAGAAGAGGAGAGAGAGAGAAGTTTTTATATATTTTTGCGGTTTTCCCCAAAAATCCAGAAATCTCATAGAAATCCAAATCTCAAAATCATGAGTACTATATGATAAGTGTCGGCATATGCCCATAATACTGCATGATAACACGAAAATATGAATGCATGAATGTCTAAGTAATGAATGTCATGTCTTATACTTAACATCAGAGAGTGATCACAATACTACATCGGTTTAGTTGTTAACTGATTCTATCAATAAAAGATAATATGATCTAAAGTGTACGTGACATAGCAATTACCGATGATGATGTGTGTGAGCCGGCAAATAAGTGTGCGTGGAATATGCGCATCATCGGTAATGGTGCTGGTGTCCTAACAGGTAAGGTTTATACTATTTATAGAAACATATGTATGAACATGCAACATTATGATTACAGTGTGAAAGTAAAGACGAATTTATATTACCTACTCATTTAATATACTAATACTGCTACCACTATATGACTCGAACCTAACCTAGTGTCCATCTAACCTCCTAAGGAAAACTAAAACTAAGAACTAGTCAATAGAAATAAGAGTCTACCTAAGGTCTGAATCAATATCTCTAATAGTCGGCGATCCCGCCTCAACAGCGTCACGTACGTAGTACGGCTTCCTTGAATCAAGAGTGCGGATCAATCATCAAATCTAAGCCTCGTACGGTAAAATCCATCGTACGGCATCCAATGTCGGGGTACGGTCAAGTATCTCCTAGGTGTCTCCTCATTCGTATAATGTCGTATGTATCATATTGTGATTAAGTCATACTCATATGATATCGGCATCAGGTCACACCAATATAATGTCGAAATCAAGTTATACATATATCATATCGTAATCAGTCACAAGTTATAGTCCGAGTACTATTCTAGCGTCCCATGTACATCAATATCACCACCACTCTTTGTAATTTATATATTCAAGTTCATTATCTCATTCCCTAATGATCCGCTAACACTTTATTACGACTGTATAGTCAAAAATCACGGCATCAAGCCCAGTTATACTATTTCATCATACCTCGGATATCATATCGCATCATTGAATCACCTATATGTGTTGTATATATATGTATATACCTATACCTAGTTCTATATATATACACATACACGTACCCCATGTCGATTTTCAGTGTGTGCGCTGGTGTGTTTCTATCTGAAACCTACGAACCTCTTCCAAGGTACTCATCCTCTGATATAGTTTTCCTAAATCGGTCTAGTCCAGCCTAGGGTCAATACTAGGGTCCTACTAGGGTCACGTCTGGTTTCCTAATGTCAATAAGTACTATTCCTATTCTACGTTGCGGGGGTGCTAAACGCCATCCACCCGACTTCCCCCCGTAGATATGCATCTACTCACCTGGTCCATGTCTGCCGAAGACAGTGTCGCCATCCTCCTCTTCATCGCCCGCAGTCCACGTGAGGGTACCTAGACGCAAACATATAAATAGCATCGTAAACCGAATCACATACAAAAGTCAAACGATACGAAGAGCAAGCACAGGTTAAAACCTATGTCCCGTCCACGCAAAAGAACCAAATACCGCTCGATATCGGCGTACAAACTCCGATGGATCGAGATAACATCATCAAACAACTTGTAGTTTTAAAACACATTACTTATATTGTAAAACATGATCAAATTCATCGAAACACTAAAATCGATCAAATCGTCTGTTTTCGAAAAACCCGAAAATGCCAATTTACCGTTTTTCATTGAAACTTGACATTTAAATGAAACCAATGGTCATAAAACTCATTAAATAGTATTACTAGACTATACAAACCATTACTATATTTTTATTACACAATTTTGCATTTATTTGAAATTTCTAGTTTGCAACTTTTAACAATTTTAACATTTTCCAAGCAAAATACCACAATTCCACCTCAAAACATGATTTTGCATAAATTAATCACTTAAACCACAATTTATGATGATAATGATGTAATGAAACTATAATTATATTTTTAATCACATTTATTTAGAAATTCCTAAAATCTAGTTTACAAAATAATAGCATTTTATTACTATTTTTCCAATTATCAAAATAATCTAGTGATCAAACTAGGTTTTTCATTCAATTAATATGCTAATATTCTCACTAAAATTACCATCTAATGATAACACCCTTAATAAGAATTTTATTTTACCCACAACACATTTTAGAAAAAATCTAGTTAGCTAAATAGTTTAAATTAAACAATTTCGATCAACAATTTATTATACCACCACCATGCAAGAATTTTCCACTCTAAAAGATGTTAAACTAGCTATTATAACCCTAATTAATTAACAAAAACCACCTCTTGAATTTTCAAACCCTAACTTAAATTTTAGAATTTGCAACAAGAATTAATC